>JAAFCF010006596.1:32894979-32966325 GCA_013389785.1 Helicorthomorpha holstii | reverse complement strand
AATATTATAAATCTATAAGATTATTAAACTATATAATTGTCATACCTTGTAGCTCCCTTTCGATCAGCTGATAGTAAAAATGTCAAAAAGATGCTTAACAATATCATGTCTTTCGAAGTCTGTGAAATTCCACTGAATTGAAGAACAGCTTGTTAATCGCTTGCCACACACAAACTCACAATTTACTTGTTAATTTACATTTACTAATATCAAACTGACATTTAATTACCTGTATAAAACTTATTTCCTAAAGTTATCCACTCATAACAAACTCTGATCATCTGTTGATGCAAATGACGTTGTCAGACTTTGGTACCACAACGCCACCTGGTTTCAATCACGAGAAAGAAGATTAAATTAATATCGAACAACCTACGAGTACCATGTAAAATTCCATTGACACCATATCATTCATTTCATTAAATTCAGAAGAAAAAATATTTTATTTGAGTTTAATGTTGCTGAAACTGTCATATTTTAAGAATATTTTACATTGTAAGTAGATATTTCACTTTTTAACTGAAAATAGATGAAGTTATTTTGATTTTTATGGCGTATTTTATCCATCCATCAATCCATTAGTGCAAGATCAAAATTATTGCAGTTACAATACTTATAAAACCATGTCGGAGGAACTTAATTAGATGTGATGATATTACTACTATTAAAATAGGTTTGTTTTTTGTCCTTTTTGATACTTTAATACTGTATTTATCATTTGATTTGGTTAAATTTGTGTAAACTGTAAGACTTGTGTCAATTTCACCAAACAGATTGCAGTTCAGAAATCTAAAACCATGGACGTTTTCTCAAAGTTAAAAAGTACAGTTACTACTAAAGTTTCCCAACTATCAGGAATTATTTTGGGAAATCCAGTAACAAGAGAATTTGAAGTTGTTCGGCATGTAGCAAGTGCTGGTCCTGGTCTACTTTGGAAAATTTATTCAGGACACAAAAAATCTACAAAACAAGTGAGCACTTTGTCACTCATAGCAAAAATAAATTGTGAGAATGTGTATTTATGTGTTATTAAATTGTAATCTGTAGGAAGCTGCTGTATTTGTGTTTGAAAAGCGATTTTTAGAGAAATATCCGAGACGGGAGAGAGATTTAATTTTAGATTCTTTACGTCGAGGAGTTGCACAGCTGACCAGACTGCGCCATCCAAAAATTTTAACTGTGCAACATCCACTCGAAGAATCAAGGTAGTTCATTTAACTTTAAAACTAAATGGGATGTTAATTTTATATTTGTTTGAAAGGGAAAGTCTGGCTTTTGCTACTGAGCCTGTTTTTGCTAGTCTAGCCAATATTTTAGGCTGTCATGAAAACATGCCTTCACCAATTCCATCCGACATGGAAGGCTATCAACTATTTGAAGTTGAAATAAAACACGGAGTGATGCAGGCAATATTTAAACTATCAATAATTACAGTAAAACCTTGTATATTAAATACTACTTGCCTTGTTTTTTTAGTTGTGTGAAGGTTTAGCTTTTCTTCATGGTGATGTTCGGCTACTGCATCGGAATATATGTCCAGAGTCGATTATTATAAATCGAAGTGGTTCTTGGAAACTTGCTGGATTTGAATTTTGTTTAGCTAGCACATCTTCTCCCGATCAGTCAGTAAGAAAATTTTAAAATGTTATTTAGTAGGACCTTTCTTAATCTTGTTTGACTCTATATCTCACTTTTTTAATAGCCACAATGGCCCTTCCAGGAATGGGAAGCAGATGTTCATCCTCATGCTCAGCCACCACTTGCTTATTTAGCTCCAGAATACGCTTTGACATTCAGCTGTGATGCCGCAAGCGACTTATATTCCTTAGGAGCAGTTCTTTACTCTGTCTTTAATCGTGGACAAACTCTTCTTGGAAATAATGTTAACACTTTTAGCGCCTATAAAAAACATGTCCATGAGGTTGTAATTTACTCATCCTGTTTTATTTAAAGTATTTTTTGGTAACTTAAGTGACTTTGTAGTTGAAACATTTATCAGTCAGCCAATTAGGAAATATTCCAAATGAAGTTCGAGATCATGTTAAACTTCTTTTGAATGTTACTCCAGAATTAAGACCTGATGCTCATCAATTTTCTAAGGTTTTTTTATTGTACTATAAAATTACTGTATGAACTTTAATCAATTTTTACATTTTTTCTCTTCAGATTCCATTTTTTGAAGATGTTGGTGCGAAGACTTTAGATTATTTAGATTCGTTGTTTCAGTGGGATAATCTCCAAAAATCGCAGTTTTATAAGGGACTTCCCCAAGTCATCACTAAAATGCCTAAAGTAAGAATTAAAATTTGACAATCCTTTGAGACTTAAACCTATTTATCGTATGATTTCATTTATTTTTACAGAGAATCAATTTATACCGAATTATTCCTTGTCTGGCAAAGGAATTTGTTAATTCAGAGATGGTCCCATTTGTTCTTCCCAGTGTTCTACTTATAGCAGAAGATGCTACCAAAGAAGAATACTGCCAATCGATTCTGCCTGAACTTCGGCCTGTCTTCAAATTACAGGAACCAATTCAAGTACTGTTCATTATTAATCATTTAATTATAATTGAAGCTAAAGGGGTTACTTAATAGATTTTGCTGATCTTCATGCAAAAAATGGAACTTCTTTTAAAGAAAACGCCAGCTGAAGATATTAAATCCGATGTTTTGCCGATGGTTTACAGAGCATTGGAGTCTGACACTTATCAAATACAGGTTTTAAAATTCTCAAATGACCTGTTAGAACCGATATTTTAAATGTTTTTAAATTTAGGAACTTTGCCTCAATATCATTCCAAATTTCGCTAACCTGGTAGATTATCCTTCAATGAAGAACGCTCTTTTGCCTCGAGTTAAAAAACTTTGTTTGGGAACTCAATATCTCTCAGTAAGCCAATGTTTCTTAACGAATAAACTTATAAAACAAACTATTAATTAACAGGTCCGAGTAAATTGCTTAGTATGTTTGGGTAAACTGTTAGAGCACCTGGACAAATGGCTTGTGTTGGATGATGTTCTTCCAATGCTCCCTGAAGTTCCCTCTAGAGAACCCGCAGTTCTAATGGGAATTCTAGGTAAAATAAACGAAAATTAGCTTTCTTTTATATCTAAACGGTTGAAGCATTTACTGTATATTTAATTGAAGGAATATATAAATTGGCGATGACAAATAAGAAGTTGGGCATTACTAAAGATGTAATGGCTGCCAAAGTCATTCCGTTTCTTATGCCTCTTTCTATTGAAAGTGGTTTGAATCTAAGTCAGGTAAATTGAAATCAGGTTTATATTACTTTGTATGTGTTATCTAGCTTTCTGTTTCTTTTTTTAAGTTTAACTCAGTCATAGCCGTTGTAAAAGAGATGGTGAACAGGGTCGAAATTGAACATCGTGGTAAACTGGAACAACTGAATAGCATGAAGGAAGAACAGAGATCTTCTATCGAAATGGGGAAACTTCACATGCCTAATAAAACAGATTTAATTTCAGGAATTGCGACTACTCCATTAAGCGAAGTACATTTGACTTTGTAGTCAGTTATTAAAAAAAAAATTAAATAACGTTTTCAATGCTTGTAGACGGATCAGATGTTCAAAGGGCTTGGTTTAGGAAAGTACGTAGAGGAGAAGGATGTCAAGAAAACGGCTGATGAGATCACACCAGGTTCTAAAGAGTTAAAATCACCAGGAAATCAATCTACTTCAACTAACAAGGTTTGAAATAATTAAACAGCGATCACATAAAGAAAGTACAAGTTACAGTGATTGCTTTTTAAATTAGGTTACACTTACGTTGGAAGAAAAAGAGCGTCTTGCCCAGGAACAGGAAAGGCACATTCAACTTAAAAAGCAAACTCCGTTGCAACCAAAACTTCAACCAATGAGTGTTAAAAAAACAGGTCCTAAAGATCTCACAGATCAGCTTATTAATTCAAATTTGGTTAACATGAACTTAGGAGGACAGTTAAACATGCCCAGACCAACATTAGCGGCTCCAAACTATAACGTTAATCTTAATACTGGACAAATGAATGCGTCTCCTATGATGGGTGCAACGTCGATGATGCAACAACCAATGTCATTCCAACAAATGCGTCCTCCCATTTCTAACACTGGGTTTATGCCTAATGGTGCGAGTACAGACAAGTCAATTCAGTGGAATAGTTTTCATACCTCATCAACACAAAGTTCTAGCCCCTTCAGTTTCCCTCAACCACCACTTACACAGCCTCCAATGAGACCAAACTACAACTCACTAAATAGTTTACCAGCACTTTCTTCTGGTACATCACGATTTCCAATGTCAAACTCTCCAGGACAGTTCACCCCACGAGCTCCTTCTCCTGCAAAAGACAGCAACGAAATTCCATCTGCAGTTTCAGAATTGTCCGATCTTCTTGGGTGATTTACATTTGAAAAAATAGCCTTATATGTTATTCTTGTTTAACTGTTTACATCTTCAACGAGCGTCTTTCAATCGTAAAAAACAAAACTCAAATGTAATGTAGACCCGGGTTTATTATTCTATTTTGGAAATCCGAGGAAAGATTAAAAATTGAATATCGCTAACTAGAAAAAAAAAATCGCAAATGCTTACCGCTTTGGCATTTCCCCGATCAAAAATGACTCATTTTATATTAACACAGCGCTTCAAAAAACCAAAATCGGGAATACTTACGCATGTCATTACATTAATGTTATAAATTCCGTTCATTTCATACACTTTCAGTCCAACCACAGCAAACTACAACCTCGATATTTCGGTAAAATGGTCGGTATACGCTTTAATTATAATTGTCAAAGTATTACTACGAAAACTGATGAAATGAATGTCCAATTAGTCAACTGCTAGACATTTCTACTTACGCTATAATAAAGTGTGCAAGTGCATAATTGATGCCAGATCCAGTATAAATGTGATTGGTTTCATTTTGAAAATATTACGTTTGACAAACAAATACAAAAAAAAAAAAAAATCAAAAGCATTTTGACTAATTGGATCTTCAATCCTCTCCCCCTTTAATTCCTTAGCTCACTGGTTTTCAATTCATTCTTAATCTGGAGGTTCAGATTTAATAGCTAGTTTGCTAGAACTGTAATAGCTGTTGTACTGGTTGGCTGATGCTTGATCGTTAGAATCACCATAATCATAACCAAACCCTTCAGAATTACTGTTATCATGGTATCCACCGTCAACTCCTCCTCTTTGCAGACCGTTCGAGTAGTCATTGTCGACTGGTTCCTGTTTTATAGTTACACCTGGTGGAAGTTTGTCAATATAATCCTTCTCACGATCTCTACGATCACGGTCCCTGCGTTTCCTATCACTTCTGTCACGGCTACGACTTCTACTACGACGACGTTTTCTATCCCTAAAAAGTTCCATTAATTTTAATAAAAGTAAATTAGTTATTTGAGGGCTAACAAACCTTTCTCGACTTCTACTTCTTCTCTTTTCTCTAAATGATTCCTCTTTTCTATCATCAACTTCTAAGGCGTCTACATCATCGCCCCTGTCATCAAGATCTCTTTCACGTTCTCGAGATCTAGAACGATCACGAGACCGTCTTTTACGTTCACGATGGCGCTCGCGACCATCTTCTCGACTCCTGTCATACAATATTTAAAATTAATCCTTAAACTTACCAACAGTTAAATTCTTTTTCTTACCTGCTCCTACTTCGTCGTCGTCGTTCTCCTCGAGGCTTTCTAGATTCACGATTTTCCCTAGGTTCTCTGACCTCTTTTGTTTCTCTTACAACTGGACTTCTGCTTCTGCTGCGACCAGCTCGCGCCGTCGGAATTAGTTCCTCTCTTCCTGAATGTTTTACGTTAACATCGGGACCGCCTCGTCTTGTTCCACCAATTCCTCCACCTGAAAAACGTTTTCAGTTGTAAAAAAATGATTCAGAAAAACCAAACAAATTATAAACATCACCTAAACGTCGAGGAAGCCATCCTTTAACAGTGCGGGACCTCTCCACATCAACCAGTACTCTTCGTCCGTCAATCTTTTTGCCGTCAGCATGTTTATAGGCAGCTGTAGACACATCAGGTCCAACTCAAGATAAGTAACCTGACATTTTATAGTTCCCAATACCCCCATTTCCCGCATGCTACATATTTTTACCCAGACATTGATTAGCATCATTTTAAATTACTACATATCCATTGTATGCAGTATAATGTTCAGTTTTAACTGTACAATCAAGCTTATAGCAATTGTGCGCAATGCAGATGACATTTTATACCTCTTTTAGTACTCGAATACAAACCTCACACACACTTACTCGTTTGTAATGCTCATCTAAACCAATAACTTTATTCGGAATAATATACATTATTCTTACCATTTACCTAACCTGTACCCATATATTTATTTTACCTCTAATAAATTTTCTTCTTCATCTGTCTCACAAGCGATCTCCCAATTTGTTTCCCAATGTGTTGTAATCTGTCAGTCGGTGGGGAACTACTTACCCGACTTACCTGACAGTTTTAATTTGAAAATAATATCAACAACCCACCCCTTTTTTTGCACTCCCAACTACTAACTAAACATTTAACTACATTTTCTGAAAACAATTACTTTCATAAGACTTGCTGATCATAAGAATACTACTGAATTATTAAGGTTCAACTACAAATTAGTTCCCAGCCATTTTTCCCAGCTTCATACTTCATGTCTTAAAAAATGAATATAATGCTACTGTAAATTCACGCAACAATAACTTAAAATAAACTCGCATTTCCTATAATGTGCCCAACTTAAAAACTATTTTTCATTCTTATAAAGTCTTAGTTTATTTTCTAACACTTAAATAAACTGTATAAATTAATAATCATCATTAGACCCACTGACTTGTCCAAGAACTACTCTCCAACATATTAAAATTAAATTAACATTATCAATTAAAAAACAGGTATCTGACTATGCTGTAAATTGTTAATAACCGCCAAGCACTAACATTTAGTCATTGATATACAGTAGCTTCTAAAAAATTAACAAACATTTATATAGTTTTAAAAATTTCAAAGCTTTTTTCACTAACCATTCCCAATCCTGATCAACTAAAGTCGCTAGACAATAACTACTCCCAATGGTCAAACCAACACTTCATTATTACAGATATCTCTTCTCAATTAAGCTAAATCTAACTTTCTAAATGTCTAACCAAGTTTGACCAAGAGTCTTACCATTATCACGCATGTATATCCACGATACAAACCTAGCATTTCGCTATTTCACATGACAGTTGCCACCACCAATAATTTTGGCTAGCTGTGACAAAATATAAGAGATGGGGTTAATTAGGAATGTTGAACAATAAACCCATAATAACCAAAAATATTAATCATTATTTTTAACATAATTTTTTTTTGTTTAAATAAAATGTCCAACAAATTGTTACGTAGTTATTGCTAGAATATTGTCAACCATTTACCATAACTCAAACGCTGTATTTTTCCATCCTTAGCAAACACATTTAACACAGTTCTAAATTAACTTTTTGCTATATTTCGTCGTTTGTTTTAAATTCCTGAGCTCATCCAACTTGCTAGTTCACAGTGTTTTGCTTTTTTCTTTTTTTACTTCTTACCAAACGCAATTTCAACGCTGCTCGTGTATATCAAGTACTATCCCGTATGCAACAACCAAACAAATGTGAAAAATGGATTATGTACTCACAATGCATGTCCCGCTCATGTTCATACTCAATAAACGCATAACCTCTAGGTTTCCCCGATTTCCTATCGTGAACAACTACAATCTAATAACAAAAAATATTCCTATTAAATCGTTAATCATAAAGCTTTATGTATAAATGTGTTTGAGCATAGCTTATAAAATTAGCTATTTGTGTGCCAATTCCAATTTATAGCTTCGCTCATATTTTCTCTACCTGAGGTTTACGCCACTCAATCCAAAAATAGTAATTGAATGGGAAAAACTCAGGAATTACTAATAACAAATTAACAAAAAACAAATTAATTTACCTTACGAATGGGTCCAAAAACCTCAAATTCTCTTCGTAGTTTAGATTCAGTTGTATCATAATTCTGTAAACACAAACCAACGTTACAAACTTTAACCACTTACAATTCATTACTTGATCGTTGAAAGTTATACGTACAATACGAGCAATAAAAAGGGTTTTATATGGATCACTAGTTGAACTGGGATTACTTATAGGATCCCCTTTATAAAAAAAAAAAAACCATTAGAATTTTCAATACATTTCAAATCCAGCAGTTAGTCTAACATAATGCGATTTCCTGCTCAAGTTTATACGCCACTTGCTCCTGTTTATCTCGCCTCTGATCAATGAAAATAAAATAATTAATGATTTTAATAATATTTATAATAATAACAAAGTCGCACTTTTCTTTCTAGCCTTTCTTCCCTGGTTTCTACTTTTGTTGGTGGAGGTGTATCTTTCGGATCCTACATTACAGAAAAAAGACGCATTTTTAGTAAAAAAAAAGAACAAAAACGCATGGTTCGAACGCCATTATTAATTGCATCGCCAATGCTTAATCAAATATCATTAGAGATCCTTTAATAGCGGAATTCACTGTAGATTAATTCGCAAATATATAATATAATCTTGGTATAATTTTTCTGAGCTCTAATTAAGGAAATATTAAAGCAAACTTACCTCGAAATCGGCTAGATACAGGCCTACTCCGGTAAATCCAGAAAGCTTCTTTTCATGAGGTAATTTATCAGCGGGTGGAACATAAGGAATTGGATCACGCGGTGCAAATAATGCCAACAAATTTGGTGGTAAAAATTGCGTCATTTTTACTTATAAAAGTATTAAAATCATTTATAGTTTCATCTCAAAACCCGTCTGAAGTCCTAATCGTTGAAAACACGCTGCAGATAAAGAAATGCTACAACATGGCGACCATAAACATGACGATTGGCGACTAGAGATGGGCGACCAATGTGGATGACTTTATTCCAAAGTCGACATGTATTTTAACTGTACAAAGAAAAGCAAATAAAGAACCAAAAAAATAAATCACAATTATTTAATAAAAGTACAGGTGATAACTCATTTAAAATTAATGTGTTTTTCATTTAAACTTATCTAAACAAATTACCGGTATTCACAAAATCGAGTCGACACACTCTCGACAAGTCAAAAGTCGACACGTAGAAAATATCCAAACGTTAACTCGTTCTAAGTTAATTACAATAAGTGAATTTGAAATATTTTAATTCGTCTTCGTGAAAATGTCCTTTATAATGTTTTTTTGTATAACCGCCAAATTTTGAATTTGACTAATTTTAATGTATTATCATTTAATTACCCGTTTATAAATAATAATGGATAACCATATAGCTATTAAAAATTATTTAGATGTTCATGGATATTTGGATATTATTAAAAATAGTTTTCAGTTGATTAAATCCGAGGTAAACCATATTTTATGTTATTTCGAACGAAAATGGTTGATGTTTAAAATTGTTGGATTTTACAGCATTCTTTGTATCCAGTTAACATCAAAATTGATTTAACAGTTTTGGCAATATTTAATGGTTTGCATTTTAACAATTGTTTTATGATTTATAATAATAATTGATTATTTTGTAATAAGTAGCAGACTTAGCCAATTTTCTTCTGGAGAAGCCAATAGAATTCCAAGAAAGTTTACGACAAGTGCGTACATTTAGAATGAAATAACTTAGAACATAATGATTTCTGAAATGGTGATGAAGCAATTAATTATATAATTAGGTTATTTACACGGAGATTAGTGTAAATGGATGGCTTACTTCTTGTGCAAACGCTGGACAAATAATGATCAACTTGCAAATCAAAGACTTGTTACCATTTCCTGAGTATAATCACATGATTAAAAACCGTTTTAGTTATTTTACTTAGCTTTTATGTTCATTAAAGATTAACCATAAAAAGTTACCAGGATCTAACCAAGCATACTGCAAGAAACTATGTTACCCTTCACGGAATTGTAATTGCCGTTTCAACAATTGTCAATTACACGTAAAAAAAAGAGACATCTTTTCCTAAAATAATAAGTTAATAAGCATTAGACTTAATAGACACGGAGCTAACTATGTTTGCCAAAACGATTTCTGCCTCAATTCCTCTGAAAATAAATTGATACGAGTTCATATTCCAGGTGCTCACGAATGTCAAACTGTTAGGTAACTAAAACAAGAAAAATTTAAAAATTCAATTACAAATTTTTACTGAAATATCTGTAGAGACGACTTAATGTGTCCACTGTGTGGATTTTGTTTAAAAGAAAACTTAAAAAATCGGATTATTTCTGGTATTATTGTAGTTAACAGTCGATTTAAGTAAAATACATTACTCAAACAACGTTAAATTGGACTTTAGAAAAAATTAAGACAGAGATGATTCCCATCAAAACCCAAAAATCGCAACATTCTGGAATTAGCAGAGATCAAGCTATTGTTGTTTATTTTAGAGGCAAGATTAATTACCATTTTTAATCATCTAATTAATCAATACTCTTTTGCCACATTTAGGAGTTATGGCTAAATCAGTTCGACTTGGTGATCGTCTCACGGTCACTGCGTTAT
Source organism: Helicorthomorpha holstii (assembly GCA_013389785.1). Lineage (NCBI taxonomy): Eukaryota > Metazoa > Arthropoda > Diplopoda > Polydesmida > Paradoxosomatidae > Helicorthomorpha > Helicorthomorpha holstii. Next base: position 32,955,742 of record JAAFCF010006596.1, on the reverse strand, counting down.
CAATTTCCAATTACGACAGAATAACTCAAAAACTGCAGTGTTATTTGGAAGTTAGAAAAATGCTTTCTTTCCATTTTTTTTTGTACAACATTAAGTTATTCAATTTATTTTTAGGCATCCTACATTATGAACTATAAGCCTCCTATAACAATGGTAACGTCTTTGAAAAGTAGTGTAAAAAAGTAGTTTACTTTTTTTACTATAATTATAGACTCTTCCTTATTGTCTGTCAAATCGAGCGCTTCAAAAGATTAAGGCATTAACAGAGAGCTCTGAAGTTTTAAGTAAGACAAATAGCTACTTTGTATACTGATTTACACTTCAATTTTAAAACTAATTGGTCTACAAAACTTCAAAAAGAATCTCAAGCAGCTTTCTTGACACCGACAGTGTTGGCTTATTACTTTGCTGGTAAATTTCTAAAATACAGTACATGGAATTTTAATAATAAATCAATTATCAATTTAACAGAAGAAGTCATCCCCAAAGGTTGTTACTTTAAAGCAAAGCTGGGATTGTTATGTGCCCTTGCAACTTGCGGAAGTTCTACTCTTGTATTTATCTTTGTAAATAAGTTCTTTGTCATTTTAAGTAATACCTTTTTTTTTTTCCCTTTAAAAAAGTCTAAAGGAACGATGTCTGTGTTAGTGATTGGAGAAGACTACTCAATTATTAACCGTTTAATGTCATTTGCCATGAACTTGGCTCCATCATCTACATTATTAACTAACTCTCAAGAGCTAAAAGTTTCAATAAGACCAAAATTTGATGAATGGGTGACTGGCTACTCAGTTATAGAAGGAAACCCTTTAGTTTTGGCTACAAACGGCATCTGCTACATAGGAGAACTCAACAAGTTCACTGTCGACAAACGTTTAGCCATTTCTAACTGTATCCCCAACAATAAATTTCTTAACTATACCTCATATTATAACAGTAATCTTTTTTCAGGTTTAATTAACGAATCCATTCCAGTTGATAAGTCAAAACAAATGCAGTCAACAATCCCTGATTCACTGCCTCTTAAATGCCAACTATGGGCTCATTCTACTCCTTCAACTTATTCAAAAACTAAAAGTTGTATTAATCGAGAAAGATATTTACAACAGAGTCAATACGATCACTTTCACAAATGCTTGCTTGAGTAAGTTGAGTAAATTTACTTTCTAAAATGCTTACAAATAACAAATTAATGCAGTGCGTTTAGCATGGTCTATTATCCGGACGTTGATTCAACTTCCGAGATAACCAATCAACACCTAATGAGCAACATTTTTAATGAAGCAATGGGAAATGACAAAAGCCTTGGTTCAGCTCTAACTTCTACCGACTACCAAATAGTAATTACAGTACAACAATCTCAAAATTGCTACTACAGTGTCTTATTATTTAACTTGCTATTTTAGTACTTAAGTTGCGCTCAGAATATTCAAGTAACTTTTGAGGATAATGCAAAGAAACTTGTTCAAGCTTATTTTGTAGCTAGTCGTAGAGTACGCTCTGTGAATGATTCACAATTTTCAACTGCACCATCCATTAACGCCATTTCAGCTTTGTAAGGTCATTGCAAACTAAAATTATTACTAAGTTAGTAACTTAATTATAATTATTAGGTTGCTGTTGGCAGAGTCTTACGCTAAACTAAATTTAAGATCATCAGTTACTGAAGATGACGCAATTTGCGCTGCTTATATGTACGAGGAGTACCTTTCCGCTAGATATGGTTTGACTACAAATACAATAAAATTACATAATGACATTACTATAAAAAGCAGTTTTGATGTTAGGTGCAAGCTGTCTTAATGTGGTGCCCTCTCCACACTGGTACACACCGGATTTCATGGGAAACTTAAGCAAGGTACTGCAAGTCTTTTCTTTCAATTAGTAAATAGTCTAACTAATAGGAATGTAAAAGTCTTAAAAATCGATCAAGTGAATGCATTTTCATAGTCACTTTTAATCTTGACAACTAATAATTTGATTACAGGCAGCTGCTGAATACGTGTTGTTTAAAAATAGTCTACACCAATTCATCAACACTTATGGAAGTTACACAAGCGAAAGTCCAGAAGAGTAATGAATTGGTGCTTCTGGCAGTTTATTGTTGATAATTATTTATCTACTGTATCTATATTTATAGTTCATTAAACTTTTAACTACCTTCAATAAAAGATATATTGACGGAAATAGTATATACTTTTAATTACCTCCAAAACTTTACTTTTAATATACTGTAGAGTGCGTTGAGGTTCATCATTCTGTGTGCTGAGGGATAAAAACACTCAATCTGATCTTGGAATCAACTGATTCTTCTCCGGTTCCATGAATTCTTCGACGATATGCTGCACTAGAGTATCTAGCTCCAAATCGAGAGCAATCCAGTCCCTAACAGATTTTATAAATTTCTTAATGTTAATAGAAATGTAAAAAACTAAACGTTTAGACGTCAATACTTTTTATCTGGCTGAGCGCAGAGTTCAGTGTAATACTTAATTTTTGGCTCAGTACCACTTGTTCTCAAAGTGGCAACACATCCATTTTCAAACGTAAAAGTTATCATCTGACTAGATTTGCTAACTGGAAGAATCTATACAAATAACAAAAATATAATGAAAACGACGATTAGTTTGGTTTTATTGAATAATTATTTTACAGCTTTGTTGTCTGGAAAACTGCTGTCAAAGCCAGTTGTCAAATCCCTCACCGATTTAATTGGAAACGGTCCACAATGTGTTGGATACTATAAAACATCATTTTAAAAATAAAAATACTCAAATAAGAAGCAAAAAAAAGCACATACAGTATTAGGACCAGAAAAGTTTCGGAGCCTCTCAAACATGGAAACAATAGTTGGTTGCTCATAGCAAATGTAGTAGGAATTTCGACTGACATGGTAACCATACCTTTTAGTGTAAAAGAAACATTACAATTTTACAAACAATATCTTTTAAACATTATTTACTCTTCGTATATGTGATTAATGAACTTGGTTAGTGTGAAACCTTTGGTTGCCAGATAAGCAGCAAGTTCAGCAGCTTTAACAGCTGCGTTGACGCCGTCTTTATCCAACACGTTAGTTCCACACATAAATCCTATTTAAATTACATTAAATTACTTTTAAAATTCAAGTTAAATTTCAATGTTTTAACAGTGGTTAACCGATAGCTTCTTCAAAGGCAAATAAAACAACTTTCCCGTTTTGCAAGAGTTCAAAAGCTTTGTTGCCCATCCATTTGAATCCAGTTAAAGTTTCCTAAAATGTTTCTCCATTTTTAGTCAATATTTTACCAAATAAGTACTTAAAATAACTTACAATAAAGTGAAAACCTTCTTTTTTAGCAATAGCTCTTAGCATCTTAGATGATACAGTGCTTGCAATCATGTAAACGTCATCCGCTAAAATGAAACTCTTATGAAATTTAATGTTCAAGTGAAATCACAGAAACAAATTACGATTAGCGTTGGGATGTTGATGTCTAAATCGATGCCACATCCACCAGCCCAACAAAGCTCCCGTTTCATTACCGGTAAGCACTTTCCATTCACCACTAACAATAATACCAGAGTTATTTTCTCACAACTGAGAAGTTCTTTCAGTTTACTTAGGAAGAAGTTCAGCAACCGCAAGTCGATCAGCATCTGGGTCGTTAGCAAGAATAACTTCACTGCCGTGTCTTTTAGCAGTTTCAAAAGATAAATCCTAAAGTAACATACAACGTTATAACCAAAAAAAAAACCTAAACGACAAGCAAAAAAAAAACAAGTACCAAAGCGCTCTTTCCTTCCTCTGGATTTGGAAATTTAACAGTTGGAAATTCAGGATCTGGTTCAATCTATGCATAAAAAGATGTTTACAATAATTTCATTGCTCAAATCACACAATTGATTTTAACCTGTTCGTTAACTGGAAAAAATGGAGGTAAAACACAAGCTTTAAAAGCTTCCAACATAAAAGGATAACCTACACCGTGCATTGGTGTAAAAGTGAATCTAATTTCGGTTTTCTCATTAATTTCCCTATAGAAATGCATAAAAATAAATAATATTGAATTGAGTTAAAAGTATATAAAACTGATTATACCGATATATAACTTGGTCATGTAGCATTTTAAAATAAGTCTCCATAACCCGAGAAAGTGGATCTTGAAGTAAAGGATCGGTTTTAACAGATTCGTATTCCCATGCATGCTCTGCTGGTTCCAAGTTTTCTATAATTGAGGCTTGAATACCTTTATCATGAGGCTCAATGATCTATTTAAAAATTTAAATAATTACGGTTAGTGTTTTTATATTATATTTAATTATTGCTTCAGTCTTTATACTTGAGCTCCATTTGTCCAGTAAACCTATTAGTTAATAATAAATTAATCATTAGCTAATAATAATTAGCTTTTTAATATATTAAATGAACCTTGTAACCGTTGTCTTCTTTAGGATTGTGAGAAGCAGTCACCATCAGACCAGCAATGGCTCCAAATTTGACAACACCATAAGGAATAAATGGGGTTGGAACCATTTTTGAGTAGAGGTAAACTGGAATCTCGTTATTAATAAATGCTCGAGCAGCCAATGCTGCAAATCTATTGAATAAAGTGCGTCTATTGTTGAGAAATGTCCTTGATAAAACTAATTGAAAATTATTATATCTTGCCGTTCACTGTTATGGCGTCCATCAAAACCAATGACAACTCCTTTGGACTTGGCATCGGGACATGTAGCGACTATGTATTTTGCCAATCCCTGACTTGTTTGAATTATGACTAGATCGTTCATTCGGCCATAACCTGCTGACATAATTCCACGCAATCCAGCAGTCCCAAATGTTAATCGAGAAAGCAGAATCTTTTTCAGAGTGTCAAACTCGGCATTTTGAACTAGAGAATTAATTTCTTCTCTGGTCGCATCATTCTAATGAACAATAACAAGTTACTAAATTAACCAATAATTAACAATTAAGAACTTTTCATTAAAAAAGAGTGTGTATAATGTTGCGATGGGAATTTCAATGGGGAGCAATGTCAAAGGAATGTCAAGATAATTATCCCCCCTTGAAATACCGCTTCCCTCACACGCAATTTACACTTTTTTATTAGATGAAATGGAGATTTACCTTATCCCACCGTAACCACTCTGTTATCTTTTCGTCTAGTTGAGGATCACCAGATGCCATAGCTTAAAATTAATTCTTTGACTGCAAAACCAGGACCAGTATTACTGAACTACAATGATATGTCACACCGTTGAAGTACAGTACAACGTTCAAAACGTAAACAATTGAAGGCTGAAGCTGAATATTTATTAACGCAAAAGAACGTTTCTTAATAACAGGCAGCCAAATAAAAACGATGAATAAAGTACTGAATTCAACGTCCTTACATCAGTGTATGGTCAGAGCATGCGCATACGATGCGGCAATCATTGTTATAAATTACATAATACATTATTAAGTTACTGAATATACTGTAGTTATTATCTAAATTAAACACTTTTACCACATTAAAACTGTTTTATGAACTTGTAACAGCATTAGACATGGTTTCGAATTGAAATTACTAATGATGATTACTAAAAGGGCATTAAATTGTTATTTTTAATACAGTAATTAGTACAAAAAGTACAATTGCTCATCAACCGTACGTTGTAAACTTCTAAAACACACATTGGCACAGTTTTTGTCCACTTACAAAAATAAATTTTCAGTAATAAATTTTAGCTCATATCAATCCTCTGATTTTTTTCTAGTAAATATCGAAAATGTGTGTGCAAAATCCACCAAATTACACCAGTTAGTTCTTTGAACTGATCCGAGACTTTCTCTCTTTAACAAATTTTTGAGCATATTTATCCCATGACCTTTTTTCTAACGTCTTCAAAACCATGTTGTCTGTAAACAGTTTCAATAAAAAATTGGTCTGTGTTTGAAAAGTATAAGTTATTATTTTTGCTGTTTTACCTGAAATAGGTCTCATTAAAGGTAAATCGACCACTGATACTTGAGTCAAAGTTTCCTCTGTTAATTCTTTCATTAATCCAGGAATATTATTTAGTGACAAATAAGCTTCACCAGCAAAGTCATCGTGTGTTATTACATCGTAGTCCATGATGGTGAATAATATGGAAGCTACTTCCTTTTTACACTGGTCCACACTTATATCACTTAGAAAGTTAAAAATAAATATAGAGTTGATAATAAATAATACTTTTAAAATTATGTACTATTTGAAACACTCGTCAAATAGCGGATGCAACGTCTTTTCTTGAACTTTTGTACGCTGTTTATAATTCATTGGAAATATGAAATCTGGGATCAACTCAATGATAACATAAGGATCACTGAAACCTAAAATTTAAAACGTATTAGTGAGTTTTCACAAATTTCAACGTCTCATCTTACCATTTGTATCCAACGCAATGATGTTTTTTCCATGAAGAATTTCGATGAATAAAGTTTTCAAATAATAATAAACTTTCACTGTTAATGAGCCAAAGTTGCTAATATTTATGCGTCGCTATTGCAATTGTATTAAATATTTGTTTCAATTTTCTTTTTAATAATAATTACTTGTGCTTCGAGTTGTCCTAAAATGTAAATGCTAATTAATTCTTCAGTTTTACAGCGGTTCAATTGAAGAATTTGTTCAAGTTGCTGAAACAACAAAAAAAACCTTTGATGATAATAAGAGTGAAATTCTTCATAGTTATTTTAACTCTATTACCTTATAATCTGGGCAATTCAATTGCTGAAAACTAAGTCCTTTTTGCTCACCATGAAATACGTTAAATAAAATTGAACTAGTTTCATGTAATCGTTGAAAATAAGTTAGTTGTTTTCTTCTCTAAAGATCATCATTTAAATCCCATATTAAACCAGAATTCATTATATAAAAGTAACAAATTACTCAACTGTAATTCCATAGTTTGCCTGGCTTCTTAACTCGTCAACAACTTCCATCCATAAAGTTAATAAAAATCGCTCAAAATTTACAGCTAAAAGCGATCGGCTTAAAGTAATCAAGATGTTGTCCAAATATTGTAACATTGAAGCAGTTTTCTATAAATATAGTACCATAATTTATCAATTCCACAAATATTATTTATAATATACTGTATAAACGAGGGTCGTTTCAAATGTCTTGCACATCACCACCACCGTTTTTTTCATGTCCTCCAACAAAATTTCTTAAAACATGATTTTAGTTTCAAACAAAAAATCAAAAGTAGTTTTTGATTAAGCAAGAGCCACTCTGGAAAACGTTTCCTAACTAGTTTTTAACACACTTGTGTTTATATTTTAAAATTTTTTGGATGTGCTATGGAAGCAGTTATAACTTGTGGTTCTTCCTCAGAAGTTTAAGAGTAATCAGACAAACTATAATCAATATTTAGTCTATCCATATGGCGTTGGTGTGCAAAACATTTTAAATTTTTATTACTCTGTCAGCAAAAGTGGTATCCTTAGCAGTGGCCAACATAGTAAGATGATGCTGGAGTTTGTGTCTCATCTAATTGTTACAAGAAAACAATATAATAATCCATTAAAAATATTAAACTCATTCTCAATATACTTTAGCACAAATCTTCTTAATAATTGAATTAATTTTATGTTGAATATCTTCATTTAAACTTGTTAACATGTTGGAGAGGGCACTGTGACACCGATGAACAATTGCATGGCCTTCAACATCTTCAATTGTTTTGAAAATAGTATTGAAGCCCAACTCTTCCGAAACTCCTTTTAGACTTTCTCTAACATGCTCGACACTGTTGATGGTTACACACAACTAATTAAAAAAATGCCAAAACAATTTTTGATATCATCAGATTCAATACAGTTTTGAAAAACTAAGTTTGATTTGGTTTACTTGAATATTTTGTATGCTTATTTATACCTTGTCATGCTTAAAGTGTGTAACTTACCTGTTCAGTGATAACTTTATTATCATCAAAGTAATAATTACGATCATGCAGTTTTTGATCAACAAGTTCAGCATAAAATACAGCTCCATCGCAAATATCCTGTTAAACAATAATTCAAATAAATTAATGTTAAAATAGTTATGTCCAATTTAACAACGATTACATTTAAAATTTTAAAAGCAAGTGGATATGCAGTATCTGCAATTATCCAATCCAATTGCTTCCAGAAATCTTTAATTTGGTAAAAACAAGCTGAGGTGTCAACAGCAGATGTGCTTACTTTAATGACTGTGTCCACTTTAATACCCTGATTATTTAAAAAACAGAAGTAGTTTTTAAACATAAATTACTACTTTATCCAGTTTTTTTTAGCTAAGTAATACTTCATCCAGCTCTACTGATTTCTTTATTATTTTCATCATTTTACTTTTGGCAATTGATAACCAAAATGGAATAACTTCTGCAAACCAATCTTGATATTTCAAAACATATAAAACCTTTTGTTCACTAATAACAAAATAAGCATGTTCAAAATCATGGTTTTTTTAAGAAAAAGTATGTCGCATACTTGGCTGGAAGACGTTTTCCAACTTCATTAAAATTCTTAAAAGCCAAATACAACTCAAACATCGCAGTAGAATCACTAGTTTCAGTTGATAAACTATCAACATCGAATCCATTAAGTTGTTTGCATATTTTTTCCACTATCGGTCTGACTTCTTCTTCAACCTAAGTTTAAGTCAAAATAAAGTTACCCATAATTCTGTCATTTATAAACAAGACTTTGTACATTACCAACTTATCCATTTGTTTATAAATAAGAATAAAAATGTCAACATCCATAATCCTAAAAATTATAAACAATCATAAAATTGGTCTGCAATTAATCTTCAAATGTTAACATCACACTCACGAATGAAATAAACAGGCGTAATGTGATGTGTAGTCATTTAGATCATGAATAAGAAAAATAATGAAGTCAGTTAATCCACATAACGTCGTGTTGTATGTCTAATATGAAAGAAAATGATCGTGAACAATATTTTTTTGTAAATAAACAAAGGAAAAATAAACCTGAATTTGTGGCTTGGCTAAGGCGAACATGTTCTTGTACCATTTCATGTTACCAATCTACCAATAAATATTTAAATAAATTAAAAAAAAAAATGTTAAAACTGAAATACCTGAAGATAATTCATAACTTCCAAACGAATGTTTCTGTAAAGACAAAAATGTTGATATGATTTCTGTATATTGGTAACAAGATGCAAACATCTGCTTAAAAGTATAACAAATTAACAATATTGCATTCAAAACCCCTTTAAATTCATCTCAATGAAAAATGAACCTTAACAAGTGCTCCAGTTTTACACAACTTTCTTTGTGTGCTGAAGGAAATAAGTCTCTCAAGTCAGCTAACATTTCCAAACAAAAATCCAAAAAACAGTTGAAAGAACTTATTAACGACTGTTCCTACTTATAAAGCAGTACTTAGTACTTAAGTTATTGCAAAGAAAACAAGTTTTTATATCTTAACAATACTGTACCTCTTCAACTGTTAAATGGTCGCTCCAAGTAAGTTTCAAGTTCATTAGCAACTGGTAAAAAGCTGAGTAATCAGAAGTCCTTTGCATATGCATAACACTAAATACTTTCCAACAACTGTCCCAAAAAAAAAAATATAAAAACAAACAGATTTTATTTTGGATAGATATTAACATTAAACAAACCAGATGGCCTGCTGAAAATCAGTTAAATCGTGCTGCACAGCAAATTGATGTAAAATCATTTCACCTTCTTGTGATAGCATTTCAGACAAACTACTAAGCAACTTCTGCAGAATGGTTAATAAAAATACTGAGAAATTAATCTCATTTTACACGATTAATATTGAGTTTATTTACCTTTTTGTCTACCTCGTATTCAATAAATATACGTAATATTTGTTCGTATTCATTCAAGTGGCAAAAGTGTTTCAATAAAAATGAATCACGATCACGAGTAGCTAGTTTTAGTCGCAAATGAATTTCCCCTTGCACATTAGATTTCTGTGAACGACCTTTCAATGGAAACCATTGATCAATTCCTTCTGAAGTTACATCCTGAATTAAAATTTAATTAAAATCATAATTCACGATGACTATTAGCAAAATATTACTTTGAGGTTAATGTCAAGACAGCCTAAAAAGTCGTCAACATTTGAATCTTCTCGCGATCTAGCTGACTGGGCAATTTGTTTGCAATACCTGAAATCATCGCAATTCAACAGCAAGAAATATCAGTAATTTCAGTAAACGATCGTGAAAGCTTACCTGACTAAACCTTTCCAACTTTGCACTTGGTTCATTTGACGAACAGCTTCAAAAACTGAAGACTCGTCATCGTTATCCCTAAAAATTATAATTTGGTTTATAACTACAGTACAAAGAATTTCAAATTTGTCGTGTACAGTACCAGATTTGCACATGCAAATGACTTGTAGTTATGTTTTCAATGTCACTAAATATTATCAAAATTAAAAGATTAGATGTTTACTTTATAAACAAAAGATTAAGTGCTTACTTAATAAACTTACAAATAAAACGTTTCATTCCACTGTGGATTTAAGGTTTGAAACTTAACACTGCTGAGCCTAATTAGCTTAGAAGATAACATGTCTTGACTATTTGTTTCATTGGAGTCTTTATCGTACATTGGCAAACATTTATTTAATTTACTTGGGGTTTTTCGTCTCTTCAGACCCATTTTATAACTAGAATATTTCAATTCGAGTAATTAGATATCTCATTTTATAAAACACTTTTTGGTATTATTACTTTACTTTGAAATCTTTCTTAAAAAACCATCCGATTCATCAGTTTGTTTCTCAGAGTTATCAAACTCCTTTTCTGAAGTTTCATCTGCAGTTTCAGCAGCAGACTGAATTCGCAAAACGCAAAATGGGTCACTAAAGCCTTTAAATTTAACAAATATTGATAAAAGTTACTGCCAAAACAACAAGATTATTATTACCATTTGCATCTTTAGCTTCTAAATTTCTCGCTTCAATTACAGATAATTTCAATACAATAATCGGAGCCTATATAAAAAATTAAAGTTGTAAATTTAGTTGTTTCAAATTTTTGATAATTACTTTTTTATTTAAAACGACGTTGAATAACTTATGACGATCTTCGTCGTTAATCTTAAAGGCTTTTTGTGAATAATCAATCAAAGAATCAACATGGATATTTTGCTCACATAGTATTTGATTGTGAATGGTGCCCAGTACAACGATGTACAACTGGTTCAAGTCAACCTATTAAAGTTACAATATAAATTTGAACAAAACTACTAACAAAAACAATAGCTATACAGTATATACATCAACTTTGGCAGCTCCTTTTTCAAAATTTACTCCACAGGAAAATTCAGTAGATGAATATTTTTGTTCAAAGTTACTATTCTGCAAATAAATTAAAGAAATTCATATGAAAATTTAAGGATACTTCGACATATTTTAATGCAACAACTTCAGTTATGAATTCCAGTGTTAAGTTTTGCTGTTGAAGAGACAACGCTGAAAAACTTTCGCATAAACCATCATCTTCTTTTCGCAACCTATCAAACACAACTGGCGTAATAATTTATTTAATAAGATTAATATTAAATTACAATACAACTTTACCTCTTGTCTGAAGAAAAGCCAATGTGATTCATTGATTTATCCGTATCCACACTCTTCTCTCCATCTTTCACTGCTAATTTCTTCGGAACTTGCTTTGTTTTGCACATCATACGAGTAATTAGATTGTCTTTTCTAACCATTTTTTTCACGCAATAAGTCTCCATATTAAAACAAACTGATTCAATTGATATAAAATTTGAAATAAAGGTGTAAAGTAGTCACAAGTAAAACTGAAATTCAAAGTAACTTAATAATTTATAAAGTGTCATAAAAGTTAATAATAAAATGTCGTACGTCAAAAGTATACGAATAATACACCCAAAAATTTAAAAAATAAAGCTGTATTTGCAGAAAGATTAACAGTAACATGAAATTATTCACATAAATTACATCCTTACAGGACAAAGGTGCCTCAGTATACATAGCAACCGTTAATCGTGCTCAACCGACAAGTCACAATCAAACAAAAAATAATATATTATGTTAACAACACATTAAATCGATTGCACTTCATCAGCAATTTCAACTTATCTTTTAAGTTTAGAGGCACTCCCATCAAATTAAGTCGACTGCCCGTCAAAAAAAATTATTACCATTTCGCAACATCACGTAGTTTATAAAATTAAACCAGAATTAAAATTTAAACCATGTTTAATTGTGACAAATAAATTACTCTCGATGCTATTTAATCAGGATTAAATATGTGATCGAAACAAGTAGAGCATAACTTGCCAAATTCATCTAAATAGTAAATAAAATCTTATAATACAATAGATTTAATTAAAGACAACCATTTGACTTACCATTTGCGTCCATTAAATTTGCGCTTTTCTGATTTACATAAACGTACAATTCCCGTTCATCAGATTTTTTACCAATCGCCCAATTATCATTCATTGTCTTAACAAATATTTCACCACAGCTACGAGATCTAATTTTTAAAAAAATCTCATCGTTAGGCAAACTTTCTAGTTCAAAGATTGTTTTTGTTGGGGTTTTTTTGTCCCCCTTACTTTTTCAAATCGCAATTAATGTCAACAAGAAGTCTCATTACTTCTTGAGGTGCAGTTGCAGTATTGCATTTACTGCTCCCAGCATGCATGGTTGTCCTTTGAGCTCGGTTATTATGATTAAAGTACACATACTTGAACTGTTGTTCTCCAATTAAACTGTAAAAAAGCAAAATATAAAGTATTACTCCCAATTTATACAAAAATATTGCATACTGAAGATACCTAGCTGTATTCTTTGAATAAACTTCCGCTATATTTGAAGCTAAACTAGTCAAATGCGGACCTAGAAAACTGTCTAATCTTTTATAAAACTCATAAGTGAGTTGAAACCCAGCTAAATAAAATAATAAAATTTCAATTCAACATTATATTGTTTTAATTTTGATAACTTACGCTCAATTAATAAGCACACTGAAGCGCTCAAAGCTCTGTAAACAACCAGATTGCACTCTTCATCACTTGTTGATGTCACATTGACATGAACTTTTGGAACTTTTCCCAAATTTGACTGGTCGCTCAAATTGACTGGCCCAGTAACATATCTACAAAGATAACAAAGTTTTATATGCCGTAGTAACAAATTTAACGTAGATTTTGAAACTTACCGTCCATAATGAGACTGCGCAAACGGTAAACTGCCTTTATTAGGAGAAAACTGACCAGTTCGCAATTCAGATTCCAAAAAATTTGGAAAAAGGTTGGAAACTAAATATTTGTATAAAATTTGCATGTCCTCCTGTTCCAACCCACTCCTAAAAAACAGTTTGTATGTACTGTAGCTACTAATGTGAAAATTTAATAAGAATTTTGATGATTTCTTACCATACTAACTGCTCACTGTACAAGAATGCTACATATTTTACACAAGGGAATGTTGCTTCAATTAAGTTAACCAAACAATGAACTTTGAGAAAAGTGTTTTTGTCAAGTGGTAAAAAGCTGACACCATTAAAAATGTCCAATATGTCAGACTGTGATAATTTCAGTGTTGACAAATACTAAACAAAAAAAATACAGTATTAGTTAAAAAAGTAGCAAACATAAATAAAATTCAACTAACCCTTGTGAAAAAGATAGTCAACTTTTGTTTCAACGCGATAAGATCTGACTTTCTTAAAATCGAATTAAAGCTACCTTGAAATAACTAAAAACAACCATAATAAATTATTACACAAAAAACAGTAAATTACTTACAGAAAAACATGACAGCTTACCCTAAACACAAAATATGCCAGCTTGAGTACACTCAAGAATACACAATCTTGAACATCATCGGTTTTATACTCTGTAACATGCTGTCCATCCTTTGAAGTTTGACTAAAAGGAATGCTAACATTCTAACCCAAAAAAAAATTTAAACACATGTAGCAAAAACGTCCTCAAACACCAGTTTCAACATTTACCATTATTAACCAAAAGTCTTCTTCGGCTCTGAAGAAGAATTGCTTGGATTTTTGCGTGTGAAGTGACTCGCATGGTTTACTTGGATTAAAAGTACTATCAAAATCAGATATTAATTATTGAGTCTTCAATTCTGAACGACATTAAACTTAGAACTTACTCTGTAAATTTAATCATAGCCTCACAAAAGCCAACACTTCTAACTTGTTCATCCTTGTCCGTATCCGGCGGATAATAATACAAGATTTTGTTATATTCCTTTTAATAGACAATAACAATATAAACAAACGTAATTGATGATTAATTGCTATGATTGTTCATTCATTCATTAATTAAAGAATCTGTTAACATTGATACAAATCAAATAGAACAAAAAAATACAATCCTGTCATGCGCTCACCCACCTCTCCTTCATTAGGTCCAAACGTTGAATTAAATATGTAAAACCTTTCCAAGTTTATCCCAGACTTTTCCGACATAATTAACCATAATTTGATAAACTAAATTCGATTATGTAAGTTATATTAACTTTAAGTAACTAAAATCCTACTGGCTGGACGTCTCTTCCGTCCACAGTATGGTCCATAGAGATAGAATACTGTTCCAAAGTGCAGTTCTGTGCCATATGTGAGTCGTCTGCTTCCACATGAGCATTGCCTGAAGCGCTGTAAGGAAGTCCGTGGTTTCAGCTGGCAAAAAAATTATGCAATAATGCTTAACGAAAAACATGTCAAAATATCGATACGCGAGTGAAGGCAAGTGGAAGAAATCTGTGATAATTTTGGAATTTTGCACCTCTTTATACCAAAAAAAAAAGTTTTTACGTATAGGTGAGTTACAATATTTTCCGTAACAATTACTTTCAGACAATTTTGCAAAAAAAAAATTAAAATGTAACAAGCAAAATCATTCTAAATAAGTTTGGAACAATCATGGTATTTTTGGCGGCCATTTAAACTGGCTCAAAATGTTCTAAAAATTATTTGTAGAACATTAATTTAAAAAATTTACCATTAGACCACCTTTAAAAGTTAATTCTTAGATCAACAGTACATATTGGACTGTTTTTCATGTTTTAAAATAAACAATTACGTTATTTTATTTGATAGAAATGTTGTGATGAACTTATAAAAACACATACAGGTATTGGCATATATATTTTTCTTGAAATTTCAATATATGGAGTTAAGTAGAGTTAAGTCTATTTATAACCGGCAATGAGTTGCTTTTCATCGTCACGAGTTTACAGGATAGCTAAAATAAACCACAAGCAGACTAGGGATGAGCACAATATACAATGTACAAGCAGCTTGAAAAACCATATGACTTAAAAGTTAAAAAACATAAACGAACTCCAGTCTACAAAACACACACAACACATTATACCAAAAAAAAAAAAATACATTGCAAATACAAGAATTTTCAGACACATTGTTTTTAAACTTGTGAAACGACCTCCACGACGAACATGTTAAAAAAACCCCTTTGATTTTCAATTCAAAGATCAATAATTTATAAGTTTTAATTTAATTTTAAAGTTTTATTTTAGGTTTTATTCCTTCACTTGCCTTCACTAGTAACCAGACTACTTTTGGCTTTTAACCAATTGTGCACCAATCGATTAGTAAGTTGATGAGTAAAAGTTATGTTAAAATGTTTTTAAAAATAAATTGGGCATTAGCTCTGAGTGTTTATTTTTTTTTTTAAGTTTAGTAATGGAGGATGAAGGCGTTCCACAGTCCCCGGGTCTTAGCATGGAACACGGTTTCATCCGACAAATTGAACATCACCAATTCTCTCGGGATAAACAGGTTCAAAGCTATTACAGTTGCTAAAATAATTGAATTACGCTAATGTGATAATCATGTTGCAGGCCAAGGAGGAAGTAGCTCGACGATCAAACCGTGATTCCAGTAAATTTCACCGTAAAGTTGGATTCCACTCGAAACCAGCTATTGAAATCTATAGGCCACCAAGTAATTGAACTTTTAAACTGAGATTTAAATTTGTCTAGGAATAATTGTATCGCTTGGTAACATCACCAGACACTTAAACAAAAAAAAGTGTAGGAGTTGCTTCAGATCCCCGCATATTTCAGCCATGAATAAGCACAAAAATATTATGTTTAGGTGGGGCAATTTAAATTCAAATGACAAAATAAACAACTGTCTGCATTTTCATTATTTTTTTTTTTAAATAGACATCTTTTTAGTTAAATATCCAACAGTGAAATAAGACATTTGCATAATGTTAAACAGACATTTTCAAAGCAGGCTTTACATTCTTTGAATAACAATATTCTTTGACTGTATTGTTTTCAAATTAGGTCTACGTACGTCAGGGGATTTTTCACTCACTGGGAGTGACAGCGACATGGAGAGTTACGTGGCTGGTTTCACACATCCACAGTTACAGTCAATCGGTGGTGGTGGAGGCGGCGGCGGCGGTGGCAAGTTAAGTAAAAGTAAAAGCACTAGCAGTGCTCACCGAGTCAGATTTCAACTAGAACATCATGTTCCGACTACGACCAACACAGCCCAACAGTCCTCACCGCCATCATCATCATCAACGTCTTCAACCATTAACCCTTCACTTCCCGAAGGATATACTCTCAAACGTTCTCGAACTTACGCCCCTGGTGAACTAAAATCATTCTCTAACGACTTAGACCTGTCAGGGTTCAGCGCAGATGTACAATCGACTATCAAACGAGCCATTCAAGGTGCTCAACCCATTTTTTAATTTATTGTTACAACCAATTTTAATGCACAATTTTAATTTACAGATCCAAATCAGCTGGCTGCGAGACAGCTGATGGAAATTGTTCGTCATTTGTTCAGTAGAGTTTTAGAAAGCGTTCGCTACGCTGAACCCACAGCTCGACTATGCATCACCATCATCCAAGTGAGTTTCATCATTTTAATAACAAAGTTATCCATAATTTCAGATATTATATTACGCAAAAGACCCGTTACTTCGCATGCAATGTATCATGAGTTTCAATGTACAACTGGTGGAACTAATCATAAATTACTCCATTTCATTTTGATATGACAAAATAAATGCTGTAGTTAATCAACAGTAGTTAAATTGCTTATTTCCGCAGTGTATATTGAAGCTCATTACATTCCATCCAATTTTTTTTGGCAATGGGTCAAATGCTAATATAATCTTGGCATGTTTTTAGTTGCATATTTACAACTTCAACCTTGATATGACAAGAAAATTATGCTTGCAAGAATTGTTTTTATGTCATGTTATGTTATGTTGTTATAATTATTGTGTTGTTTTAATTTGTCAAATAGAAAGAGAAAAACGAGACTTTTCTCGAAAGTCTATTAAACTCTTGTCGAGAGTGGTACAACGAACGAGACCGACTTGCTAGTTTGGTTCCCAGCGCCAGTAACCAATCAGCACAGCCACCATCTATCAAACCAAACCGATGGGTGGCATATGTCACTTTCCTATACGAACTGTATACTCGTTTAAAAAGTAGAAAACAGAGCCCAATGGTAGCCACCAATACCATGCCATCAACATTGGTGCTAACATTATTGACTGAATGTTGTCTACTGTTTTTGCGACCAACTTCACTTATGGGACACAGCGAGGTAGTAAGAATCCCCCATCTTTAGGAACTCCATTGCTAAAGTTTTTTTTTTTTTTGTTATCTAGATTGAGTGCCTATTTATAGTTTTAACATCAGTGGGTCGTGATTTAGCCACCGAAAGTCCTCAACGAATGCAATCTTTAATGGGCGCCGTTAGAGAAGCGTTTTTAGTACCAAACATAGCACCAAGTGTACACAAAACGCTATTACAACTTATTGAACTGAATGCAAGTCACTGGCAAATGATGGCACCAGCCGTCACTTATTACTATCCTGGCAATCAACGACAGTAAAATATGTTGTGGTTGGGTTTTTTAATTAAAAGAAAATAACAATGATCTCTCAATAGCTTATGTCGACACGTTATAAAGTTAACAGTCGTCGAAATAGCAGTCGTTCCAGCTTTTAATTTGTTGTCGTTAAAAGTTCCAGTGTCAAAAAACAAAAAAAGTACAGTATTGATAGATTGTTGTTGTTTTCGTTTGAATTAAATATTTCGAAATTTGGTTTCGATCGACAGCGATACATTAATACATAATTTTGACAAAGCTTGCTTTATTTTTGAATTTTGAACGAATTTTTTTTGTAAATTAACGCTATCATGTCTTCAATTTTTTGTAAAAAAAAAAAAAAAAAACTGGAAACGTGTATTACTTGGGAATTACCGTTTCAGTTTTAATTTTATACATCACGTACAAATTCTACTTGCTTGAATCAAGCACAACTACTGTAAGTCGGCGGATTGTTAACCAGATAAAAGTTTTTCTTATTGAATTTTCTTTTTTTAAAAAAAAATCTAGTTCGCATCTGCTTTTTTTTGTGTCTTTTGCAAATAATAATTGTACTCAAGCCACTTCAAAAAGAGTGTAAGTTGGCTTATTAATTTCTTTGTTTATATTTTACTATTCTAGTAATGTGAATTTCTCATTAAATAAAAACGTTACAATAAATTTTCAAAGGAAAACCAATCTGTAATCCATCGAGATTTTATTGAAATAAGTCTAAACTGTACTAGGCTTCGTTTATGTACAACTAAATGAAAAGGCAATGATAAACCGTTTCAAACAACTAAATTGCTCTGGACGTTTGGATGTTTAATTGCCATTGCCATCGCCATTAGTTTCAATTTTCGTATTGTTTTTCGGATGCCTTCGCTCCCAAATTAATCTATGTTTTTGCTTCATAAAAGCATCGATGACTTTTCCGTGAAAACCCAAATCACCATCTTGTATACGGTGTCATTAATAACTAAATAATTGTATAATAAATAAAAAAAAGCAATTTTTAACTTACATTTAATAAAATAATTTTCAGCAGCCTGTTCGTAGTCCTCCACGAGTGGTTTGCATTTCTCTCTGTGGTCAGGATACTCGTATACATTACACTCCTCTTTTCGTTTTCTCAAAATATTAACAATTTCAATGTCAACCGCTCTACAATAAAAAAAACCAATTAATTTTTAAAACTTAAGTTAACTACTGTACAACAAACAACTTTTTTCTTACTTGTCTCGTCTGTACTGAGCCTGGGCCTCATAAATACAAGCCATTTCATTATCATAACACTGATCGATGTCAGGCACACGATTAAACCTACGGTGATAATAAGGATACTGCTTGCGATTTGGAAGCACAACTGCCTCTGTTTTACAAATGAAAACAACAGTTAATTTAGTACATTTTATATGGAATACATTAGCTACTGATTGCTGTTCTTCACACTGGCAATGCAATAATGGCTTTGCAAACAGTTCAAAATACAAAACAGTTTCAAATAAACCATGTCATGCATTTTCACAGTACATAATACAATAATACACTTGCTTTTATAGTAAATTCAAAATAATATTAACGATAATAACACCATTTAATAGTGAAATTAGAACGAAATGTTCGAATTCCTGTGTTCGAATAGTGATACTGTATACTGTGGGCTCTTCACTTGCACTTCTTAACTATATATCTTTCAACGCCATTGCAACAAAACAACTTCAAATTTATAACATTATAGTTACCTCTGAACCATGTTATAGGTTTATCCACCGCATTATAGAAGAAATTAACGGATCTTTCGAAATTATTCCGAGGTGGAGTAAAGACACCGTCTTCGGTCGACATTTTCTCTGGAGCAATAATCTCTCTATCCTGTTATAAATTACCGTACAAAAATGGCACTTATTTAACTTATTAAACTACCACCTAAACTAATGTATTAAAAAGATTACAAAACATACATGTAATTTATTAAATCTAATGACTTTTATTTTTAAAATTATTATAAAATTAATGTGTAATAATATTATACAGTACCGTAGTACCGGTAATCGTAACCTGGTTTCGAGAGTACGTGTACTGCGCATGTGGCGCCCTGTCGCTGCAGTTTAAGGAACTTAATGATGATCACTTCAAAGCTTGCGTTTTCCGATTTTCTCAAACTGAAAATCAAATAAACTTAATTATCCTTGACGTTTTCTTGTAAAGTTTTAATGATGGCAGTTCAACCAAATGAGCAGTATAATTTAGGTGAGTTTTATGTAGATTTTTCCAATATATGAGAATGCTACATTTATTAATAAATTATCGAAATATTATTTTTAACAGATCCCGCTCAAACTAAACTTTTTGAAAAATTTTTTACCACACTACCACCGGTAATTGCAAAATTATCAATTAAATTTGTTGATTAAAATGATTAATATTTGAATAACAATGCTTTGTAGAAACCTTCAACAACTGTGAGGTTATTTGACAGAACGGTAATTATAATGAACAATGCAGTGATCAACAATGTTTTTATTGCTTATTGTTGTGTCATTGATTTGTAGGATTATTTTACTGTTCACGGTGAAGATGCAATGTTTACAGCTAAAGAGGTTTACAAAACTGCAAACGTTGTTAAATATTATGGAAAAGGTTGCATCGTTTGAAGGCTGACAAATTGAACATAATATTTAAAAGTTTGTTGTTTTTCTTAGACACAGGAGACAAAGATCGAATACCTTATGTAACGTTGAACCGCAATAACTTTGAATGGTGGATCAGAGAATTACTTTTAGTGCGTCAATACCGCATTGAAATCTATTACAACGAAGGAACCACGAAAAATAGTAATTGGATACTGAAGCATAAAGCCTCACCAGGAAATCTGGCAGACTTTGAGGATCTCTTGTTTGGTACTAATAGTTCGTCTGAGTCATCTGGTTCATCTTCTGGACTTTTAGCTATAGCATTAGGAAGTAAAAATGGACAAAAAGTAACCCAATTCATACAAGAGAAAACTTAATACCTGTTTGCCCAATTGTTTATGGATTTCTAGGTTGTGGGCATCGCTTTTGTTGACAGAGCATCACCTGTTTTCAACGTTTGTGAATTTACTGATGATGACCATTTTTCAAATGTTGAAGTAAGGCCATCTTTAATAAGAAGCATTTAAGTTGTCTTTAAACTTGATTCTTACAGGCCGTTTTAGTTCAACTTTCTCCAAGTGAATGCTTGATTTCAACTGGTGAAATGAGTAGCCAAATCAAACAGATATTAGACAAATCTTCCATTTTGATAACTGAAAGAAAGAAAAGTACTGATTATATTTACCACATCAATTATCTATTTACTATCTAAGAACGTATTGTTTCATTTAAGACGAATTTCAAACAAGTAACATTACCCAGGATCTTAATCGTCTTTTGAAGTTGAACAAAGGCGTCGAAACTTGCCTTCATTTACCTCAAATTGAGTACAAAACAGCCATGTCAGCTCTTGCAGCTCTAATTAAATTTTTAGAGGTAGTTTAATATAATTTATATATTTAATATATTCGTTTTATTGCTAATTTACTTTGATAAATTGCAGTTGTTAAACGATGATAGCAACATGGGTCATTATCACTTGAATACTTTTGATTTGAGTCAATTTGCCAAGTTGGATGGAAATGCAGTTGAGGCTCTCCAACTGGTGCCGTCTCCTAATGACAGCAACGCGATCCATAGTCTTTATGGCGTTCTGAATAAGTGTCGCACTAATCAAGGAAGGTTGGTATTAAGTGTTTAGTCCAATTTTATAAACTTGTTTGTAATCAAATTAATAAATCGCATTAGTCGATTGCTGCTAAAGTGGCTTAAACAACCTCTGATGGACATCAATAAAATAGGTTAACTAATGTTAATGAGAGTAAATATTCAAGAAATATAAATATTGATTTCGTCTTACGTTATAGTTGAACGACTTGACATTGTAGAAGTGTTTGTTGAAGACGGAGAACTTCGACGTCAACTTTACGAAGATATGCTCCGTAAGATCCCAGATTTTCAGAAACTGGCTATGAAATTCATCCGAAATAAAGGAACTATACAGGTTATCCATTAAACATACAGTAGAAAATCTTTCATCCAAAGTTTTTCCTGAAATGCAAGTTTTTACAGGATTGTTATAGAGTGTACCAAGCGTTACAAAAGTTACCTCATTTGGTCGACGCACTCAGAAATTACTCCGGAAAAAGTGCTCATCTTTTGCTAGCCAATTTTTGCACTCCGTGTCACGTAATTACTACATCTTTGCACTCAAATCTAAAAGTAAATATATTAATTTTAGGAACTGTTGGCCGACTTTGCGAAATTTCAAGAACTTGTTGAACAAACTGTGGATTTGTCATTAGTAGATAGAAATGAATACGTCATTAAAGCTGATTTTGACGAAACACTTGGAGGTTGACTTGATATTAAACGCATATAACTGAATTTTAAACTATACTTGATATTTTGCTCATTTTAAAAGAGTTGAGAGAAAAAATGAACAACTTGGAAGACGAAATAAAAGCTCTGGTTGACAAAGTGGCTAAAAATGTAGGAGGAACTGTAAAGTTGGATTCTAACGCTCAACTAGGATACTTTTTTCGTGTGACGTTAAAAGAGGAGAAATCATTACGTGGAAATCCAAAGTACAAGATTATTGATGCTAACAAGACTGGAGTGCGATTTCAGAATTCTGATCTGAAACATCTTAATGAAGAACACATGGCAGCCAAACAAGAATACGAAGAACAACAGAAAGCTGTTGTTACTGAAGTTCTTAAAATTGCTGGTATGTTTACACCCAATGCCTGGTCAAAATGATACAGATAATCGCAATTCTTATTCGCAGGTGGTTACGCTGAACCAATGCAGTCAATTGGAGAAATTCTGGCTTCCCTCGACGTTTATGTGAGCTTAGCAGTGGCAGCTACGACGCCAATAATCAACTATGTTAAACCGAAGATGCTTTCTAAAGGTTCTGGTATAATTCGTCTTACAAAAGCACGGCATCCGTGTGTAGAATTACAAGATGGGATGTGTTTCGTTCCCAACGATGTCACTTTTGATAAGGATAAGAGATTCCTGATTGTAACAGGTCCAAACATGGGTGGAAAGTCTACATACATGAGAACAGTTTAGTCAAATATTGTTCATTTGAAAACTAGAAAATATGTATTTACATATTTATTTTGTCCAGATAGCAGTTGTTGTACTGATGGCACAGATGGGAAGTTTTGTTCCTTGTGATACAGCTGAAATATCCGTAGTTGATGCCATTTTAACTAGAATTGGCAGTGAAGATTGTCATGCAAGAGCTATGTCAACATTTATGCTAGAAATGATTGAAATGTCACATATTTTAAGGGTTAGTGTTCAAAATTAAACACTCTTAGAATTAAAATGATTTCAAAACTAAATTTCAGACAGCAACTCAAGATTCCCTGCTTATTATTGATGAATTGGGACGTGGAACTTCAACTTATGATGGTTTTGGTTTAGCATGGGCTATATCAGAGTAATAATCTTGCAAGTTCTAGTAATCTTAATTATAATTACAAAAAATGGCATTTTAATTGCAGAAAAATTGCTTCCAAGATTAAATCCTATTGCATGTTTGCTACTCATTTCCACGAATTAACAACGTTGTCTGATGAAGTGAGTTCTGTCCAAAATCTTCATATTACAGCAACTATTGGAAGCGATGGTCCAGCCTTTTTGTACCAAGTTGAAAAAGGTTTTTTTATACAGTAAAAGCACTGTTAGTATCAATGTTATTTCAAATTTCTACTCTCCAAACTTGCAGGTGTTTGCGATCGAAGTTATGGTATCCATGTAGCTGAACTTGTCAAATTTCCAGAAGAAGTTCTTCAAGTAAGTAAAAATTGGTCATAAGAATATAATGCAGTACTAAAATGATCCAAATATTCAGTGTGCAAGACTCAAAGCACAGGAGTTTGAAGATTTTCAAAGCAACACCCTTTTGGATTATCCAGATTTGATGGGCAATGATGAAACAGCTGTCAACAATCGACGAAAAGCTAAACAGGTTTGATTATTTTAAACAGTTAGCATTTCTTTAGCCATTGCTACAAAAATATACTGTATGGTTAATTAGGAAGGAGAAATCTTGATCAAGGACTTTCTTCAGAAGCTGAAAGAGTTGGACGTTGAAAATATGAAACAGGATGAAATTGATGGCGCTGTTGAAAAATTAAAAGCAGAAGTTCTCTCTCATAATAATGCATTTATCCAAGACATTCTCAATCGTCCCATGATCACCGATTAATCATTATAATATCGCAACATTATGTATATGAAATTTGTCTGCATGTTTCTTTCTTTAATATAAATAATTAACATTTTGTTAATGTTCTTTCATCATTCTCACTTGAGCCAACTCGTTTATCTTACATGGTACACACTTTTTCCATATTTTTTTTTTCTTTTTGTTACAATTTTCCCTAACATTAGCTACTAGCTATTGAAGTTGATGTGATGGAGGTTTACCCATTCTCCTCATTCTTTCCACATGCAGATTATATAACATTTCATTCACCTGATAATAAATAGGGTTTTGCCGTTCATTTAATTCGGGTTCAAAAGGCAAAGGCATATTTTGTAAATGCGGTTCATCCCTGCTTATCCACTGACTTGATCCATTTGGCTGTGAATTGTAATTCATTATTTGACCAGCATGATTTGCTACCATGTTTGTTGGTTGGTGTTGGTGATGGCCAGAGAATGAAGGTTGCTGAGGATCACAAGAATTATTCGGATAATTTAATCGTTGATAGTGAATTGAATCTGGATATCCATTAGGTATATGTTGACCGTTAATATCGCCATTTAAATGTTCACTATGTATACCCTGTTAAAAGTAAATAATTAGATACAACTTTTAGACACTTTAAAAAACTCTAGTACAACAACAAATGATGCAGAAACGAATTTATCAAGTTCTAAATTTAGGTTATTGATTCATGTCAACAATGGAATCAGCTTGACTAAAAAAGCTTCATCTTTCGTCACTTTTTTTTTTTGAATCAATCACAAATACTCGGTTTAATTTTATACTGGAATAATAACCATACGATTATTTACAGCATATAAATTTCTTCTAATCAAAACAGACAAATTTTCATAACCCAAATTTCCAAGTTTAAAGGTTTAAACTTACGTGTATTCCATTTTCGAGGTGGCTTTTCTCTCCGGAATCATTTCCGTTTGACCTTAATTATGTTAAAAAAAATATGTTTTAACAAGAATAAAAGACATATGATTTATTCAAATAAATACCTAATATGTATATTATTAATACGTTTCGATATTG
Organism: Helicorthomorpha holstii; assembly: GCA_013389785.1. Classification (NCBI taxonomy): domain Eukaryota; kingdom Metazoa; phylum Arthropoda; class Diplopoda; order Polydesmida; family Paradoxosomatidae; genus Helicorthomorpha; species Helicorthomorpha holstii. The sequence goes on along the minus strand of JAAFCF010006596.1, from coordinate 32,930,518 downwards.
GGAGAAAATCACTTACATCATGGTCACTGCTTCGAGACCTCTTACGGCTACAACCAAGTCAACATTTCAGTATTAAAACATCAAGTCATTTAACGTTTAAAAAAAAACCTTACCTAGTATAAGTCATTTTTCAAAGATAGCTCGAATCAAATTTGTCACAATTACTAAACCATATCATCTATAATGAGGACCAAATTGAAGCAAATAACAAAAATAACAGGAATGATTTTCGTATTCCACCTCGAAAATGATGGCAGTTCATACAATGTTGCCAATTCATCGTTCTTTCCCTAGAATAGAACAGGCCTAAATCAATTACGGTAAATTTAATCAAATTATAATCAAGAAATCACATAATTCAAGCTAAACAAACACAATTATTCAATTATTTTATTTTGTCCACGTAGTTTTCACTAAGCAAATACTGTAAATTAAATTATAAACACCAACGGTTACATTGCTTGTCTCCCGTACATAAAGTCAAACCTAGTATGAGGGGCACATACACATTCCACACTGAAAGACATAACTAGAGTTGCCCCTTCTTCTAGGATTCGGCCATGCAAACACCAAAATAAATGATTTTCTTTGCAAATTAAATTAATAAAATTAAAATTAGTTGTCAGTTTGTTTCAGCAGCTACACAATTAAATTTCCATAAGACTATACTGTGAAAAAATGTGTTCATTAAAGATAATAATTGCTAATACAGTAATTAAATTTCTCGATTTGAATCAATTGCCATGAGTCATCGTTTACCTCCTTCATAGGGTGTGTATCCCATGACTAGATCTAAAATAAATGTCATACTGTATTTTATTGATCAATTTATAAATTCACTTTAAACTTTGACTGAAAAAAACTGTAACAAATTCATATTCAATTACGTCATTCAGTATTAAATTTATCAACATTACAACTAGGACGTGATTACTTATCAAGTGATTAAACATTTAGTATGTTTATAATAACAAAAATTAATTAATTAAAACCATTGTTTACTTTTTGTGTTATCATTTCATGAAAAATTTAAAAGTGCATGGGAGGGCTGAGTATGATATAATACTGTAATGTTTCATCATTGAAAGAACTTCCTGTTTCTCCGCCCACACTTTACTCTACGCCCTTATTATAAATAACATTTCATCTTTTAATAACTTCGATTGCAGCTGTGATTGAGTAACTGTTAAACGTCATTTCAACACGAAATGATAATTAAACTAATTAAATGCTTTCAACATAACGTGATTAATAAGAAAAAATGGCCAAATACAGTTAATCAGGTTCCTTGGTTCTGATATTAAAGTAGTACCAATCATTATAAATACTGAAGGTTATAATGAGCACTTTCGCCAACAAATTTGAAATGATGGTATCAATATACTGTACTGGATGATCTCAATTAAAAAAAAACAGTCACAAATAACAAATGTTTACGCATCATCAGCCAAGTGAGTCATAAATGTGCAATTGGTCGCCTGTGAAATGTACAGTACATGGCGACTTTATAATCTGATAATTTAATTGCAAACTATAAAAGGAAAAAAAATATATTTATTTCTTATCAGCGTTACACATTCAGTCGTAAAATAAAGAAAACATTTACTCAAAATAAAATAAAAACAAAATTTATATTTTGTATTAAAAAAATATATAATCAGCAGCAATAATAAATACAGGGGAATCCAGTTAATACAAACTCGCTTAACACAATGCTGTACAATTTTGCGGTTCCAAACTAAAAAATAGGCATTTATATACATTTTTTCTGTTAACACGAAACAAAATCCGCTTAACACGAAAACATTTCGATTTAGAATGAAAGAAATGCATAAACCTCCAGCGAGAATGTAGAAAAATTCATAAAAATTCATTCGTTTTTATAAAAACGAGTAGAAAATCAATACCAAGAAAGAAACGAGACAAATTGCAATTAGAACTTATGAGAATAGTCTAGTTTCTTTATTGCCATTTTTTTCTCAGTGTTTAGAAAGAAACGAGACAAAACTCCATTGGAACTGATGAGAATTAGTCTCGTTTCTTTATTATCTTTTTTTTTCTCAGTTTAAAAAAAAAAACGAGATAAAAATCCATTGGAACTCATGAGAATTAGTCTCGTTTCTTTATTGACATTTTATTTTTTGTTTGTTTTCATAACAAAACTTTAAAATATGTCATCTTAGTGAGATTATTTTTTGTTTTTCTATATTCCTTTTATAACAAAATTCTTTTAACACAAAGAAATTTTTATTTCCCGACTATTTCGTCTTAAACGAATTCTACTGTACTTGTTTGAACTTCATTTTAAATTGACAAAAGATGCACATAAATTACCAGGCAATCAAAAAGATGCAAATGCTAATGAATGAAAAAAAAATCTCACAAACGAATTTGATTATACAGTAATTAAATTTTGAACAGGTGTTCTTGTTGAATGAAAAATCAAGTGTGAAAATAATTGTATTTTTTTTGGGTCCTAATTGAGTAGTTTCAAATGTGCTATTATTTTTGCAAAACGACCAGCCATTAACCTTGCAGATTGTAAACCATTCATTTCTAATGAGTCTGTGTCGGTAATGCTATTAAGGGAAGTACAGTACTGTACAGTAAGCTTAGCAGTCCATAGGGAAAGGGGATACCCAGTTTTACAAAACCAGACTGTCAGTCACCAATCTCCATCTCCATTGATAGTGGCAGTGGAGAGACTGTGTCATGAATCCCCTCCCTGAAATTCTCTTAATACACTGTAGTAAATGTACAGTAGTACTTCTTCACGCGTGCCTCCTAAAATGAAAATGCATTAGAAATGAGTGATTCATCCTTTCTACAGTGGTAATCCTGCTTTAATTACACATGTTTTCCACATGTGCTTATTTTCAATGAAGCTACCGACTAAGTCATTGTTATTTGTTAGCTTTTTTTTTTGCATTGTGTACACACGCGCATGAGTGGTAAAGACACAGACATCTGTTAAAAGTATTTAAGCGATATCTAGGGCTCTTTTGCAAATATATATATTATTTTATTATGTACAGTACTGAAAAACCGGGTGATTTTATAAACCGAAACAATACTTTTTTTTATGATACCAATAAAAAAAGGGGGAACAACATATCAGTTTCAAACGCGATTTGTCCCATTTCTTTCTTGTCTTACAAAGGGGGATGTTCCTGTTTCGACAATCACCCCATATACCGCTATATCTTACTACTGTAGTAATACAGTGGAATCCGGTTAATACGAAACGCTCGAGACCGAGATTTTTTTTCGTATTAAACGGATTTTGTTGTAACCAAAACATTTAATTTTTCACTAAAACAACATTTGTTAAGTACATCATATTCGAATTACTACTTAAATCATATTGGAATCACAATTTAAATAATAGAACCACAATTTAAATAATAGAACCACAATTTAAATAATAGAACCACAATTTAAATCATATTCGAATCTTAATTTAAATACAGTATTCGAATAACAATTTAAATACATGTATGGAAATGCCTATGCTTTAGTCGGGACCTCAATGTTGTTTCGTATTACAGGGAGTTTTGTATTAAGCGAGTTCGTATTAACGGGATTCCACTGTACTTATAAATTCTCACACATGTTAAGCTAGAAGCATATAAACAGTATCTTAGCATGGACATGACATATACTGTACTGTAGATTTAGGCCATGTGTAATTGGGTATGTGTTAATTCAATATGTGTCTACTGTGTATTTCCCAATGTAGAAATTTAGTTGTGTGTGAACTTGAATTTTTTTTTTATGTTACGAAATTTTGAACTTGTTTATTTTTTTTGGGTAGACTAACTTACTTAACTTGTTGAGAAAAAACATATACAGAACCGTATATAGGACGATACTAGATATAAAATGTTGTTTATACTCGGGTCAAAATTTAACTACGTATATGGCTATGTCAACATCTTTTTAATGGCCACAAAGATTAATAATTATGAAAGTTACTTTGACGGCAATGTATACAGTATGTTTGCAGAAGTTAAAAAAGACTCAATATGGTAATGTAGCTCTGGTATTTTTAAAAGTAAAATAACTCTACCATTATAACTTTATAAATTTCTATAAAAAAGTCGCAAAATTTGCACAATTTACACAAACACTTCCGCAAGCAATACAAATTGCACGCTAAAATGAGTTTAATAAAGATTGCGTATGAGTTCACAGGTCATAGAAATACGGTCAACATTTCAATTCCAAGCTTGGGAGTTAATTCTTGTGCCAAATTCAGCAAAACTGGTCAAGCGAAATCCCTTGTTTCGTCAGTCAATTTGAACCAGACATGCAAACATTACAACAAAAAAAAAAACAACTCAAAATAAAAATAAATATTTATCAAATGAATATACTGTAATATTATAATAAAACTGATGGACCCTTTCTTAAAAAAAAAACTTCTTCAACAGTTCATTGTATACGGTTAACTAGACACAATATAATTTCAAGGGAGAAGAAAGATACATGTACATTCAAGTAGCAAAAAAAATTGAAAAAAAATATAAAAAAAAGCTACTGTAGCAATGTGTGCAATGAAAGGATTGATTGAGAGTGCGAGAAATTTGCATTAAGTTGTATAAGTTTACTTGTAGTGTCTAAACTGAAAGAAATAAAAAAAAATAAGGAGTAAATTGTTATAAGGACTCCATGCAGAACCGCATCGCAACCGATAAACACAGGCAACATTTTACAGTACATTCATTATTCCAGGCGAGTTGGGCTGATGAATAGGTGAGAAAAAAATACAAGGAGACGCCAAAATCAACCCAACTCCTGTTCTCATACAAACACTGAACATGTACTATGATTACTACAGTATCCCCATAAAATAATTCTCTTATACAGTATTTTAGTTATTAAAGCTTTATACACACTTACTGTAGTAGGTCATTCATCTCTGCAGTTGTACTTTCTTATACAGTACATGTTTAATAAAAATAGTGTTGTCTTGCTACTATGGACATGTACAATGTGTTTGTGTGTTTGTGCCAGTGGACAAAGGGCACCCACTGTCTTTTATACAGGGTGATTTTCGAAAATGAAATTATTTTATGGAAAACGAGACAAACCGCCGTTGTAACGTATGCAATTTTGTCTCGTTTATTTATTGGAACAAATTGTCGTTCGAACTTACTGTATGCAATTTTGTCTCGTTTCTTTATTGGGACAAATTTTTATTGTAACTAATCAGATTTAGTGTTGTTTATTTATGGAGAAACCGTCATTAGAAGTTATAAAATGTACTGTGGTTTCGTTTTAGATCCTTATATCTTCATAACAAAAATAATAAACGGGAAAATCCGTCATTGAGAAGAATAAGATTTAATCTTGTTTTCTTTTCTGTTTAAGGGGAAAAAAATGTTTTATATTGCGTTCCAATACCGAAAATCATCCCGTATTATATAAACAATGTATTTTGTCTCCTCTCCCATTTATTTTATACAAAGTTGCAAATTTGACTACAAGTCTTTATTTATGAAGGAAAAATCTAAATTGGAAATAAGAAGTACTCATGAGATATTGGTTTCTAAAACACTTATCTCATTGTTTAGTTTTATTGGCCGACGCTGTCGTCATTGTGAAAATGACTTCAGTTGCTGTGCAATGCTTGGCATTCAACGTGAATTGAATACAAATCGTTTTGCGTATACAGATCGAGAGAGAGAGAAGGAGAGAAAAAAAAAAGCCGGTGTTAAGATTGAAAAGGTTACACACACAAAGATATGAAAGATGACACAACCAATTGCTCAACTTACTTTTACTTAACAGGATACAAACATTCTCGTTATTTTATCTTATTGCACGTTGGAACGACTGTTTTGGAATATTTTATTAAGAGATTCAAGAGCGAAAGGACTCTTTTGATACTTTGTTGACATTATTTTAGATTGTATTTTTTTTAGTTATCTTTTTGTTTTATTTTATAAATCAACGATCTTGAAATTCAAGACATAAGAAATTTTTTAGTCGAAATTAAAATGAATAAGTTCAATGGGAAATTAATGACCTCTAAAATAAATGGAAAGAAAAAAAAACGTTCGAAACCGTTAAATTCAAAAATGTAAAATTTCCTTGTTTCAATTTTACGTTTTCAAACTACAAGACGGGATATTTGCTTTTAGTTTACTATCAAACAGGATATGCCAGAAACCCAACATCAAATATTAATTTCCTGGCGATAATTCCAGAAATAAATTTTGATGATTTTGTTAAGGATGATGCCATCCATTGAGCTATAAACTGATGCATCGCCTATATCTTTTTTTTTCTGTAAAGGCGAGGTTTGTTTGTTTTCTTTGTATATTATGTGTCGATATTATTAAACGAACCGCATAAAACATGAAATTTCAATGAAATTCTTAACTTCCACGCATTTATTTCCTTTGCAAAAAAGTCTTTGCACATATTTTCGCATGAAAAAACCTGAATTTATGAGAATCACCGGCAAAAATAGAAAAATATCACAAAAATATTTGATTTAGTCAATTTGATTTAGAATCATTTTGTCTACATACATTACGACCGGTGTTTATTTGATTAGCGATTGCAGAGCCACTAGCGACACTAATGCATTCTCAACGCTGAGAAATTACAGAACGCTGACGAATAATTCGTCATAACCACCGCCCTGTTTTTAATATGAAGTTGAATAAGCACTAGAGCTCAGTCAACTATTAACAGATGAAATGCCTGCCCTCCCTTACAACCAATCATCTGTCAGTATTCGTTTTTTGACCATATATGGTCATGAAAACATGGTGTATACCCATGAGGGGTGATCGACATTCTACATTTATATAAAACTTCAAAAATTGACCAAATATAATTCATTTTATAACTAAATTTGGTTCGGTTAAGTCATCGATTGGCTTTACGTCTCCTAACATTTTGGAAAAATTATTTATTTGAGAAAACTAGTCAAACACCACTCATTTTGGTTTTACCATCAACCACTTTTGGACGAGTCCATCTTGATATAAAGATTCATTGACGCCGGTTATCCATCTGCCACTTGCTAAGGTTGGGATTTAGGAGACGTTTTGTGTCTGATTCGGGTTATTATTCAGCTTTAATTCGTAAGTATAGACTTTTACTTATCATATTATGCGTTTATCTTTTACTTATTTCGTTCTCATCAGTTTATATTCTATTTTTTAAATAGTTTCTTGTTAATATTCGAATTTAATCATTTTTTTTGTAATTTTTACTAACCTTTTGCTATATTATTGATATTTTCTTAAATATAATTGAATATTAAAGTACTAAGCTAGTTTTAACCATAAAATTTGGCCAAATAAATTGAAATAAGAGTGTTTTCTCTTAAAATGCCGGCTTTTCAAAATCTTGCGACTACAAAGTGGTTGCGGAGGGGAGTGGCCAGATGCAAAGTGGTTGTCAAAAAAACGTTCTATTATTGTATATTAAAATACCACAAGAAAAGTGAAATCAATTTATAAATATTTAGATAGTGGAGATGTATCTTTATCAATTTTATAATTTTAATATTATTTTTCTAACCTTGAATTTCGGTGGATTACCGTTATCTATTGTTGACCCAGTCGGCTTTATTTCCACCCTCTTGCTCCGCCTTCTCTTATCCAACGCGACGATTGCCATATATGGTATGCGTAGAAATTGAAAAACTAAAATCTTTCTGCGCATTACGGAGGTCGTTCCTACGGAAGTTGGGCCGTGCCTTAGGAACTTGTTCCTTTTTCATCCTGTTTATTAAATTTCTTGGAGCTTTAGATATAAACAAGTTATTAGTAAATGTTATTCAGTTTAAAACTTATTTTTCAAGTGAACTTATCTTAGTGTAAGGCTCAACTATTATTTTCTAGAATTTTGGTTTTTGACGGCTTTCCGTAAACAATAGCGGGAACTTTAAATTTATCAACAAACTAATCTTATTGGTTTTTTGTTTTTTTTGTTCTGTTTTTTTAGAATTACCAATAATAAAAAATGGAAGACGAAGTTGCCGCTTTGGTTGTTGACAATGGATCTGGTATGTGCAAAGCCGGTTTCGCTGGAGATGATGCTCCACGAGCTGTGTTTCCATCCATCGTAGGTCGCCCACGTCATCAGGTATGGTTTACTGTCAAGTCATTTGAAAATTATACAGTCAATTAATTTTTTAATTTACAATTTAGGGTGTGATGGTTGGTATGGGCCAAAAAGATAGCTACGTCGGTGATGAAGCCCAGAGCAAAAGAGGTATTCTTACCTTGAAATACCCAATTGAACACGGTATTGTAACCAATTGGGATGACATGGAGAAAATCTGGCATCATACATTTTACAATGAATTGCGAGTTGCCCCTGAAGAACACCCAGTCCTTTTAACTGAAGCCCCATTAAATCCAAAGGCTAACCGAGAAAAAATGACACAGGTTAGTTCAATCAAGTCGTTTAGCATTGTTTCTTTGAAGTTGATATTAATGTTTATGTTTAACTTTTTAAAGATTATGTTTGAGACATTCAACACACCAGCCATGTACGTTGCCATCCAAGCCGTATTGTCATTATACGCTTCTGGTCGTACCACTGGTATTGTACTCGACTCTGGTGATGGTGTCTCCCACACTGTACCAATCTACGAAGGTTATGCTCTCCCACACGCCATCCTCCGTTTGGATTTAGCCGGTCGAGATTTAACCGATTATTTGATGAAGATCCTTACTGAGAGAGGTTACTCATTCACCACCACAGCCGAAAGAGAAATCGTCAGAGATATCAAGGAAAAACTTTGCTATGTGGCATTAGACTTCGAGCAGGAAATGGCCACCGCTGCATCATCTAGTTCATTGGAGAAATCTTACGAATTACCCGACGGACAGGTTATCACCATTGGTAACGAAAGATTCCGTTGCCCAGAGGCTCTTTTCCAACCATCATTCCTTGGTAAATAACTAAAAAGAAAAACTGATTTAAATAATTTAATAATTAATGGAAATTGTCTTGACTTTTAAATAGGTATGGAGTCATGTGGTATCCACGAAACAACTTACAATTCAATCATGAAATGTGATGTCGATATCCGTAAGGATCTTTATGCCAACACTGTTTTGTCTGGTGGCACCACAATGTACCCAGGCATTGCTGACAGGATGCAGAAGGAAATCACAGCACTTGCTCCAAGCACAATGAAAATCAAGATTATTGCTCCACCTGAGAGGAAGTACTCCGTATGGATCGGAGGTTCCATCTTAGCTTCCCTTTCAACATTCCAGCAAATGTGGATCAGCAAACAGGAATATGATGAATCTGGTCCAAGCATTGTACATCGTAAATGCTTCTAAACAAAACACATTTCCCCCCAATCACTTTAAAAATGTAACACCAAAATAGCACCTGAAAAGTTGCTGAAGATAATCTCGAAATTAATTCTCAGAAAAAATTTAAATAGTTGGTTCAAACCGCATACTCTTTGATCCTCTTTTCTCTTTGATTCTTAATTGGCCACTCGACTGGGTGTGGTTGAATTCCAGTTTTTTCAAAGTCTTAATTATTTTTTAGTCAATGGCCACATCTAGTAAGCAAGTGTTCCTATTAAACAATAAAGGAGAAAATATGAAAAGAAAAAAAAAACAAAATTGCTCGCGGAGGGGTATTTGAATTTCAAAGGGAAAATAAAAAATCTTTACTCCACACCCGATTCCCTACTAGTGTATTCTCATTTCTATACAATGTTATTGCTGAACAACACTCCTTTTTGACATTTCCAGGCTTCGTTTTCATTCCTGGGTTGTCTTCGTTTAAGTAATAATAAAAGTATTCCACTCGCATATTAAAGTATTTGAATACGACAAACCCGTGATTATGCGACTCCGTTCCAACATTATGTAACTTTTCTCAATTGGTTCTTAATAAAACTGAAATAACCAAAAACTTTCTATTGACTTTTTCCTTTTTTTGACTTAACCACTTCTCACCGACAGAAACATCAATGACGAATTGGTTAAACATGAAACAGGTTCATCAAAACTTTCATCGAGCCATTACTGCCAAAAAGAAACGTGTGACTACTCTGAAACGATAAAACATTTTTGAAAGTGATAAACTAACGTAGGAACTGTGAAATATCTGCGTAAAACAAATGGAAAACTTTTACTTGTAAAATAAAACAAAAATTTTAACATTGTACCTGAAAAATTCCAATATGGTTAACTAATTTTAAATTAAAATTGACAAGTGTGGGGACGAAAACTTAAAAGCCTGTATATATTGAACGCTCATTAAAAACGCTTATTTTTACTTACAAGTGTGTACAGTTATGTGATGTTAACAGAAAAAATTAAAACGATCTAACTTCCTAGGCAAATTTATCTTCAACATTAAATGATCATTTTTAAGATATAAACATTATAAAGGACGGTTTTTTAAACACATCGCCATAATAGCTTTATAGCAGAATAACATTAAGCACAGTTAAAACTTTAACCGTTACACAGTACAGTACTCTCGAACTACAAGTACAGCAATTTAGTTTTCGTGATCCACTAGTCACTAAATTTACTGAACTGATGAACGCAAAAAGAATTGAATCAAATATTACTTTTCAAAAAAATAAATCTGGAAAAAAATATTCAAAACTGCAACCGTCACAAGTGCGTCTGTTCTTGACTTGGAACACCAAAAACACTTCGAGGCTTGGCCACTGGTGGAGGAGGAATTTTATTATCTCTTTGTAGCGGTCGAGGGGGTCTCTTTGGTGGATCTGGAGACTCCGTCAAATTTGTTACTACATTTAGTTTAGCCACTGAAATAAATAAAGTTAGAGCCACGTTAACTTAAATGTAATAAAAATGATGATGAATAACAACAAGGATACATTTATGAAGAGCAGTAAACGTGCAATGTGATTAGCAAAAATATCAAAGCAGGGCTACAATGTTAGTAACGAATAGACGAGAATTATTATTAGCAGTGTTAGTATCTGTCAAGTCAATTCCGATCAATCAACTTACAGTGCTGCTCACTTTCATCGTTGAATGCCGTTTCCAATTCTGTAAGTACCGGGTAAATTCGCGATGGTTTAGCAGGCGAAGAAGCAGATTTATCTTGATCTGTTAAGGCTATTGAACAAGGCGGTGGCCTAGATGGTTTTTCTCTAATTGCTTTCCCCACTTCCTCACTTTCAAATGGTTTGGTTGGCAAATTGTTTGTGTCAATAAGAGCGCGCAACCGTTCTGATTTTTCTGGTCTCTGAGGAGGCACCATTTTAGATTTGTCTAATTTGATAGGTCTTTCAGGAGGTGAACTGTTGCCGATATTATCGTTTACATCATTTAACACATTCTTTGGTTCAGGATCCTCTACTGTACCGGTACTTGACTGTTGGCATTTAAGTGTTTCTATAGTTGGTGGAAGATTCACATATGGATTCCTAGACAACTTTTTTATATCTTTATCACCTTCATTAGAGTTAAGCACAGAATCCCCAGCAGATAATAACTCAGACTTAAGTTTGCTCGTCACTGGCGTAGCCGTCGTCACGGTTTCAGTTGATTTTAACTCTTTGTCGTGAGATTGGACTTCGGGACCAGGCAGCTGAGGCCTCGGTGGACGTTCTGGAGCAGGATTTCCAAAACTATTTGTTCTCTTAGCTTTCATTCCGTTAGCAATAGCAACATCAATTTCGCCTTTTTCTATATTGTGCAACGTACAGATACAAAACCACATACAGTACAACACAACAACTAATGCAAATTCATTGGAGTTCAAGTTTCTAAATTGTTCATTCTGATAATTTACTAAAAACTTAGAATAATTAACCAAGAGCCTATGATATTATTTGAATAAATGATAAAAATAACTTATAAATACTGAAAAATATTTTAATAATTATTAGTTTGAACTCCATCTGTCAGTGCTGCACATAAAGCAATAATAAAAGCAACAACAAACCATATTTTAAAAAACTACATACCATTGGTTACTGTTGGAAATTCCTCAACATCTCCACCAGGATGGATTTCCGACAGCTTAGATTCTAGCCTATCAGAAACTAATTCTACGTGCGATTTTGATCTTTCTGCATTAACTGTAGCAACATGAGCAACCGCTCTGAAAGACGACGTTTTCGATTCAACATCTTCTTTAACCTTTACACTCCCTGGAAGAGAAGCTCTAAAGTTGGACCTTAATATAGGTTCCGAAATGGCTGTTTCATCTAAGTCAACAGCAGCTGATTGTTCCTTGACAGCAAAAGGATTATACGGTCCTTCGGCGTCAGAAGCACTAGTACTTGAGGAAGGTCTACTGAGTTCAAGTGAGACACCAGATGATGTTCTCACATGCCGTGGTTTACACGGAGGCACGGAAGGCTTGTCTTCATTATTTAAATGAGGCTTAATTCTATCACCGGTTAATTTTTCATGACCATCTTTAGGAGGAGGCGGCACAGGAGGCGCTTTCTTCTTAAATCGATTTTCTCTTCTAATAACTTTTGGACTCAATTCTTTTGTGTTCCCATTGGAAACAGGACTCTCACTAATAAATATTAATTGAAAAATAAGATAAATCAAATCCGTTTAATACAAATAAATAAATACAGTTACATTTTAGTAAAAGATGATCTTCTAGTCTCCATATGATCTGAAATATGATGACATTGATTAACCTCCATCACTTCTAAATCTTCATCATCGTCTGCCGTTGCAAGAGGTGGAGAAAGCGGAGTATATTCATCAAAAGGCGATTTTGATGACTGTGTGACATTAAAGTCTTCATCTGTTCAACAATATTAATTGTAAACCAAAAATATTCATTGAAATAATTTTAAAATGGACCATACCACCAGGAAACACATCATCTGCATGACTAATTAAGAGATCAACAATAGCACTTCTGGTAGTAGCCAAGCCCATATTCATTCTAACATATAAACACAATAATTATATATTGTACTGGCTACAATCAACAAATAACAATTACCCTAGTTGATCTTCATCTTTCGACCATATCAAATTGATAGCTATTACGATAGCAAGATTCTGAGATGACATTTTATTTACATCTTGAAGCGAAGCCACTTTAGCCAGAAATTTTATCAGATATCTACAGAATTTACATAAGTTAAGTTATGATTACTTACAAAAATTCACTATTGATTTCAAGCATACCTAAGATTATCATAATTTGCTTTTGGCAGTTTAGGAAGAATGTGTTTAATAGCTTCCAATTTAGATTCCTTATCTGAAAATCTTTACAAATATTTCCATTCAATTTAAATGAGCCGCCTACACAACAAAATGGCAATAATTACTTTGCTATTTCCATCCACTCATCATACAATTCAAAAGTCATTAATGGCTCTGGAAGTTCTCTAAGATACTGTTTCATCGCACCTATCACAACATGTAAAACATTAAAATAATTAATCTGAACTAAAAGGAGACATTTACAACATACCAGCTATGGCAGGTGGGTCATAATCATGCATATCAACAAGCCCAACATCAAATGAATTCTAAAACAACGGCCAGATTTCATACAAAGCAACTAAAATGTCTTTAGATAGCTACAACTTACTTTCAACTTTTTCACTTTGGAAGCACTTCCAGCAATTCTCAATATACCCTACAAAATAATCACATGAAAATCACAAACCAATACATAAATTCAATTTACAAATGTACCTCTTCTTCAATTCCATATTCTAGTAAACAACAAATGCTTTTTTCGATGGGAAGAGCGATTCTAGAATTGGCTGCGTGAAGATGCTCTAACAGAGGTACTCCATAAACTGGTTTATCATGACTAATTACTGTCAAGTGATGGCAATATTAATCTATCATATTTTGAAAACATTAATGACACAAAGTTCATACATATGGTATTGTTAATGTTTGGAATTGAGTTTTCCAAAACGTCCAGAGCTCGACGATGATACTTCATTTGGCTTTCAGTTAACTGATACAAACAACGAGCCAAATCAGTTTCTTTCGCTAAACAGGCATAAACCTCAGTTGAAAATGCATCCTAAATATACAAAATTAAAATCTAAAATTCAGTATTGAAATTACACAACAGTAATTACTTTGCAAGCTTCGACTCTCTGTCTTGCTTCATCATATTCAAATTTTATGCTGTCAATCGTATTGGTAGCAGTTTGCACCGACTGTCTAATCGCTTGTTGATACCTATACAAAATATACTCGGTTATTTTAAGATTTACACTAACAACAATCCAGTCAAAACAAAGCAGCAACAGTTATAAATACGAATTACCTAGCTTTAGCCGAATCATAGTCAAGAGTTAATTTCTTAAGCTGTTTCCGCTGTTTGGCAATGCTTGGGATATCACTCTAAAACATCAATTACCATTAACAATATATTCATTTTAATGCAAAAAATACATTACAACTTACTTCTAAAATCTCAACATATTTGGCTAAAACTAAACGCTCCACTTCTACTTCGTATGTTAGAAGTTCCTGAGCTAAATCACACTGCAATTTCCCACAAAGTCCAAGTACTTGACTAATTTAATATATTAATTGAGTACAACTTCATTCATTTAAATGAATACTTTAACAACAATACCCTAATATTGAAGCGTCCCATAATGAGGAACTACATTCAAGCATCGTAGATCCCAAGCAAAATTCAGGAAGTTTTTTCTAAATGTAATTCAATATTAATTAACAAACTCAACAAAAAGAAATTGCATTGCCATACCAATCTCTTGTCTAAGGAAGCACCATCTGTTCCTTGCCCCTGAAGACAACTTTTGGCCTGTCTGTGAGTGTTTTGACATACTTGACGTAGCGTCTCCACTTGTTTATCTTTAAAAACCAAATCATCATCAAGCATTTCAGTCCTTTCAGCCCTATAAACAAGCACATAAAATACTCAGTCAAATATTTATTTTCTTATTAATATCCTTCATGGAAAACATGACTCATTTAAACTTAAAATAACATTATCATTTCAATCTAATTTAAGAAGTCACAACAACAATAACAACAACTAAAAAAAAAGTAGATACTGTAAATAAAGATTTTAAAAATCCTATAGTATAAATATAAAAGTTAATCTAATTTTTACAGGATGCATAACAAACAGCATGTTTCCTGGAGAGAAAAGAGATTCACATGACTACCACCGGATCTACACTCTTGACAAATTTAAATAAATCAAAGGGCAGTAAAATTCAAATTCAACTAAACAAACAAAACTCTAAACTAAATAAATAATCACACTTACAGGTACCTACTCATTTTAAAATTGCTTAAACTTTTTAAATCAGCTTGCATTTTGTTTAAAACTTATGTGTAACTTAACTTAAAAATTGTTATAGACATCTACTATTCAAATACAGTGGAATCCCTTTAATACGAACTCGCTTAATACAAAACTCCCTGTAATACGAAACAACATTGAGATCCTGAACTAAAGTATAGACATTTCCATACATTTTTTTCCTGTTAATACGAAACAAAATCCCTTTAATACAAAAAAATTTCTTTCTCCGAATGAAAAAAATTCAAAAAATGTAGAGAAAATCAAATTTTTTATCTGTTTTGAAGTTTTTATAAAAACAAATACAATTTCAATACATTTTTTGTTTGTTTTTTATAAAAAAAAAACTTCAAAATTGCATTGGGTTTTTTTTGTTTTGTTTTTGTTACATGCACAAAATGTATCATATTTTAATATTTAAATTGTGATTCGAATATTTAAATTGTTATTCTAATATGATTTAAGTAGTACTGTAATTCGAATATGATGTACTTAACAAATGTCGTTTTAGTGAAAAGTTACATGTTTTGGTTACAACAAAACTCGTTTAATACGAAAATAAATCTCGGTACCGAGCGTTTCGTATTAACCGGATTCCACTGCAAAAGATTTTCACTACATTTATTTTGAATTTTGATAACAAAAAGATAATAATGTGCGAACAGTTGTAATATCGAATAGTGTGGAGCTGCATCCTCTGCCAATAAACAAATATGACTCATCGTAGATTAAATAATAAGTCTGTCAGACAAAAAAAAATAGAAACAGCTACAACAAACACTTATAAATGCCAACATTAAATGCGTATATGTACTTAAATATCGCTCTCAGTCATAACTTAGCTACAGTATACCGTATATATTGCCATTTTTAACTTTATAAGGTGTAGGACTGAATGACAAGAAGTCATGACGATGAGGAGGACAGAGATAGTTGGGCGTTGTACTGTAGTTTAATAATTATTATACGAACAGGAAATACTGTAGCTTTCCCATTTGCTTGTCTATAAAAGCAACTCAATTGTAACCAAATTTATTCTTCACTAAAAACAATGCTATTCTCAGAATGTAACAGTTGACATTATACTTTACTATCTTATCAAAAAAAATAGTTTTACTATTACAAAACAGCCTTGTCAAAAAGGGAAGAAAAAAAAATTGCTAGAAAACAATTTTGCAAATTTCAGCAACCCTCGTTTTGATGTCATGAAAACATATGGGTTAATGCAACAACTTTAATCCAAATGTCGATCAATGCCAACGTTACAATAATGTTGCACACATCACCAAATTATTAAAATTACAGATACAAGTGAACCGTTCATTATCCTATAAATTTTCAATGAAAGAAATGAGTCAGACATGTATTCTTATGTAATTCTTTGCATATATTTTGGTTTTACTTCAATTTTGGATCCTGAAATGGTGCTAATCACTTTTAAGGGACTCAAGTTCTTCACTTTTCTGCTTCACTAACATGTGACTCAAGTTAATTACTGTTCATCCAGTTTAATTAAAAAAATTTAACATGATGAAATTGTTTGACTGAAATTAAACCTTTTTTAATTTGAACTAATTTACTATCTCGTTTAGCTTTCAAATCATTTACAGATGCTCAAAAAAGTTGAGAAACATTAAACAAAAAAGCAAAAAGTGAGAAAGAGAAAGCGGCTGACTGACTGACCAGCTGTTTTTTATTATGGTGAATTGATAATGTATTTTCTTTCCTTGAGTGACCTTAGATGGCCATCACAAATTTGAGCATTGCAAGGGTGGACATTTAACACGTTATTCACAATAACATATTTACTAATCATATGTGATGAAAAAAAAATAAGAAAATAGCGGAAACACCTCTTTAAATGTGTCGAAATCGTCATGTACTGTATTTCATAACCAGCATTCACAGTTCACATACGGATTTGTTATGCATCACTGTACTGTAATACCAATTACCAATTTATTCACTGTAAAATGTAAATTGTAAGGCCAAGATGAAGGCCCAGAAAAGAAAAATCATTAGCTAGAAAATTGCTTTCTATTATTAGCATTTATGTCATAAAAAGAGGTTTTTTTTTTACGTAAAAACATGTTCCGTGACATTATTCACTGTAAAAAATATATTTTTTATAATAGAAAATTGAATTCTCAATAGTAATAAACTAATAATGTGAAAAGTTAGTGAAGCCAAATAATAGAACAGGCAAGAATTTCCTAATTGAATAAAACTTCCCTTTGAAATCTTGAAAATCAGTCTAGTTCACAGCAAAATATATTTTTAGAAAATTTGATAAACCTGATGATCAAAAAGGCGTATAAAAATGTCATTTATAACTTGTTACTCCTGCTGTGCTTTTAACTATTAAAGTTATAGTTAAGTCTCTTCAGTTTTGTCTGCATATTTATTAGGACAACATCAAATGGAGATGAACCGGCTATTTCCATACTTTCTATATTTAGCTTTTTCAATGCAAAAACCGAAAAAAGAACATTCTTATGCAGTGTGTATTCGAATAGAACAGTGTTTGAAAATTTAAATTGTATTCTATACAGCAGCTACCAATAGAAATTCATCAAAAGTCTTAAGTTATTTCATTCAACATCATAACGCCATGTCACACGTACCCAATGACAATTAAATAAACATACAGTAGGTTGTTAGTACAATTATACGATAGTCAATTGAATTAGCCAAAAAAAATAAAACAAAAACACCCGATCATTATGAGCTTATGAGTAAGCAGTGGGGAAAAACTTACCCAGCAAACTTCTGGTCTGCCAATTGTTTTACTCTGTATAATTGCTTCTTCATGTTTCCTTCGGGTAGAAACGGCATGATAACAATTTCACTTTCCCATTGCTTTATTTACACAACAATATGTCTTAGTATGATTTTATACGAATCGAAAATAGTCTTTTTCTGTTTATTATATCACACACCCTCTGCAACTGCGGTCTGTCTCGCCATTTTTGACTCGCCAGTCGAGGAGTCGCCACCAAACGGAAGTCACGTTATAAAGCACTACAAAGAAAAGTATCAATATCCGCCATTATATTTCCGTGTAATCCGGTTTCAACACAGCTATAATGATAGAAAAAATAAATTAAAAACCAATTTTCTCAAAAACAATGAAAAGAAATGTAAATACAATACTTGTATCGTTTAATGTGAACCATTCAATAATCAAATCCACATTTCCAAGTTTTAATAATTTATTTTAAAAATTATGTAACTTTATGTAAAGAAGCGGCTTCTTTATTGGCATGAAAAACCACGTATTAGGGAGTAACCGCTACAAAGCGTCTGAGCGGTGTAATGCAGTGAAACGGACTACAGGGGCCGCACTTAAAATCAAAATTTTGTTTTTTTAAAAATCTAATTAAATTTTGGAAAAAATGTAAACTCAATCATCGTATTTTACACATTAATATCTACAAGTTTCACCATTACTTTTCTCTCCAGTTATAACCAATTTAAAAAAAAAATTTTATATTCGTTTTGCTGTGTTTAATGGAGACATTATGGCGGTTGATCACACTTGCATTAACAGTTCCTTACATTTCGCCATCCACAACGCCATCTATCGTCATTACCCGTCACTAATTTAGAATTTCTGAATTACGATTCACTCAAAAAGGTTTCCTACGAAAAAAAGCCAAAATGGAAGGCGAAATGGAAATAGATGTTGATGAAATTCTGCAAAAGTCACAGAGTAAATTTAAATCAATTGAGGTAAACAAGAATTTAGATTTGGACATTGATGTAGGCAACCTTCTTGCTATTGATAATAATGTCATTGATGAAAAACAATACCGGTAAGCAATCAATAATTAAGTTTCCTGTATGAACATGTTTAAACCACGTGTATGAACTTGTGTTTCTAGGCTTAATAGTGAAAGTTTTTTAAAAGATTTGGCAAGAGACAATACTCAACTTATTATTAATAAAATATGGGAGGTAAGTTTATTATAATTCGGTTAATTTGACGTGATATTATATGAATTCATTGGGTATCATTGTAGTTGCCCCACGAAAGGCGAGAAGACGCTGTGGTTGTTCAGGTAAATGGAACGAATTTTCTTGACAGATCTTGTTTTAAAAGTTAAAACCAATTTTTTTTTATTAGTTGCCACTTCCACGTATACGAGTGCCTCGTGAAAAGCCAGTAAGTTTTCATTCAGGTATTCAAATAATTGGAAAATTAACTAAAAGTCAATGTTTTTAGCTTCCTAAAGCTGCTCCACCAACGAAATGGGAAGCATATGCTAAAGCTAAAGGTATTCAGAAGCGAACGAAGACTAAAAAAGTGTGGGATGAAGTTGCTAAAGATTGGAAGCCAAGATGGGGATTCAAAAGAGGAGACGATAATACGAAGGACTGGTTAATTGAAGTTCCAGGCAACGCAAGTAATGTCTGATCTGTGGTCATTTATTAAAACAGTTTTAATAAACTTAACTCCATATTGGTGCATTTGGCACATTTTGAACAGATCCATATGAAGACCAGTTTGAAAAAAGGAAGAATGATAAAAAAGAAAGAGTAGCTAAAAATGAATTCCAAAGATTAAGGAATATAGCTAGAGCAAATAAGGTGAAGATTCCAAAAGTAGGAGTTGCACCAACTGATAATCATTCAAAAGATGAAGTAAGATATTTCGATCAATCACTTATTATATAAATTATTGACACTACAATTATTAACAGGTAAGTAAAGCTTTGGCCTTGGCAAAGACATCGACAGCATCGATTGGAAAGTTCACAGAACGTTTGCCTACTGAAAAGCCTCCAAAAAATACTGGAAAAAAGAGAAAGGTAAACTTAATGTACAAAAATATAAAACAATAAATCTTATTAACAACTTTTTAAAATAGTTTGAGCCACTATTTTCGGATGCTAAGACTGAAAAACAAAAGAATTTGGCAATTCTGAAGAATATAAACTCCAAAAAGCCAAAGTTAGATGTTGAAAGAGCAGTAAATTCTGAAATATTACATGAAAATATACAGTAAGTTATGCTTTACATCGTTTTAAAGAAACAAAAGTTAACTAATAAGTGTGTTTTTACAGAAGTCAAAAGAGTGACAAAAAGTCTACAAAAGGAAAAGGCAAAAATAATAATAAAAAAAGTGGAGGAAGACAATCAAAAGGAAGAAAGATGTCAGGTGGTAAACCAGGAGGAAGAGGGAAAAAGGGGGGCAAGAGATAGGAAAAATACCAGTTGTATTTAATTGTATCAGAAATTACAAGATAAATTTATCTCTTTAATGTACAACAATTTGACATCAGTTATTTACATCAGAATATACACGATTAAAATCAGATCTTGCGAGTTTTCGAGTTTAAAAAAAAATCCAACTAACCAAAGCTATCACAAATTATAATTATACTGTAGGTTGAAATTAATGATGAACGAGCTCCTTTCTCACAGTGACTAGGGGGAGACTCTATAAAAATAGTACCAGTTGTAAACAAGTTATAAAATAATACTGGGAGCCAAGTCACTAAACGTGAACAGCTAGGAACAAACAAATCAAATGGAATGCAATGTGTAGTTGGCACCTAGCACTTTTCAACTTTTCTTTAGCGTCACTGCAACAGTAGCTTAGATAGAAACATTTGATTGTCGTTACTACAAATTTTCAAAGTACACTTACTTATGCGCTTCCCACTTCAACGCTGGTTATTAAAATCAAAGAAATTATTATGGTTTGGGGGGATTCTATTATATTATTGTGGGAATCGGCTTAATCATCGTATGAATGCCGCGACTACTGCATGTCACTGTAATGGCACTCAAAAAATACAGTAATCTACTGGAGGATGAACTAGTCAGCTGAACTGTCTTACAAATTCCGAAACGTTATTGCTCCTGACTTCAGACCCACTTTCCTGTAGTTCGGGAAATAACTCCAACGTAATTATATCCAGTAATGTGTACGATAACTACAAGGACTAGTATTTTTAAAAATTTCAGTGAACAAAAATTGTAATGGATCAGCTTGCCTGCTTATTAAGGCGAGGATGTTGTAAAAAGTTGAATAGCGTCTCCATTCCTACGTCGTGTCGTTCTCTCCCAATAAATTGTACTAACAAACGGGGTAGAAATTGTTGCGCACTTAACAATGCCTCTTTGGCTCTGGCAGCTTTTTCTGTGGTCGGTCTTTTAGGAGCCTCTTTAAAAATAGCTTCTATACAAGCAATAAACATCTACATCGAATAAACTATTACGAGTAGAAAAAAAAGCTTTGAATAAAAACCTTTTAGTAAATTAGTCCAAATGGCAATTCTTTTAGGCACCAAAGCCTGTTGTAGATGTCGACGAAGATAAGTGTTGATAAAATCTTCAAATATAACTCCAAACGCCTTATTAAACGCCGTTAGGATATTTAATGACCATCCTTGCATTTTCAGTACTTTCACAGCTGTAATATTTGAAACAAATTGTTTGTAAGTACATGCAAATAAGGTTCATTAAATAAATGTACCTAAATATAAGATGGCATCTGAAAAGCAATCTAATTTAAGAACTGATTTTAAGCGAACCACAGACAGTGGAGAGGTGTCTAGTCTTCTTCCAGCGTTGTCAGCAAAGCTGGTACGAAGCAGTCTTCGCATGACTAGAGAGGATGGTTGAACATAAACGTCTTTATATTCGTTTTTGCTAACAAAACTAAATCATTAAATCAAAGACGCAAGAACAATATATAAAAATACTGTTACTTGGTTTTTAACTTTTGTGTTTCTGTTGAAGAAACAAAATTTTGCAGGAAGCTTTCTAAGTGTTGGCCCTTTTCTTTCACTAATTTCATCGGAACATTTTTTATCATTCTCCCTACAAAATCAAGAACCGCATGAATCAAATCTTTGATGCTTGACACATGTTGACATTTCAAAAGCTTACCAAGATTAATATCAGGAAGCAATCCTTTTGTAAAATCACCGGCTGAAGATAAAAAAGTAAATAATAATTCACTACCTCTAAAAACTGGTTTCTGTAGAAGCCTCTGTAAATATAAATCAGTAAACTTATCGTATTATAATAATAAAAGCTCAATAAATCTAACTTGTAGAAACTCCTCCAGTGCTGGACGTCTGCCTTCCATATATTCCAACCCTTTATTGCCAAACGATCGTTTGGAAGGCAAATGAATATCCACTGAATCGCCTAAACAATTAACAGAATCAGTATGCAAACAATTATAAAAAAAAACATTCATTATTACCATGAAATTCGGTTAGTTTTGCTTCTAAAACATAAAACTCTTGCAGCTGTCGTTCAACAGTCCAATTAAATTCGTCTAAATCACCTACCATTGCACTCAAACTGTCTTAACAACAAGTGTTACTAAATGAATTCTCAACAAAATACCTTTATTCTTAATATCGATCCTGTGTACTTCAATAATAAACACGTAATATGGCTTATTACGTTCATCCTTTCTTACTTCTACTTTTGGAATGAAAACTCTCCATGCACTTAAATCTCTTACATTTAAATCATCCATTTCTCCATTTACATCAATGTCTAAACCAAGTTTTAACTCATCTGCTTCCTAAAAGTTTAAAATAAACTGTAATGTTTACTAAAGTTTGGTAAAAGTTTTAGAGAACTTACAAAACAGGAATCGGCCAGTTCTTGCGAGTACTCATCGATACTTCCATCAACTGTAAAACTCACTATTAATGAATCATTATCATTCTTGATGTACTAAGATCAACTTACTTGCAGACACTGGCATTAAAGCTCCACGAATTTTATTAATTTTACTGCCAATTCTTGCTGCTGTAGAGATGTGTTTATTTAAACGTCTTAAGTATAAAAAGAAGGAGTTTGTAGTAATTACAGTGATATAATTCATTTTAAACTTCAATTTACTTTTTATTTAATTTTCCATCATCTCCTTTTACTTTAGATCCACAAATCTGCTCGTAATACTAAAAAATGGCTTCGTTAATCTTAACGGTTTAAGAATTGTAACATAAAATTTTCAAAAAAATACTTCAAAGCTATCGCAAAATGCTGGTAAATGCTTTTCTAATAATTTAAATGCATATTCATGAGCTTGATATAATGGTTCTGTCGACTGCAGCTTTGTGATATCTTCATAAGGTCCCTCAACAACTAAGAAAGTTTGTCGGGTTTTAAAATTGACATTTTACTGTACTCAATATTTCAAAAAGAAAAATGCTTACTGGATTTAAATTCCTCAACAACTTTTTCATCAAAATTCAAATGGTCTGAACCGGTTGGTGACATGTACATTTCATAAAGATTTTTGGCTTCCATATGTAATTTTCGTAAATCGTCATCTTTAAGCTCTGGATTTAGTAATGTAGCACTAAACTCATCTAAAATAATTAAATACTGTAATAAATTACATTGTTACAATATTAAAAATAAAATGGTTTTTGTTTTTCGTTTACCAATTGCTAAACAAAATTGCAACACACTAATAGTCTGTTCTCGTTTCATAAACTTCATCAATGGATAAAGATGATCACTTTTTGCTTTAGTATACGTAACTTCCTCACTCAATTGCTGCAGAAACCAAAACACACCATTTGATTATCCAAAAAACATAATATTTGTCATTAACTATTATCTACCGTAGCAAAACTCGTTTCCTTAACCGTTGCAAATCTTTCTAAAAACAACACTTTCGGTTCCGTGTCAAGGGGATACCTTGTTATCTAGCAAAAAAAAATCAGATATCGCAATAGAATTTCAAAACACATACCAAAATATTTCGTAAACTTACAGGTGTTTTATCAAAAATCACTAATAGAAATTCGTTGATAATATCCTGAAAAAACCAACAAAACAGTGTAAATAAAATAATTTCGATGAAAAACATTATAAATCAAAAATATTTACTGGATCAGCAATTGTGTCCATCGTCGACATGAGTATCGGTCCACTTAAAACTTCTTGAAGCAAATGAGTCATACTTCTATTTACAAAAAAAAAAAAAATATAACAATTCAATCATTTAAATAAATTTTGAAATGTTTTAAGATTTAAAAGAACCTGCTTTCTAAGAATCCCGGAGGAACTAGATAAGGAAGAATCTTTTGAGTAAGGCCCCTTAAATAATTAAGTTCACATTCGCGATTAAACACCGCGACGTGCAAGTCAGCACCATAATAGTCAAATATCGCCCCTTCAGATCCACCTCTCTCGTCTAAGATTACATCAAAACCAATTAACAATGTAAATAAAACTGTGGCACAGCCTATTAAAATGTTGCACCTCGTTTAAGACTAGCTTGTAAACAACAATCAACATGAGATAAAGCAGCTCTTAATAGTTTCTGAGTTAACAGTGTTGGAAGATAAATCTGAAATAAAAAAAAGTTAAATTTCAATTAAAACTAACACACAAACTAAACATTTAATGTACCTTTTCAGTTCTTTTTAGTAAATTTGATATAGCCCATCGGATGCCTAACTTTAATTCATAAATAAAAGACTCATTGTCTGAGATTTCTCTACACATTTCAATCAAAATAAAATGCAGTTAAATAAAACGGAATTAATGTTCCAGTCTTAGCGACTTCTCAAAATAAATGTTTGACTTCATTTTCTTTTATTTGATAGTGTTAAACACATTATATGGTTAAAATCCAAGTGCGGAAATTTAATTTCATAAATTTAACTACATTTTTTAATTAGTTTTTATAATTTTAAACTTCTTGTCGAATGCAATGCAATAGAACAAAATTTTGAATGAAATGGCCGTGTTGCAGAAGCGTGAAATTCATGACTATTCTAATCGTAATAAATTTATTATTAAAATTGAAATGGCATCTTAAAATAGCAATAAAATAAGTAACCTAACTTAGAAAAATGACTAAATTAACCTGACGTAATTTAACCTAATTAAAACGAAAGAAATTAAATTCACATTTTACCGTACTGTACCGGTAATTCCGATTGGTAACACAGGCGCCATTTTTGTTGTTGATACGGTGATACATTTAAGCAGAAGTTTACATGAAAGTTATTAATTAAAAAGGATAAATAAACACTTAAAATTAACTTTCCGCAATCAAATTTTATCTAACGAATGTGTCTATCATAATAAAATTAAAAACATTTGCATTAAAGATTGATTTTGAGAGGTCCCTGAGAGTGGTACATAAAAACCAATAAAACTGTATAAATAAACTCAAAACTTAAAAATATTTACCGATGCCAAGAATAAATATATTTCTCCATAACTTGATTTAAAAACTGCAAAAACAAAATGTACATGATAAAAAAGGGGGTCACATTTAAAAGTTAACAAGCGTTTATAATGTCTTAATTTCATTACATCTTCTACAGCTTCATCAATGTCACGTGAAACCTCCACTGGATGCCATAGATAATTAAAAGATAGATTATAGCCAATGTCAACATGTCTTTCACAGTTTGGCGTTAAACAAATCCCACAAGCTATAATAGCTGGTTTATCTTTAACATCCAGTTTTGCCTGTTGTAAAAAAATAAAAATAAAAACGTCAGTAAAATATTAACAATCACTAATCTCTGCTAAAAATAGATTATAAAGTTCTGTACTTATAGCCTACTTACTGTTGTCTTGTGACCCGACCTCAAAAAGCTTTGAAAACTCCAACTGGCCAACAGCAGCAACAACAAAAAAATAAACAATTAGACAATTAACAAGAACTCCATTGAACAACATAACAAGAAATAACAACAGCGATTTGAATTCGTTATAAGACTGTGCAAATATAGTCATAGAAATAATCAAAATATCAATCAAAGACACTTATGAATTAAACATTGAGTTATCAGACGTAATTAGTCAATTACTACACAGTGATCACTGCACTTTAAACACACATTATCTTTCTAATAAATGAGAAAATTAATGGAGGCAATGGT
The DNA here is from genome assembly GCA_013389785.1 of Helicorthomorpha holstii. Taxonomy (NCBI): domain Eukaryota; kingdom Metazoa; phylum Arthropoda; class Diplopoda; order Polydesmida; family Paradoxosomatidae; genus Helicorthomorpha; species Helicorthomorpha holstii. The sequence continues at coordinate 32,904,359 of JAAFCF010006596.1, read as the reverse complement.
GATTATAGAACTGTAGTTATTAATGTTTCCGGTTGTCTGTGAATGTTTAGTAAAATTCAAAATTGCATTGCATTACCTATAAACAGCACAAACGAGAATGACACCTGCAAAACTAGCTCCTAACATCAACAGTGACATAACCAAACTGTTGAAAAATTAATCAAATGTTTTTATAAATTTTTAAATAAAAATTTTAGAATGAATGACAGTTGTTGTTGATTGATTACCTGTACATCCAATAGACTATGATGGATAAACATGTAACCGACGCACCCAAGCAGATGGAATATTTATGTTTAATAAGTAAATTAAATAAAGGAGCAGCCAAAATGACTTCATCATATTCTTCAATTGACTTAGATGATGACGAATCAATGAGTGGGTCTAAAGTGGTCGCAGGAGCACCGTTAGTGTGATGGGAACTTCCTTCGAACATTGCCCGCAGACCTGACTGAACTGAGAACTGATAGACACCCTTGTTATTTTTAAACAGGCCCTTGGGTCTTCAGCTTCAAATCACAAAACACCTAACACTCACGTAAAGGCCACCCATTTATCGTTATTTTTACAATCAAATTTGCAAAATTCTAATCACTTTTACGCACAATCAAGTCATCCGTTTAAAATAATTTTGCCAATTCCCAGTTACGATGGCGACAAACACGATTACGATTGTTGAAAAACCTGATAAAAATCATCAAGACATATCGATAATACTCACTGTATATCGATTAAATTAACCAAAATAATCGACTGCAGCTTATTACGTAAGTTTACGCATGCGCAGTTAGAACGTCATTGAAAATTGACTAACTGTTATACGAATAAATAAAACTAATTAACAACGGTGGAGCTCCTGGCGGCTAATATACGCTTAACTATAACATTCTATTAAATGACGGCTATAAATTAACAAAATGATCAAATACAATGCTGATTTATTTTCAATAATTAAGTACCGACATGTCATTTTGTGTAATATGAACATGGGTTGTCTATTAAAATTTTAACAACAACATGTTATTCAGATCATGTATATCAAAATTTAATTTATTGATAAAACATCCATTTTACCTCAATCAATCACTGCCACGTTATCATAATACACATATAAATAACATAAAATTATACGTGTCATTTCTATCAACAAACTGCCCTAGTCAGCTCAAAAGTCACTTTTTTCAAACTAAACTTGTAAAGAAAAATTCAGTGACAATGGAAAGAGATTTGACAACTATTTGTTTATTTGACGTTGATGGGACGGTTACTAGAGCAAGACAGGTGAGTATTTATCCTCATAATTAATATTTTAAAATCCTTATTAATAATACTAAATTGATATTGCATCATAATCTTAATGTAGAACATAGACCCACATATGAAAACAGCACTTCAGAACTTGAGAAAAAAGTGTTTCATAGGTGTAGTTGGAGGATCTGACATTTCAAAGATTGTTGAACAGTTGGGAAAAAACTTAGAAGAAGGTAAACAATTAATTTATCAAATTTTAACGACTTATCTCCCTCTAATTTTCATATAAAACAACTTTAGTTTTGCAGAATTTTGATTATGTCTTTTCTGAAAACGGTTTGATTGCTTATAAAGAAGGAAAACAGTTGGAGACCATGGTAAAAAAGATTCCTTTAAAGCTGGAAAGAACTCACTTTTAATGTTGGAACTTTTTCTTTTGCTAATGTACAGAGTATTCAGCAGCAACTGGGAGAAGATAAGTTACAATTGTTAATCAATTTTATGTTACAATACATGTCCAAACTACATTTGCCAATCAAAAGAGGAACTTTCATTGAATTTCGTTCTGGAATGATAAATGTGAGCCCAATTGGTCGCAATTGCAGCCAGAAGGAACGAGACGAGTTTGAAGTGTACGACAAAGTAGGAACCAAAAAAAAAAAACATCACTAAAAATATTGCACAGTTTAATTGATGGGTGAAATTGTTAAATTTTAGATTCACAATGTGAGAAAGGACTTTGTTAAAGCTTTGCAGGAAAATTTCCCTGGAATTGGATTGAAGTATTCAATAGGTAATAACTGCAGTTCAGTTTTATTAAAGAGATATAACTGTACTTTAATCATTATTTTCTAATTAAAAACAAAAAAAACTAGGTGGTCAAATAAGTTTTGACGTTTTCCCTGAAGGTTGGGATAAAACCTACTGTTTAAGATATTTACAAGACGAATTCAAAACCATTCATTTTTTTGGTGATAAAACATTCAGTGGTGGAAATGACTACGAAATTTTTACTGACAACCGAACCGTTGGTCACTCAGTAAAAAATCCAGACGACACATTGGCCCAATTGAATCAACTCTTTTCATTATAACCACCGTGACCGTGAAGATGATTTATTTATTCATGACATCTTATAAAATTTTACAAAATATTTCGCTTAAAAAGTAATTAAAAATTTACTAAAATTTAGTCCTTATCTGGAAATGTTTTCTTGAGAAATTCTCCAGATATGTAGTCAGCCTAATAAAAATTCATGCATTATAAAAAAACAAAAACCGTTTTTTTTAAAGACAGTAACTAACTTACTGTACCTGTCTAATTGGTTCAGGAACTCGATGTATTGAACAGGCATTGACCAACCAACTAGCTGTTTCCAAGCTAATTTTATGTCCGACTGAAACGTACACTGGGTTAACTGCTTGCACACCACTTCTTAAAGCCTTACAAAGTATGATAATAAATTTACTACAACAATAGTAAAAAAAGAGAAGAAATATAATTTACTAATCCAAAAATACGTCCAGACTGGCCGATTAAAGGAAAGGAATCCCCTTTCTTAGTCAGTGACTTGATCTATAATTTATCAACAATATTAAAACCATTATCATCAAAAGTCTTTGTTTATACTTTTATAATAACCATTGTTTTATGTCGTTCATCTTTATCAATTCCATCAACACAAAACAAGTTCTTAGCCACTCCAACAGTTGGTAAGTCTAACTCAATTCCAACAACGCAAGCAATTCCACACTCTATAAAACTTTACAATGAAACTTCAATCGATAATGTTTTTCTATACACAAGATTTTTAACCGTTTGGATGAAGGACTCCATTTCCATCAATTAGCAAAGCCTAAATAACAAATTAAAACAAAGTTCCAGCTGCAACAACAACATTCAACTCGGAACTTTTATTTTTTTTCTAAATACTTAACTGGGGTAAAACTTCAGGACATGTTTCTTTCAATTTCTTATAAGCCTTGATTAAAAATGGGGCTTCTCTAGCTGCTAAACACCCAGCTACATATTTGGATGTTGAGTGGACTATTTCGCAATCTTTGTAAACTACCTTTGTCCCATTACACAAATACTTGAGTAAATTAAATAACAAATTACAAGTTTAAATCAAAATCACCTCTAATCCTGGTAGTTGGCATACAACCAAAGCAACACAAGCTGTGTCTGGTTCACTTTTTAAATAAGAAATATCTAAACCAGCTACATAATGCACAACATCTACTTCAGGATTTTTGTTGTCAAAAGCTAAAAACAATTACAAAACAACATCAAAATCGATTATAAATTTAAAACAAGACACATTATTGTTGAAATTGTACCAATTTTTCTCAACTTTTGCCAGTTTTCAGTGTCATTACAAATCACTTTATCTTTCCATTCAAGCTGCTGCCTATTTCACAAAAAAAATGATAAAAAGTCAATAAATAAATCTCAAAATACTTTTAAATATACTTAAGAAATAAATCCACTTCAGTTTCAGAACTCATTGTTTCAGATTACATCACAAGTAATGTAAACTCAATGTATTTTGAAGTTCTGTTTTACCCATAACCTCTGAAACTTTTATCAGAATGTAGTACTGTATTACTTGTTACATCAGTAATTTGTTATCAACGCCTCAATAAACACCAAAAGTTGGTTTCCAAGTTCTGAGTCACTTCATGCTACAGCGAATCTAAAACACAACCGATTATAAAGTTTAATGTTTATCGATACACTCAAGTTGAATCGAGTTTCTGTCATATCAAGATTACATTTATATTTTAACCCTAAACTAGAGTTGCTAACTTTGAATCAAAATCAAATGATTCATTCGAATATATTCAGATTTATATTCATTTGAATCTGATTCGAATATATTCGATTGAATATGATAATGAAGATAATCGAATCACACATGAATCAAGTGAGTAGAAAATAGCTAGTTATTAATGTTTAGAACGCGAGACTTACAAAGCTACTTAGTTAGTGGTTTTATCGAATTCTAAAGTGATTTCAACTTCTCAAGTAATCTCAGATGATTACTCGCGCCACTTAGTGCGCCAAATTAGAGCGCCGCTATGGAAATTGGCGCCTACATGATTTTAGTACATACTGAATACAATACGTTCTAATACGGTACGTTCTTGCGTCAATACGTTCTTTAGACGTTGAAATCAGATTACAATTCGATAAAACCACTAAGTAGGTAGCGTAGTAATTCTCACGTGCTAAACGTGAATAACTCGCTATTTTCACTACTCACTTGATTCAGATTTGATTCAAATATATTCATATTCATATTTGATTCGAATATATTCGAATCAGATTCAGATTTATTCGAATATGATTCATTATTCATTCATATTCATTAATTGACTCGTTTTAGCAACTCTACCCTAAACAACTAATTGTTTCCCTACATTTCTGAGTCAATTAACAATAACAGAGATGAGAAAGCTTTGGGTTTAAATAACTAAAACACCAAGAAAGTCAAACAAGTGTATGAAATAAAACAGCTACTGATACATAAAAGCAAAGCCTCAATTATGGGATCCCGACCTATGCAATTTATTGATTTTCTAAATATCGACCTGTACAAAATACGAGATACCAGCGCCACCTCAACTTCATAAGGGATCCCCTCCCTGAAACCTAGATTAGTCATCAAAAGCTTAAATCCCTTGAACAGAAACATCCTTCATATAATTATGGCAGATTTAGCAGAATCCGGAGACGACGGTTTAAAACGAGTCAGTTTTAATTATCCATTAATACGGGTAAGTAATTTACAATCATAACTTGATTAAAGATCTAACAATGTGCGCTGAGGAATTCAGAAATAATGGGCATAAGAAAAACAATACTGTATGCCATTTTCACTGCTAACAAAAGGAGCAATGCGTGGTTGCAAACCTAGATACAGTAATCAAGTTTACGATTGAAACACTGAAGAACCTAAACAACGGGTTTAAGATTGTGTACTTCTGTATCTTTTTGAATGTTAATATGCTTCATTTTTATGAAGGAAACAGACATGACTGAAGAAATGAAAGCAGAAACTCTGGAATTGTGTGTAACAGCGTGTGAAAAATTTACGAACAACAACGAAGTAAGCGAGTCATTATTGAATTTGAAGGAATAATTTAATGAGTTATATTTATAATTAGAGTGCAGCACGAATGGTCAAAGAAAGTCTCGATAAAAAATTTGGTCAAAGCTGGCATGTTGTAATCGGAGAAAGCTATGGACTAGAAGTGACCCACGAAGTACAAACACTGCTTTACATGTTTTTCACCGGGAACTTAGCAATATGCGTTTGGAAGTGTATTTAAACGCCTTAAAAAACTCACAAAGCCTAAAAGAAACATTACCTAGGAAGTCCAAATCATAATGCCAAAGTAAATACTGTACAAGTCTTCATCAATGAATTCAAGTCATTCTGTCAAAACAGAAAAAAATAAAGATATAAATACAACTATGAACAATTCACATTCAGTTTTATCGTAACAAATAATCAGAAAGAAAGTTCTCCTCAGTAAATCAGCTAAGCATATCTTATTCATCATATAAACTTGAATAAAATAATGAATTGAAAGAGCAACTTACCACAAAAAAGTTCGTTGAAGTCCAGTTCTCCAAAAAACGGAATTCCAAAAAGCAAAGCTAAACTTGAACCTAAAATTAAAACTTGTTTCCCGAAAAGTAGAAACGAGAATAGAATTTTTAAAAATTTTATAAACTAAAATGGTAGTTTTAAAAACGCAAAAATAATAAAAACTGATGTTTAGTTTCAAATCAATCATGTTTTAATTCAAATAACATGAACCGTTTACGCCTTAGCCGCAGCTTCCTTCACTTTATCCTTCTTTAAGGGACCCATGAAAGCAGCCTTCTCAGCAGGTGTCTGGAATCTACCATGACCAAACTTAGACGATGTATCGATGAACTTAAGATTGATCTTCTCAGATGCAGTCCTCTTAGTATGAACCAACAAAGACTAATAAACAGAAAACGAAAAATCATTAGAAAACTCTTAGAAACTAAGTCAACGACGTGATAGTTCAACAAAAACTTCAGCCCTATCATTTATAATATCACAAACATTCAAAAAATAAACTTTTTGGCTCGTTTAGGTTGTCATCACATTAACTATCTAAAGCAATAACTGCAAAACCAATAAAAAAAATAAATTACCTTTCTTAAAGTAATTGGACGCTTCTTAGGACCCATAATACAACCCTTCAACATCAAGAAGTCGTTATTCACTTCACCATAATGAGGGAAACCACCCATGGGAGTGATAGCCTTCTCGGTTAAATCGTATTCAGTTGAGGCATTGTTCTTGACAACCTTGCCATTCTTGGTGTGGATTCCTTGACCAATTCTGTAAATCTTTTTGTTGATTTCAGTACGATGGTGATAACCCTTCTGACCAGCACGAGCAACGGTGAACTGCACTCTGCTTGGATGCCAAGCACCAATACAAGCAACCTTACGCAAACCCTTATGCGTCTTACGTGGCAATTTCTTTGTGTGCCAACGAGAAGTCACACCTTAAAAATTAAACGAAAAAAATCGTTAAAGAGACAAAACAAATACAAAATAACAATGTTAGTTATAAAAATAACTCAGAAGGAAGGCAACAGATAAAAAATTTCCTCAAAATAATCAGAAACACGCATACTGATTCATCACTTGAAGCTTAACTAATTGTTTTTAAAAAATCGTTTAAAAAGGAGATATTACCTTTGTATCCCTTTCCTTTCGTTACACCAATGGTATCAATCATTTCATCTTGAGAAAATACTTGGGCAACTGGAACTGGTTTCTCCAAATGACGCCTGGCCCAATCAACTTTAGCACCAATGGTTCCTCCATTGACTTGAATCTCCATAATGTGGGCCTTCTTTTGCCTTTTACGCAAAAGCCTCATCTAATGTAAACAAATTTATCTTATTTATCATCCGGATTTTTTCGGTCAAGCATAACCAATCTTTTTACCTGAGTGTGAGCAATCACACGAATAACAGTTGCGTATTTCTTCATCTTTTTAAACTCCTTCTCGATATCTTTCTTGCCGGCCTCATCTTGCCATTTCTTAGAATACTTAGTGAAAGCCTTCTTCTTGCTCTTGTACCTGTTGTCGGATCAAACCAACGAAGACACAAAAAAGAAATTATGACCCAACTGGGCTAAAGGACAAAGGCTCAACATCGCCTCTTGCCTTCCAATTTCCCACCAAGACTCTCGTCAATCCCAACAACGTTTAGCGATTGAGAGGAGAGCTGGATCACAACACTCATTTACAACGCAATTCCAGAAAACTTTTAAAAAAAGTACTTTTATCGTATACGCAAAATCAGTTCGCCCTAGTAGTGCATCAATAATAATCAGGTTCTAACCATATTACAATAAAAGGGTCTCATCATATTAACACGTATACGTTAAAAACACAGAATACTGGGCTAAATTGTAAACTTAATGTTGTCAAATTGAAGGCCAGTACTCTTTTTTACTAAATAAATGTCATGCTTACCAGTTTTTGTAGAATCTCCTTCTGCATTCTTCACTCAAATGCTCAGCCCAGACGCAGTTTAGGCCTCTGAGACCATGTGGAGTTTCGATGTAAGCAACAACACCAACAATCATCATCGGTGGAGCCTCAATAATCGTAACACCTTCAACTACTTCCTTCTTGTTCACCTCTGTAATTGAATTATGATTAGTACAAAATAACAAGGCTTTGTTTGAAATTATAGCCACTTACTGGAACCAGGTTTATCCACTTCCCTCACAATATGGGTCATACCGGCTTTGTAACCCAAGAATGCAGTCAAATGCACTGGCTTGGATTGATCATCTTTAGGGAAAGCCTTGACTTTACCACGATGGCGACGACTTCTCTTTTTTGGGTAGAAGCCCATAGACCCATGACGTGGGGCGGAAAACTTACGGTGAGACTACATTCAAAATAAATGCAATAAATTAACAAACCGTAATTAAAACAATACTAAAATCGTTTAAATTAAGTGTTCATTTGATAATCAATCTCCTTAAGATCAGTTCCAAGAGCGTTTAAGAACAGAACCAATAGTGATGGCGTGTTCTACACGTGGCAATTACACCAGGCTTAACTTATTGGTAACAAAACTACTATACAATTTCTGAATTTCAAATATTGCAAAGCTCACGAATTTTAAATAAGCATGTATAACGTTATTTAAGCAATCAATGAGTCTTTGAAATTTCAAGTAGAAGTTTGATATGAGAGAGGCTTAACAAAGCTTCCAATTTCGAATTGCAAAAATCTGCAATTATTTTTAAAATCTTTTCGTTCGATCATCGAAAATTGCATTAGCAAGTATTAATTTACTTATTTATTAACAGATTATTTAAAAATTTCTAGAATATATTTGCGGATTGAAATAGATTGTAAAATATGCTCACCATGATCACCTTCTCCCTCACAGCAACTCTTCCAAAGTAATTCCGGAATGGCCGGCAAATAGCGCAAGATGGTGCTTTTATACTCAAAGCAACAGATGCGCCACCTATACGTGATTTGCTAATCTTAATCAGTTTGAAGCGCGAAATTCAAATAATAAATTCCAAATTTAAAAAAACTAAAAAAGTAAACTACAGTAGATTCTTGTTAACACGAACACTCAGTAACACAAATTTCTCGTTAACACGAAGAAACATTGCGTTCCCAAACTACAGTTTGGGTTTTCCCATACATTTTTGTTCGTTAACACGAACTGATTTTGCTTCTCCCAAATGAAAAATTGCATATATCGTCGTGAAAATGTAAAGAAAATCAAAAGTTTGACTCTAAAAAAATGTCAGTTTGACTCCAAAAAAAAAATGTTAGTTTGATTCTAAAAAAATGTCAGTTTGACTCTAAAAAATGTCAGTTTGACTTTAAAAAAATGTCAGTTTGACTCTAGAAAAATGTCACTTTGACTTTAAAAAAATGTCAGTTTGACTTTAAAAAAATGTCAGTTTGACTCTAAAAAAATGTCAGTTTGACTGTAAAAATGTCAGTTTGACAAATATACAGGGTGTCCCAGAACTCCGCGGAAAAAAAACGTATTTTAGAGGGTCCTAAACTAAGCATTTTTCACATA
>JAAFCF010006596.1:32844352-32884979 GCA_013389785.1 Helicorthomorpha holstii | reverse complement strand
CCTGGAATTTCTTTAGCATATCTAATAGATCGTAATCCTGATGCAGCTAATGCTTCCAAAACTTTTACTCCTTTCTAATTAAAGACAAAATTCCAATTTAAAATCATTTCACATCACATTTATGGGAAATTTTACATCAATTCTTGGAGCTTTAGATCTCTTTTTACTTTCAATCGGTTCTTGAAGTCCTTTAATATATTCCCGTATACAAGCCACACTAAACAAGCAATGATAAGTAAACAAATATTACAATATATTAAAAATTGTTAAGATACCTTAGATCACGATTAAATTCCTGAACAGGATTGTAGAAAACTTCATGAGAATTTGGGAAGTAAACAGAAGCACGTCCTTCTTCAACTGCAGTATAAGCAGTCTTATCCAGAAAGTATTTACATTTTGAGTCTTCAATGTTTAGATCAGCATCATTTGCACTTGTTGTTGACATTTTTAATATCTGTTTTACACTGTTTTTTATATTATTAAATCCTCGACGAAAACTAAACTGTAATGGAAACATGTATGTTATCACATGGCACACTGCATTATTTATGCACATGGCAAAAACGTTCGACAGAATTTCAAATCAGCGGCAGCATTGCGGCGCCGTGTTGTTTATTATTGTCGTAATACTGTAATATCAATTTTAATTACCGATAATTTATTACTACATATATTATAATATCATTGTTGATTGCTAAAATATTTATAATCAAATTAAAAATTTATAAAATTTAACAAAATAATTTACGTTTCAATTTCAAGTTCACGTTCTTTTTATTTTCAGCCTCAGTCTGAATATGAATGGCTTCTACGTTACTTTGAATGGAACAATTAGCCTGCGGCTTATTTTAGTGTAAACCTAGTCAACGTTAAACGCTGCCATTATGGAAACAGCTGATAGAGTAGAAGATGAAATTATTTCAGAAAATTGGGAAAGATTTATGTTATTTTGGAGTACAATCCCTGAAGTATTAATTGGATCATGTATACTTTCAATAATGGCCATAATAGGAACATTTATCATGTCAAAATGCAATAGCTTCAAAACTACAGAAAATATGGAAGACGATAGAGGCCAAAATGACTTGAACAGAACAGACAAAAGTAAAATTAAACCGAAAAAATTGTCAGTCAAAGAAAAGGTAAGAACTTTTGACAATCATAAAAATAAAAAATCAGTTTTATAATTATTTTAAATTGTAGGGTTTAAATGTTGGTCATGCAGAAACCCAGAATCCAATCAAATTTAAGACTAGATACACAAGAGCATCAGAAAAGGTAGAAGCATCGTTAAGTAACACAGAACTGGCCGAAGAAATGCAGTAAGAATCATAAATGTACAGTTAAAATTTGCAGTTTTAAGGTTTTACATTTTATAGACTACAACGTGAGCAACTAAAAAATATTTTTGAGCTGATGAAAAGCAAGAGCGAAATGTTTGGAATGACTGACACTGAGCAAATGGAAGAGCAAATAAAGTTATACATGTAATCGCATTGCTAAATTATTTAAAAAAAATAATATCATTTTTATATTACCGTAGCTTCCTTGTACCACAAACACTTTTACAACATTTTAAACGTAAATAAAGATCAATAATATTATTAATAATCACATTTTGTTATTTGTTTTTTATGGCGTTGCATAGCTGTGTTAATTATAAACTAAACAGACGTTGAAAATGCGTTGCGATTCATTTAATACAAATAGAATACGACGCAGTATGGTTATAAATATCAATCAGCGTTCAACCTTTGTTTTTTTATACAATGAACAAGGCCAACAGAAATCGATAAATGATGAAAATTTGTTGCGATGAGTATGGCCTTAACGAAATCATTACTTTTATATACCTAAAATACGATTAAGGAACTTATAATGGATGAAGACACAAGTGCTCGAGATTATCGGAAAAGATCAGAATTGGGTAGAATTTTAGTAAAAGAAGAAGTAAGAATTCGACTAAAACTGGTACGTAATGTTCGAACATTGAAAATAGAACATAGAAAAAACCCCACAAAAATCGCATTTTAAATTTTGTTATATTTACCTATTTAACTTTAATGATGTCCTTCTGTGCTTGATACGTTATAATTATAAGGTGACTGATATACTAAGGAAAGATAATGACAATCGGACTATTGAAGATCAGATGTTGCTGGAGCAATGTCCGGAAGTGGTGGAAGAAGTCATGAAAAAAATGAAAAAAAGATCATTACAGAAAGAGCGTGAAAAAGAAGTAATGATTAAGAATTTTTAAGGGATAATTACTAGACTGAAATAGTGATGAAAATGCTCATAAATAGGTAGAAGATCCGTCTGATGTAGTATACGAAAAATCATTACAATTAGCTCAAATGTTGAAACGATCTCAGTTTGCTGTGATATATACTGGAGCAGGAATTAGTACGGTCTGTCTAAGCTATTTAACTTTAAAAAATCATTTTTATATAACTAGAATTTACAATTTTAATACCAGGCTGCATCAATTCCTGACTACAGAGGTCCAAAAGGGGTTTGGACGTTACTGCAGAAGGGCCAGTCAGTCAGGTTGAGACTTTTTAATGTGTTTTTTCTTTTTTAACCAGATCCATTCATTAATTGGTGTTTTTTTTTCTTCAAACTTAGTCCCTGTGATCTCAGTGAAGCAGAGCCCACTTTAACACACATGGCTATAACTGAGCTTTATCGAAAATCGGTAATTTCACACGTCGTATCACAAAATTGTGATGGTCTTCATTTAAGAAGTGGTCTTCCTCGCTCTGTTTTATCTGAAGTTCACGGTAATATGTACATTGAAGTTTGTAAACGATGTCGACCACATTCGGAATATATTCGGTTATTTGACGTGACTGAACGAACGTCCCTTCGTCGTCATGCAACTGGTCGTAAATGCTACAAATGTGATCACGATTTAGTCGATACAATTGTACATTTTGGAGAACGAGGAACCTTAAAAAGTCCTCTGAATTGGTCGAAGGCTATTAAAACCGCTAAACAGTGTGACCTTATCTTGTGCCTTGGTTCAAGCTTAAAGGTAACTATAAATTCAAGAAAATTTTCAAGGAAATTGATCTTAACAGAATGGATTATTGTAGGTACTGAAAAAGTATACATGTTTATGGGGAATGGACAGGCCGGCGAACAGCAGACCGCATCTTTGCATAGTTAACCTGCAATGGACACCTAAAGATCAAGTAGCAACATTAAAAATTAACGGTAATTTCAGTCATACAAATGCTGATTTGCTTTCAATTTAGCTAATCTCTTGTTATCTAGGTCACTGTGATGATGTCCTCAAAATTGTGATGCAGGAGCTCAATTACAAAATACCAGTTTACCTCCGAGAAAAAGATCCTCTGTTTCGAATAGCAATTCCGATAAATCCTAACGAAATAGATACAACCTCAAAAAAGGAATTAGAGCGTCCGAATACAGTAAACAAACAGATAAAAAAGGCGACAAAAAGTCAACAAACAACTGCAAAAAATAGTGTAGACAGCACGTCAGACACACAAAAGCAAAACGAAGAAGTGAAATATGAAGAAAATGTAGTCGACAGTCAAGATAGCGTTTTAAATGTAAAAAATAACGAAACAGAGTTATCAACAACTGCAAGAGAAGTGAATAGTGAAGAGTTCAGTCAAACAAAGGACCATAATAATAGTACTCAAGTTAGTCAGGACATCAAAACAGAGTCAGGTTCTGTTAATCCAGGGTGGTTTGGTAAGGGTTATCGCAAGACCGTCAAAAGACGAAAGAGAAAACGAGTAGATTAAAAAAAGTTAACTAATATTGAATGTTAATTGTTAATCAGGGATTTCATGTCTTTCTGTGTTGATTATTTTTAAAAAAGGGGAACATTGATGTGGAACACACTATACAAGTATTTAATTATATATTCTTTTATGAAGTAAGTAGCTGGGTGATAATGATGGCGACGAAAATTTGCTCACAACACTGCCTCTGTACACTTTCATTCTTCAAAAAGTACAAATTATCGTTTAATGAAGTAATGTGCGTAAGGGTGAAACAGTCGAGTGAATTGTGGTTTAATTTAAATTAACGATTAATAAATGTTGGTATCGATTTTTTCCTTCCAAATACTGTAATAACATACGTACAAAATTCATTTCGGAGGACTGAAATGACACATGTTGCGATATTTAAGAAGTAGTTCACGTTTCATCACCAACTGTTTACGAAGAGCATCCAATCTTTTTAACTGGTCATCTTTACTATAGTCGATTCCATTCAGTTTGTTGATTTGTGCTTTGCACTGTTGTAACTTCATCTTCAATTCCATCAGTTTCTGATGAGTGTCATGGGAATCTCGTAACTTTTGTGATGAGTCTGATGTTTCTTTTTCAATGCTAAAACAAAATATCGAAGAATAATTAAACAACTACATTTTATAATCATTGCAGAGTGACAACGTAGTATCCTTCATGGGACTTTTCTCAATTGTCTTTTATAATCATATGATAAACAAAAACAGCTTATTTATTAAACACGTTAAATAGTTAAATGTTTGGTAATTACTTGATCATTTCTGATGAGAAATTAGCAAAAACACCTATTGAAAGTTACCATGTGCCATTCAATAGCATTACTGTACTGTATGTTCACGACTTTAAAAGTCAACTTACCTCCTTATTATGTCATAAATTAAAGGTAAAATTTCAGTATCAATGTTTTCAGCTTTTATAGTTGCCATTTTCAGTATAATAACTGACTTAATTTATAAATTATTGTTAAAAAACTGCAAAACTTTCTCACAAGATAACTTGTTCTACAATAATATTCATTCGAATATGGCCAATTCAAGCAGACGACAAAATAAAAATCGTCTGATTACGCATGCGCACTGCATAAAATACTAATTGCGTGGAGTAAGTCTGCTATTTTAAATTTGCCATGTGGTAAATGAACATCTAAATGTTTTGTTAAATTAACTGAAATTATGGCTGATAAAAGTTTAAATTATAAAACTAAGTAAGTTGATATAGTAATCTAAAATGTCTGACCGTTTTTCAAGTGTTCTAATCTTTTTGGTGTTTTTAGCTTTTCGATTGAATCGAAATTGGAACCAATTTACACAGGAGGTCCCATTCAAGTAAGCATGTTTTTTCTTCCATTCAAATTTCTTCGTATTAAATTTGATTTTTCTGTTGTAGTTGAGTGCCGATGGAAGTCAAATTATTTGCAGTTGTGGTGGTCAAATCAAAGTAGTTAATACAGCCACTGGAAAAGTTGATCATACGATTATTAGTGTAAAAAAACCCATTATAAAAATTATCAAACTGTACATGTGATCACCAACAATTTCTTTATAACTTTTAATAGGAAGAAGATACAATTACAAATTTTGTCTTAAGTCCAAATGATAAAGTAGGTTGTGATTTTGTGATAATTTAAAAACTGTTTAATTTATATTTGTTTTGTTGTTTTAAAAGGCTTTGATAACATACTCGAACAGTGGACTTTTAAAGCACATTAATTGGCCAGAAAACACTACGCAGCGAGTATGGAAGGTACTAAATTATACTTATTTACAGAAGTTCAAATAATGTAATGATAATTTTTATAACATTCAGAGCATTCACAAAGGTCCAATAAATGTGCTTACTTTCGATTCCACGACTACACTTCTTGCTACTGGTGGAAGTGATTCTACCATTAAAGTATGGGACATAATTCAGCAGTTTTACACACACAATCTAAAAGGCAGCCAAGGTGTATTCAGTGCGGTTGAATTTCATCCCATCACTTCCGAATTAACGATATTTGGAGCAGCTGACGACTATCATATCAGAGGATGGGATTTAAAGACAAGTAAAGTCGTTTGTGTCCTCCAAGGACATTTTAGCAAAGTCACTTCACTTGCGTTTACACCAACTGGTAAAGAAATGCTCAGGTAATTGATAATCAGCATTGATTGATTGATTGATTGTTAATTCAATAAGAAACCTTAAAAATTTATAATTATACGTTTTGCCATGTCAGTTCTGGTCGTGATCAAATCGTCATCATTTGGGACATTGAAAAATACGTTGCCTTAAGAACAATTCCAGTTTTTGAGGTAAAAAAAAAACAAAACATCCCTTTAAAATTTCAAAATATAAAATAGTTTAACAAGTTTCTTATTTGTAGACTGTTGAGAAAGTGTTTATGTTACCAGCTTTAAAGCCATTTCCAGAAATTGGAGTCAATTCAACAAATGTCCAACATTTTGTTACAGCTGGAAATAAAGGTATCAATGTTTAAATTGTCCAAAATGTACAAATTTATCAACCTTTTCATATCTTTTGTAGGCGTTCTTCGAGTGTGGTCATTCAGTGGACATTTAATTCACACACAAAAAGAAGTCGTAGCCGTTGATCAAGATGGACTGGCTATAACAAGATCATTTCTAAACCAGCAAACTGAAAGAATATGCTTAATCACCAACGATCATAATATCATATTTTTTCATCTGGATAATTTCGCTATGGATAAGCAGGTTTGTTAAGTCTTAAAAGTTTCTGTCTTTATCAAACGAGAGTTCAATCAGAACTTTACTTTTTTTTTAGTTGGTTGGTTTTAATGATGACATCTTAGACTTGTGCTACTTTGGGAAAAAAGAGCGTTATTTAGCTGTTGCATCCAACAGTTCAGACATCAAGATATTCAATGCTGAAACATTTAGTTCAAAACTTGTTAAAGGACACACTGATATTGTTTTATCATTAGATTGTTTTGCCAAAAATCCACGAATTTTAGCATCATGTTCAAAGGTTTGTATAAAAGATTAATTTTGTTAAAGTCTATAACAGTAATCATATTGAATGCTGAATGAATTTACTTTTGTGTAGGACAATTCTGTTCGTCTATGGAAAATGAGTAAAAATGGTGAAACGAAATGTGTAGCGATCGGAACTGGACATACTCATACCGTTGGAACGGTAGCCACTTCTAAGATATCTACTAAATTTGTTGTTTCTGGAAGTCAAGATCGATGTTTAAAGTTGTGGGAAGTTCCTCAAAATGTTGTAGCTGATCAAGCAGAATTCTCAACTCCTTTATCACTAAACGTGAGATGGACTGTAATTAGTCATAATAAAGATGTGAATTTTGTTACCGTTTCACCAAACGACAAATTAGTTGCGTCTGCATCTCAAGATAAATCTGTTAAGGTAAGTTTTTGTTATTAAATTTCTTTCTATTTATGTTAAAAACAAAAAAACACTGTGAACTTTTAGATTTGGAGCTCTTCAAATGGGGAATGTTTAGCTGATTTGAGAGGACATCGTCGTGGTGTCTGGTGCGCACAATTCTCTCCTGTTGATCAAATTGTTGCAAGTGGTTCCTCAGATGGCACTATTAAACTATGGTCTCTCACTGACTTCGCATGTGTTATGGTAAACAAAAACCAAACAAACAAGTGTATTAGTTTTATAACTTGAAGAATCAAACATATTTGCTTATTACTTTTGTAGACGTTTGAAGGACATGAATGTTCGGTACTTCGAGTGGTTTTTCTGAGCAGAGGAATGCAACTGTTGTCTAGGTAACTTTAATGTTAAAAAAACTATTTTTGGAAATTATGTTATTCAAGTGTGGTACTTCAAACGCCTTATTTCAGCGCTTCGGATGGTCTCATTAAATTGTGGACGTTAAAAAACAACGAATGCGTGAAAACGTTTGATGGTCACGAAAACAGAGTTTGGGCACTTGAAGTAAACGAGTCCGAATCGCAATTCATTTCCGGCAGTGGAGATTCAAACGTCATTATTTGGAAGGTTAGCTTTACAAAATCATAATAATAAAAAGTATTTTTCTCATCATAAATAAATCTCCTAGGATGTGACGGAAATTGAAAGAGAGGAAGAAATGAAGAAAAGAGAGGACTTGGTTTTACAGTAGATATCTTACAACTACCATAAGAAATATGGAACTCATTATAAACTCTCTTTTTTTTCCTCTTCAATTTAGGGAGCAAGAACTTTCAAATTTACTACAGAGAAAAGATTATTTTAAAGCCATAGCACTTACTTTGACAATGGAGCAGCCATTTAGAGCGTTGCATATTGTAACTGGTAATGTAAACCTCTGAAAATCAAGTCATTTTATAAGAAACTAAAACTTTTATTTAATAATTTAAGAAATATTACATCTTCCTAACGGAGAAGGAAAGTTTTTGGAAACGTTTAAGCAGTTTAGACCAGATCAGATTGGTAAGACGACGTTTTCGTGTATGTAACTTGTTTTTATTTCATGTTTTCTCTTTCTGTTTTTTACTAGACTGCATATTAAGATTTGCTGTAACCTGGAACCAGAATAGCAGACATTGCAAAGAAGCTCAAACAGTTATAAACTTGGTTTTAAAAACGATGACGATTGAACAGCTTTTAGCCTTACCTAATGCAAAGTCCAACCTTGAAGGTCTCATTCCATATACAGGTGATTATCGTAGTATTTTTAATCCTTGCAAAAAAACGCCTACGTAACTAGTAACGATTGTTTGTTTGTTAAACAAGAAAATAACCATTTTGAATATTTTAAATGTAAAAATGTAGATCGACATTACCAGCGAATGGGTCGGCTATTACAACAAGCAACATTTCTAGATTACACCTGGAGGAAAATGAAACTAGCGTATGAAGATCAACCAATGGAAAGCTGAAAATAGAAATTTAAAAACATTTTCTAATTAATAAACACACGAAACTTTTGAGAAACGTCTCATTCAAAAATCGAGGTGAACTCCGAAAAAAAAAAAACCCAAAAAACAAAGACTTTCTTAAAATAATATCCATATTGAATGGAGATATTTTAATATTTTTGAAGAAAATAAAAAGACCAGTTGAACACACTTTCTTGTTAATAATCTCTCTCGTTTTTTGCACAATGTTGGACAACGATAAACACAGCCAACAAAAAAGTTGGATGCGTTCAAATTCATAAAAATAGATAATCGATTTTTTTTAAAGGTGAGATGAGAACTTTGGAGAATAGGAATAATAATAATCACATGTAATAAATACCCAAAACGCTGGGGAAGGAGGTTTGGGAGTAAAACTGGGGAGAAGAAAATACACGCGATGTTATTATAATTAAACCATTTTGTAATTAAATAATTTGGGGTCATAAGTGCGCTAACACTTCCATCTCTCCATGCGTTGAAAGCCTTTGCACATGAGCAGCAGCAGCACCAGAACCGCCATTCGTATTGTTAGTCGGAGCCAGAACTCGTGACGACTCGTTTGTCTGAACTATTGTCACTGTGTTGCAGTCTTTAGACCGCTTCGACCTAGATGCAGAAACGACATCTTTTAATAAAGTTGGAAAACTCCTGGATGTTGTAGCAATAACCGCTGAAGTTCTGTTATTGTTGGACTGATAATGAGTAGGTGACAGTGACAGTTCTGATGGATCCCAACTGATAATTGCGTCTGTTGGTGTTTGCGGCGTTTGACCACTCGTATTACTACTACTACTATTGCTACCTGTACCTGAAGGTCCACCACAACTAATCGATGGAGGTTCATTATCTCCGTGATTTATATGGGTGGCTGGAACTACGTCAAAAAGGCTTTCATGTGATAACAGACTTAAACTTAAAGACGGATCGCGACTGTGATTTAATGGTACTTGATTAACGGGTCCGACGTGATTGTTGTTGTTGTTGTTGCTGGAGTCACTGTTTGGACACGGGTTCACAGAACTCCCACGCGAACGGTAGCTTGGTGGACGACTTAAATCACCGTCTCGGCTGAAATTTATTGGTGGCCTACGCATGAAAAAATTAAAAAAAAAAAAGAAATTAGGTTGATTTTAAATGAGGACAAATTCAATGATGCTATTTATCAGCTTCCAAATAAAAAAATGAAAGAATTTGATTCATAATAATATTATGAAAACATCAATTACATTTTCATTTGAAATTGAAGAGTTCAGTTACATTATAGTTAATCATCCATTGATTTACAGTAATTCCCCCTCATTAATTATGAATTGGTCAAAACACTAATGGTAGTAATTACGACCGGTCAACAGCCTAACTGAAACCTTAGACTTTTATTTTTTTTTTTGATAACTTTTGCGGTTTTAATTTACCAAAGAAAAAAAAAAGCTGATGTAATTTCATTTTGTAAAAGAAAATGAGCAACTAAAAGTACTATAATACTGGTAGAAATTCTCATTAACACGTCAACGTTACTTTTTGCATTCAGTAATTAATAATCAAATTATAAAATACAATTTTTTATATTAAAAATCAGACAAAATTGTCAGAAAAAATTGTATAATCGCCAAATGAACCGCTTAATTATGAAATTGACCAAATAAAAAGTCAATTGGAGTGATAATATCGTAAAATTAACTACACTTATAAAATACAGTGGAATCCGTTTAACACGAACTCGTTTAACACAAAAACTCGGTTAACACAAAACAACTTTGCGGTCCCGAACTAAAGAATAGGATTTTCCATACATTGTTTCGGTTAACACGAAACAAAACTCAATTAACACAAAGAATTTTGCTTCTCCAAATGAATAAAATCAATACCAAGAAAGAGACGAGACAAAACATCATTGGAACTGATGAGAATTAGTCTCGTTTCTTTATTGACACTTTATTTCCCCAGTGTTAAGAAAGAAACAAGACAAAACACCATTAGAACTAATGAGATTTAGTCTCGTTTCTTTATTGAACTTTATTTTCTCAGCGTTAAGAAAGAAACGAGACAAATCACCATTGGAACTCATGACAATTAGTTTCGTTTCTTAATTGGCATTTTATTTTTTGTTTATTATCATAAAAAAAAAACTTTAAAATTGCATTTTTTTTTTTTAAATGTATACTATTTTTAAATACTCTAAGAAATGTCATTTTAGTGACAACATTCTTTTAACACGAAGAAATTTCTCAGTTTCGCCCATTTCATGTTAAACAGATTCCACTGTAACTTTACTTATAAATAACTTGAAAAGAAAAACGGTAGATGAAACAAATGATCTCACCTTGTAAACGTAGCGTTACTATTTGATCTGTAAGTCGGTGGAGGAGAAACAGGAGATAATGATGATGGAGCTGCCGGAGGTGTTGGATGATTTCTCTCCAGCAATAATAACCTCAGCCTATATTCTTGCATTGAAGCTTGATATGACGGTGGAGGTGGCCTATATTGAAATTCTGGATACATCATAGCTATACCAACAACAACAAAAAAACAACGTTATAATTTCATAGTCCAACAATGATAATTCTTCCAAAAATCAAACTTCTATTGTACCTGCATACGGATGGTGTGGTCGACCGTATGAAGGAGGCACCCGAGGTACAAAACGTCGATTAGGTTCTGGCTCATCCGAGTTCAAACCCAACATCATCCGACACGAAGGAGCATCATGAGATGTTAAACGCCATGCAATTCCGCTCACAGTTATCAAAACAATCCCAACGCCTAAAAAAACACAAACAAAAAAAAAACCATATTAAATCTTAATTACAAATCTTTCAACCGTAAATTTTAAAGTTGATACACTATTAAGTAACTTTTTTTTCAGTTATGTTTTTATCAGATTTACTTTTACAAGCAATAAAGAAATATACACAAAAAATAACATGTTTTATAATACAGTGGAATCCGGTTAATACGAAACGCTAGTTTTTTTTTTCGTATTAAACAGATTTTGTTGTAACCAAAACATGTAACTTTTCCCTAAAACGACATTTTGTTAAGACTTAGTACATCATATTAGAACGACTACTTAAATTATATTCGAATCACAATTTAAATATTTGAATCACAATTTAAATCACAATTTAAATCATATTCGAATCACAATTTAAATCATGTTAAAATCACAATTTAAATCATGTTAAAATCACAATTTAAATCATATTCGAATCACAATTTAAATCATGTTAAAATTACAGTTTAAATCATATTCGAATCACAATTTAAATCATTCGAATCACAATTTAAATCATTCGAATCAAAATTTAAATACATGTATGGAAATGCCTATGCTTTAGCTGGGACCTCAATGTTGTTTCGTATTACAAGGAGTTTTGTATTAAGCGAGTTCGTATTAACGGGATTCCACTGTATATTTTTTTCCTCACGTATAAGCAAAAATGATGGTCGGATAATCGTAATGAAAAAGTGAAATACACAAGTCGATAACCTTCGAGAAAGCCTCATCTAATTAGAACTTAAGTTTAGTTCTTGAAGATGAAAAGCTGGAATTAAAAGATGAGTTGATTTTAAGCGGAAATTTATTGCATAAGAAATGGCTTTCTTTTCATCATCATGGCGATCTTAATCAGCATTGATACTGATAAATAAATAAATACAGGAGTTTTTTCACAAAGGAAGTTTAATCCACGTTTTGGGAGTTTTTTTTATCGCCAGTTTGACCTAATTTAATTTCCCTTTGAAAGAAAAAATTGTTTTACTTATGGAAAAATAATTCACATCATTTTTTGACGTCTCTCTTTCAGGTCCTCAGACTTTTATTATCCCCAAGCTAAACTTTCAAATGTTTCAGACTAGTCAGAAAATAAACAGGTAAATAACAGTTACTAAACACCTTGTTATTAATTAACAAAATCCGCTTATCTGAATGAAAAATTGCATAAACCAATTTGATAATATAAAAAAAATCAAAATTTTCTTTAAAAACGAGACAAATTATCATTGGAACACATAAGAATAAGTCTCGTTACTTTACTGACATTAATTTTCTCATTGTAAAAAAACAAGACAAAACTCCATTGGAACTGACAAAATTTAGTCTCGTTTTTCTTTATCAGTTTTAAGAAAGAATCGAGACAAAACTCCATTGGAACTGACGAAATTTAGTCTCGTTTCTTTATTGGCATGTTTTTATAAAAAAAAGTTCAAATTTGTTGTTTTTGTCTCGACCATTTCGTGTTAAACGGATTCCACCGTATTAAGAAAACAAATTCATGTCTGACATCAAAATTGTTGTATAACTTGCCAATCAAAACTTACACAATACATATAATTATTTCTCTAAAGATTCCTGTTTTGTTTAACTTTAACAAACAAAAAAAATAAATAAACTGCACCTTTTGATAAACTTTCAACATAAAATTAAACCCGTAAATCTGTAATTAATTACCCTTTTTATTTCTCTTTCATTAAAAGATATAGAAAACTAATTTACCAACTAATTAACCAACTGCAACCTAAAAGATCACCATCTGTAAGGAAGTTAAGTTACAGTAAGTTCTTTGAATGTTTAAATGAGACCAGCTGTTAAACTTGAAGAAGGCCAAACATAACATGTTAACTGGGTGGACTTGACTTAAAAAGTACCGTATTAAAAAAAAAAAAAAACCTTTTGTAATCGGATGAATAAAAAGCAGTAAAAGTGACCCTCCTGCTTTGACCCTTTCACCCACGTTTCTATCATTAAAAACTGTTGGCCACTTGGCCATCGACATAATGGTAATACAAAATACAGTAAAACAACCAATCAAGCGAATAGATGAAGTTGAACGCACTTTGTTGACCACTCAGGCCAAACTAAACGCCTATAAAACTTAACACCAAGCAAGTACAGCAACCGTAAATGAGTTTTAAATAAAATATTTGGTCAAGTTGGTTTCTTTTTTTTATACATCATTTCTCTTGAAATTTTGAATCAAAAAAGTTAACATTCACTTGCAAAGTTCATCAAGTAACTTCTTACATAATGACAATGTTACATAAAACAATCAAATTGTCTTCTTTTAATGTCTAAATTAGGTTGTTAATTACACTAATCTTTCCAATTTTTAATTTTTATTTGAAAAATGATGTTAGCAGTAAATTTTACAAGTGACTCCTCTTGTAATCTCCTCAGGCATGTTTTGTTATTTATTTTAAAACAATGAATAAAAAAGTTAAGCAATAATCATTTAATGTTATTGTTTCAGACGTCTATGACGCCATCAAGCATTTTTTTAAAAAAAGTAAACAAAATACTTTTCATTTGCAAACAATGGACTTTAATCTTAACTCCTACAGCAAACGAAAGCGCCCCCTGGTGACCGATAAACCGGTGACACAAAAAGTAAAAAATTCACATCAATCGGTTCCAAATACAATATTATACAGTACAGTACATGAGAACCAAATGTAAAACCGAGACTGTGAGTCGACACAAAAAAATGAATTAATAAACTAAAGGAAAATGTGTAATAGGTAAGGTGAGC
This sequence comes from Helicorthomorpha holstii, assembly GCA_013389785.1. Taxonomy (NCBI): domain Eukaryota; kingdom Metazoa; phylum Arthropoda; class Diplopoda; order Polydesmida; family Paradoxosomatidae; genus Helicorthomorpha; species Helicorthomorpha holstii. The sequence continues at coordinate 32,870,762 of JAAFCF010006596.1, read as the reverse complement.
ATCTATTATTACAATGGTTGATAGTGAAAGATGAAAAATGGGATTCGTTTTGGCATTTGTCTCATTACAATATGGCAATGTGTCAGAAAATACATCGCCCTCCTCAAATTAATTCCTTAAAATACAAAATGGAAATTTGACTAAATATTGTATTTATATGCTTTATAATATAAGGAAGAAGGAAACAAATCAATGAAAATCGCAGAACTGTATACACCAGTTCACTTTCTAGACTGGAACACAGCTTTTGGCAGTGATAATAAAGAAACGAGACTAATTCATATAAATTTCAATGGAGTTTTGTCTCGTTTCTTTCCTAACACTGAGAAAAAATTGACAATAAAAAAACGAGACTAAATCTCATGACTTCCAATAAAGTTTTGTCTCGATTCTTTCTTAAAACAGAGGAAAAAACAGCCAATTAAGAAACGAGACTAAATCTCATCAGTTCCAATGGAGTTTTGTCTTGATTTTTTCTTAACACTAAGAAAAAAAAGCCAATAAAGAAACGAGGCTAATTTTCATGAGTTGCAAAGGAGTTGTCTCGTTTCTTTCTTGGTTTTTGTATCTGTTTTTATAAAAACTTTAAAACTTATTAAAATCTTCAAATCGGTTTATGCAATTTTTCACTCGGAGAAGCAAATTTTTTTGTGTTAAGCGGGTTTTGCTTCGTGTTAACAGAAAACAAATATGGAAACGCCTATTTTTTTTGTCGAAACTGCAATGTTGTTTGGTGTTAAGCAAATTTATTTCGGGTTAAACAGTTTTTACTGTAATTCCAAATTGCTTGTATACCAGGAATTCCTTCCACATAATCATCAATACTTTTTTTTATATCAAATTCATACATTAAAGCCACAATCATTTAAAACTTTTGATCATTTTCTCATATTTGAATTTTTGAAGCTGTTTAACTGATGTTCAGTACGTTTTTACAACCATTTTTACTCAAATTTTGTTACCATTATTGTTATCGAGGATGAATATTCCCAAATTACGATTGATCTGCAGTTTCTCAACGTGGGAGTTTATTAAACTGTGCATCAATCAAAAAGGGATTGTCAGATGCGATCGTGCGTAAATTCGTGTTTTATTAGGGGATTTTATTTTGTTAACCGTGTTATGGAGTCCATGATAAACGAGAGGGTTACTAGCAATTTGCCCTGCCCTATTATACAGTACAGTTGCAGTTCTCAAGCAAACCAAACAAGTTATTGCTTTACAGTTTACAGTAGTGTTGAAGAGAATTTTTCTTTCCATCCATTGTTATGACCTCAATACAGAACCACAAAAATAAAAATAATAATAACAAAAAAAAACAGTTCTCCTTTTACCATGTCTAGCAAATAACTAAAATTTTTCTCTTCCTCCATTCCTTTCTCTCTGCACTTTTCTACAAGTTTTTAACCAGTTATTATTATACAATTTGCTGCTAATGTTCAAGAGCTTAAAACGCAATTGAAAATCCATTTCTTAATCTCAAAAACAGTTTGAAAACACTATAATTACTCTTAATTGACTTGGCAACCGTTTGAGTTAATTAAAAGCAAGATTATGCTTATTTTTGCATTCAAAATCAGTTTTCTCAAACATTTTAAAAGGCAAAAATTGAATTGCATTTAATTGTAATAGGCTTTAATTTACCGTTTTTGCTTTACAGTACCGGTACTTAATCTTATTTTGGTTTTTATTGGCTATTATCAGTCGTTTACACAAATAGTTACTGAATGTTACATTAGTAATGGAGTTTAAAATGACAAGGTTGTTTAGATTCAAGTCATTTTACTGCTTTTTATCATTTTATTACTAAGTTAAGTTACTTTGCTGACTGGTTGAGTTTTTGTTGTTGTTAATTTAAGATTAGTTGGCAACAACTTGCAATTACTGAAGTCTGAATGTCTGGACTGGAATGGTAGATTTGAAGCAGCTTGTTATATGGATGGGAAGCAGTGAAACACAAAAGAGATACACAAGAATCGATCAATCGATATCGATTAAAGGAGAAGTCATCAAAATGCTGTTTACCCTCCCGTATAATCATTATTTTTTATTTGGCTTACAAATGAAATGAAGGCCTCCTTTTTCTCATAATTTCTCACTTTCAATGATCGACTGTGGTTTCACTGTACAGTCCTTGGGTTTATAACAGGACAGGACAGCTTAATAACTTGGTGATTTTATAAATTGAAGCAAAATTCCTCCCCTGTTTCATAATGCATGTTTGAGTCTTGTCTTTATTGGGACATTTTCCTCCATGCCAAGAAAGAAATGAGACAAAACTCCATTGGAACTGATGAGAATAAGTCTCGTTTCTTTATTGACATTTTTTTTCTTCTCAGTGTTAAGAAATGAACGAGACAAAACTCCATTGGAAGTCATGAGAATTAGTCTCGTTTCTTTATTGACATTTTATTTTTTGGTTTGTTTTTATAAAAAACAAAACAAAATTGCATTGTTTTTTCATAAAAATGTATAATAATTTGACATGTAAATAGTTTATCTAATGTCATGTACTCTAATAAATGACATTTTGGTGAGAATTGTTTTGATCTCGACCGTTTCGTGTTAACCAGTTTCCACTGTACTAAAAAAAACTTCAACCCCATCATTTAATTAAAATTTCACTGTGAATTAAGATTTAATTGGCATTCTGGCAGCGTAAACAGCATTTTAAATGAAGGTTACTTATGAGAACTTGCAAGATGCAATTAAATTTCATATCTTGACTTTATGATGATGAAAAAGAAAATTAAATTGCTTAAGTCAGTTGTCCGAGAGAAAAAAGTGGCCAATAAACAAAACAAAAAACGTAAGAGTGTTTGGTGTTAAACTGAGTGGAAAAATGAGTCTGAGGTGAGCGTAACGGTAACTCTTTAACGTCACCATCAAAACGATATTCCCATGTGGCACCATGTGGTGGCGACCCAGCCGTTACGGCTCATATCATTTCTATCCCATTGTTACTTAAGTTAGCTTCTCTAGATATAATTTTTATTACACCAAAAAAAAAATTAACTACAGTAATTTCATACTCGACTTGGTTCATTCAAGTAACCTTCTGAGATCAAAATGACAACTAAAAGTGTGACCTTAACGGTGTCCCCACTCGATCACACGAAGATACGATGGAAAGTAATGTACACATGGCTGTAGTGCACAAACCAAACCAAATAGCAAGATCAGACAAAAACCATCTTAAAGTACAATTCTTAAGCTTCAAAATGACATCTTAGGTTTGAAAATAACTTAAACCAGTGAATTTTGAGAAGCAAATTTTGGAGACCTGTTTTTGTTCCATGTAACTGAGCTCAAATTTAAATTTTCAAAATTTCAAATTCCATAGAACTGCTGAATTTACGCACGTGCTTTTTAAACATGGACATGAACAAGTGCAGTGACATAAAAACTAAAACATGTCTTCAGTTTTTTGCTTCTCAAAATTCACTGGTTTAAGTTATTTTAAGTTCTAATATGCCATTTTGAAGCCTGATAATTCTACTTTAAGACAGTGTTTGTCTGATCTTTCTGTTTGGTTTGGTTTGTTTTCTACAAGCCCATGTGTGCATTACTTTCCATCTTATCCTCATATCTTCCTAAGTAAAAACAGTGTTAGCAATTACGGTTTCAATTTTTAACCTCTTTAAACGGTTTCACGTCCGTTTTGTGGCTTTCAAATGCATAATATGATTGGTCACCTAAATAAATATCATTAAATATTTGTTGGGTAACTAAAAAGTGAAAAGCAGTCGAGTGTTTCAAAAACGAGTTATCATCATCCGTGGATCGCCGGATTTAATCATTTAACCACCAGAAAAAGTACTGATATTGTTTTTATAAATACTAAAACGTAGCAACAGCAGCTGAAGCAAACGTGTTTATCATTTGAAACAAAAAGAAATAAACAATAAAAAGTATTAGAAATATCGGAAATAGTTTACACGTGTGCCAGATATGCTTCAAGAAGCAACAACACGTGTAAAAGTAAGTTATCAAAGACCTGTATATCGCCAACCCCACATGTGTAAACGTAATGTACTGTTTTATAATAACCATTGCATTGCATTTAATAATAATATTAAGCAAATAACTTATTCGTGCGACGGAAATGTCGGTTTCATAATGAAGTAACACAGAAATCTCAAAATAACATACAGGATGTTGCATCAGGTCCTGATGAGAGATTTACAAATTGCAAAAACTGATAAAGTTTGACGCAACTATTTCAACTGTATGAAAAAATGATTAATATCATACAATAATGCTAAAAAATACTGCATTTTAATATATAGTGAAAATCTATTATTAGAGAAAAATTGCTTAACATGAAAAACCGGTTAATATAAAATAATACAGTACTGCGGTCCTAACTAAAGAATAGGCTTTTTCAAGCATTTTTTCTTTTAACACGAAACAAAACTCGCTTAACACGAAACAATTTCGCTTAACAACAACAACAAAAAACAAATACAAAAACAAACCAAGAAATAAACGAGACTAATCATCATTGGAACTGATGAGAATTAGTCTCGTTTCTTTATTGACATTCTGTTTCTCAGTGTTAAAAAAGAAAAAAGAGACAAAACTCCATTGAAACTCATGAGAATTAGTCTCGTTTCTTTATTTACATTTTTTTCCCTCATTGTTAAGAAATAAACGAGACAAATCACCATTGCAACTCATGAGAATTAGTCTCGTTTCTTTTTTAGGCATTTAACTATCAGATGCATTCATACTGTAACTTCTTTTTTTATAAATTAGCAGTGAAAACCCCATGGTCAGTTCAATTCAGTAAAATTGCAAACGGTTGAATGGATAAAATTCATGACTCATACTCTTGAAAATCACAATAAAAAAACTTAATAAACTGAATCCTAAATACAAGTACTGTATAAACGAAATTGTTTAATCAACTTTAATTCGTATTATGAATTCTGCTAAATAAAAAAAAAATACTAAAAATAAATTCTCCATTGTGAGTTGTTCAAGCACATAAACTCATGACGTCATTATAAAGATGTCGACTGTATTGTTTACGAAAACAAAAATACAAAAAAAAAATTTTTTTATTGGTAAATTATTTTACTTAAAATTTTAGTTTCAAACTTCCTCTGTGAAAAGAATAGGAACCATTCTTTTTTTTAAAAAAAAAAAAGTGGCATTAAAAACAAGCCGAGTTTTAGTTTTCAGTTTCATTAGCTATGATTTAATGGGGCGGAAAAAACGACGCTATCATTTTCATTCAACGTTTTATACGTGTCCTGGGGCCTTGCATTTAAGCTGAATCACCTAAACCCACCCACCCATCCCATCTCTAAGTTACCATCCCATCCCATTACAACCAACCCTGACGTCGTCCATGTGATGCTCAAAGAGACTCAAAACAAAAGATTGCTTTTTATACACACAAATAACTTAGTTAAAAAAGCGTATGAAGAAGAGGAGGAGGATGAATATATTAATACGAGTACATAACCGTCTAACATGCTGACATTTACGTGCTTTCAGGTAAGTAAAACGAAACCCAGAACGAATTTAACAATGATGACGAAAAGAAAGGAAAAAAAAAACAATCTGCAAAATAAAAAATAGTCTTTCACAAATTCACAATAGGCATTTACGCATCTAAAACGCTAAAAAAATAAAGTTATTTCATTGCACGCAGCTCCAACGTTCACGACGTCAGAGTGGATGGATTTTCCATAAACTAAATTCAACTGAAGTATAAAAAAATACTTAAGTAATGTTACATAACATAGCATTATTAAATTTCATTACTTCTATATTTTTTTACTACTGTATTGAAATGGCAACCTGCTAAGAATTTTGATAAAAAATGATGACGACTAAATTTATAATGAACTGAAATATTGAAATGCGTGCTGAATATTCAACGTGTCCTGCAATCAAATATTTCAAAACATTTAAATAGGCTATGAAATCGAGGCAAATACAACTTTTGATATTAAAAGTAAAACGACATTTCAAATTACGGTTTGAAAATATATTGTACTACCTTTACAATATAAATCTTATACTGTAATAAGCTGCAATCATTAAAATCATCATGTCAATTACTGTATTGCAAATTGTACAATAATTCAACAGATGGAAACAAAATTAGCTGAATATTGCTAATAAAAATTGGTAAAAAATTTAAAATTCATTGTAGACGAAATTAAGTAGGACATTCATGTACAGTGGAGTTCGTTTAACACAAAACTTAAGTTAATACAAAACATACTGTAGCAGTACCGACTGAAAAATGGGCATTTTTTTACGTTTTTTTCTGTTAACACGAAACAAAATCCGCTTAACACAAATAAATTTCGTTTCTCCGAATGAAAAATTCAGTACACAGCTTTGAAAATGTAGATAAAATCTAAATTTTATAAAAACAAATGAAAAATCAATACCAAGAGAAAAAAAACGAGACAATTTACCACTGCAATTGATGAGAATTAGTCTCGTTTCTTTATTGGCATTTTTTTCCTCAAGGTTAAGAAAGAAACGAGACAAAACTTCATTGCTACTGATGATAATTAGTCTCGTTTCTTTATTGACATTCATTTTTTCTTAGTGTTAAGAAAGAAACAAGGCAAATTCCCATTGGAACTCATGAAAATTAGTCTCGTTTCTTTATTAGAATTATTTTACTCATTTTTAAGAAAAAACAAGACAAATCTCCATTAAAACTAATGAGATTTAGTCTCGTTTCTTTATTGACTTTTTTTCCTTAGTGTTAAGAAAGAAAGGAGACAAAACTCCATTGGAACTGATGAGAATTAGTCTCATTTTTTTATTGGCATTTTTTTTTCAATGTTAAGAAAAAAAACGAGACAAAACTCCATTAGAGCGCATGAGAATTAGTCTCATTTCTTAATTGACTTTTAATTTTTGTTTGTTTTTATTTAAAAAATATTTTAAAATTGCATTTTTTTTTCTAAATGTCATTTTGGTGAAAATATTTTTTTTTTTTTGTATTTTTCGTTTAACACAAAATTCCTTTAACACCAAGAAATATTTCGGTTCTGTCCGTTTCGTGTTAAACGGATTCCCCTATATTTCAATTGATATACAGTAAATAAGCGTATAATTGGTTTCAGCCCCAAATAAAACGTCCCAACCCAATTATTATACCGTAAGTGATTAAACCGATGAAAATGAAGCTACAGTACACAAGACCGTTAACCGCCTGACCTTTAGCCTTGCACGAAAGAATGTTTAAATCTCCACCTGTATTTTCTCTATAGTTTTCTCTCTCTCACCCACCCACCTACCTCAATTTTACACCCGTTCAACTATCTCATCTACCCACTCTTTTCACGTTCATCTACGAAATAAAGACCGAAAGAAAAAACGCATAATAATAAACTGTATATGAGCACGAACACACAAAAGCTGGTCCGGATAATAACAACAAACATTGTGTTCCCACAAACAGGTAGGTATTAAAGTGATGACCTTCCCTGTAACCCCCAAACCACATCTCCCCACCCCTCACCCCTACACACACTCACCTCAAGGCTCAAATATCTCATCAATGGAATGACGAAGAAAAAAACTTAAAAAGAGTCATTTCAACTTTCCTATTTCAACACATTACACAAAAAAAAGTAAATCTCGCATATAAGTAAATGTGATTAATAAATCCTTAACATTGTAAATATGAGTTTAAAGTCCCGAATGACTTGAAAGTTGAAAAAAAAAAACACTTTAAACCGGTTAAAAACTTGTTACGGTAATAATTTGATTGAAAACTTGAAAACTCAGTACCGACTGAAGAATAAGCCATTTTCATACATTTTTCTCTGTTAACACGAAACAAAACGCGCTTAACACAAAATTTCGTTTCTCAGAAGGAAAAATTAGTACACAGCTTTGAAAATGTAGATAAAATCTAAATTTTATCAAGTTTGTATAAAAACAAATGAAAAAGCAATACCAAGAAAGAAACGAGACAAAACTCCATTGGAAATTATGAGATTTAGTCTCGTTTCTTCATTGGCTTTTTATTTTCTCAGTGTTAAGAAAGTAACGAGACAAAACTCCATTGCAACTAATGAGATTTAGTCTCGTTTCTGTATTGGCTTTTTTTTTTCCTTTATTTTAAGAAAGAAACGAGACAAAACTCCATTGAAACTAATGAAAATTAGTCTCGTTTATTATTTTTAAGAAAGAAATGAGACAAAACCTTATTGAAACTGATGAGAATTAGTCTCGTTTCTTTATTGGCAATCATTTTCTTAGTTTTAAGAAAGAAACAAGACAAAACTCCATTGTAACTAATGAGATTTAGTCTCATTTCTTTATTGACATTTTTATTCTCATTCTTAAGAAAGAAACGAGACAAAACTCCATTGGAACTGTCGATAAAAAAGTGTGTTAAAAAAGAAACGATCTGATTTGATTGAAAACTGTGCTAAATTTGGTGAAATAGCGTTATCAGTATAGACAATCGATTAAGTTCAAACTAACTTAATTTCTTCCAGTTTTAACATTGATAACCAGAACTTACATCAACTGCAATGCAATAGTACAACAAATACTCAAGAACCTGGAAGCAAAGTTTGACAGATGAATGATTTTACTGGCTAATTTTGTTTGAAAGCTAAACAGGTCCTAAGTTTAGTCTTTCATTCTTTTCAGAAACCATATACTTTACTGTACTGTATCCCTCTGCCTGCCCTGTCTATCTCAACAACACATAACTTTCCCTTTAAAAGTTTTTCACTTATCCGAAGAAGAAGAAAAAAGTTTTAAATTCCTTAAGTTGTATTTTGTTTTCCTTAAACCAAACCAACCATGGGAATCATCGAGCTGTAGGGCTCAAGGGAAGAAAGTGGAAATGGGTGAGTAACTCAGCAAGGAGCTAAAAAGTAAAACCCAAGTCAAAGACCCAATTGACTTACTTATTATACCATTTCTGTTTTGAAAAAAAAAAAAAAGATAAAAATGTTGCTGTGTGACCTACAATGACCTCGTTTAACTTACAACAAGACGACGCGGCCACCGTTTGTACTAAAAACCCCAGAAAAGTGAAAAAAAAAAAAACAGAAAGAGCAGTGAAAAAGCATTTTGCTGTTCAAGACAACATAAATACTTAAAATATGTGACACACAAGATAAATCTGCATTGAATACTTTGTAGTTTGTAAACTCGATTGAGATAAAGGAAAGTCAACAGCAGGTGTCCAACTGATGTGTCAACATAAGTGTCCATTGCTGTATAATTTTAGATACAAAAAATTTATTCAAAAAATCAATTTCACTCATTGTAGTGTGAAACGAAACTTACTGAAACTAAAACAAAATGCATTAATGTGAAACATTCTCACCTTTACTCGCAAAGCGTTTCTACTTTCTATTTTTTTCCCTATCTATCTACAGTGGAATCCGGTTAATACGAAACACTCGGGACCAAGATTTTTTTTCGTATTAAACGAATTTTATTGTAATCAAAACATGTAATTTTTCACTAAAACGAAAACGACATTTTGTTAAGTGCATCATATTCGAATTACTACTTAAATCATATTCGAATAACAATTTAAATATTCGAATAACAATTTAAATACATGTATGAAAATGCCTATGCTTTAGTCGAGACCTCAATGTTGTTTCGTATTACATGGAGTTTTGTACTAAGCGAGTTCGTATTAACGGGATTCAACTGTATCTGACAAATAAGTATATAAAAACAAATTGATGGTGCGAATCGTCTTCGTTTCTACAGTAGTTTCTCGAAAAATTTACATTACCCCTTCTCACTTATTCATCCCCCTACTACATGATCATTTAACCCTCCTCCATTTCCTAGTTACAATACTGACACATCCCTTTCACATCAAAGCCATTTCAAGTCACGACAATGTTTAAGCAGCCATAAAATGCAAAGGGAAGCAATCAATATATACAGTACTTTATATATTTTTTTATACATTTTACTTCATTTGTATTTGTATACAAACAATTGCTTGAAATTACAGGACTGCAACTTGCATTGCAATCAATGGCAACTCAATTCTCAAACAAACTGATCTCTATTTGGATTCAAAAACTCAAACACAAACTACAACATGAAGTCATTTCTAAAAATTTTTTTTAATTGTAATAATTTTGAAGTGATGACATACCTATGTGACGTCATCAATTATAATCATGGTGTGCATGTTATGTCCTTCAATCACCTTAGCCAGTTAATTAATGTGCTAGTACGACATTGCCACCCATGATCATTTCAAAAAACATGGTAATTCCCCCCCCCCCCAAAACGATCAACTTTTCCACTTAAAACTTAAACTGCTTATGAAATTGTATAATAATCATTCATTAACCCACAGTACAGTACCTAACTTAAATAGCAATTCACCAAATAGCGTCACACAGAAATGAAAATCTACCTGTATTGCCTATTTTTCTCCCCACTTCAGTTTCTCCCTTTCAATTCTCCACAAAAAAAATACAAAAATTCAGGTGAATTCATGCGATGATGCCTTACAAAAACTTTTTTTTTTATAAAACATCTTTACAAAAGTTTTAAAAATCTGCACACACTGTACAGTATGTAATGTACATGTACACATGCAATTTGCAAAGAAAAAAAATGAAGTTGCAAACTAAAAAATGATGTAAAGGAGTCTTTCCACTAGGCAACCTCAATTCACCAAGTGCATAATCAGTGTATGGCGCTCAAAGTACTGTATACAACAAAATAGGTCATTGCCATTTGTCACTATTGTGTAGAAAAGCTACAGAACCACTAATTACAATGATCCATATGTTTAACGATTGGAAATGATTCCAGTTTGATGACTATGGATCTAAATCCAATTTAGTCCATCAAAATAAGTTAGCTAAGATTATAAAACAAGCTCATAACAAAATGTGACATCTTTTGAGTAAGAATCTAACACAAAAACAATAAAATTTGAGATAATAATAGTGAAGAAAATGTTGGTTTAACTTACCGATCATCAGTAGAGAAACTGTCAGGTGTTCCCGTCCTGTTGCTTTTAAGGCCCCTAACACTGTTCCAACAATTGAGCAAGAAAGCCCCACAAACGCAATCATAATAATGAAAAGTTTTATAGACATTGATTGCATCACTGGCACACCACAACAATGTTTTGGCTCATCTTCTGGTGTATAATTACTTCCTGTGTGTAATCGTGGTGTTCCTCTAGATCTTCGATTCCTTCTTCCTCCTCCAGCACCACCAACACCAACAGCAGCACCACCAGCGCTAGGACCATTTGTCCTTGGTAAACCTGACAAAGGCCTCAAGTTTGATGATGTTGAGGTTATGTTTGTAGTTGTAGTTGCAGCATTTTGAATTGGCACCACACTAGATGAATGAGGCAGTGGTGGTGCAGGAGGAAGAAGAGGAGGCACTATAATACTCGAAGCATTTGCAATCTCAACACCTGTGTGACCATTATTACTCAACCGATTTAGATTAGTAGTATGCTCATTGGCATGTGGTAATGTTGAATAAGGCGGTGGTAAATGAGAATTTAATATATCCGGTAATAGCTCAGGGTTTAACACACTTTCATGACCACTACCACTACTTACATTTCCGGTTGTCATTTCGTTTGACACTGGAATTGGAGGCACCGGATCTGTAGGTTTTCTCTCTCTCCTTAACACTCGACCATTACTACTACTATTACTAATATTATTGGTAATCAAATTTGTTGTACGACTGTTATCGTTGTTTGTATTGACAGCAACCACTGAAATATTTCCACCACGAGAACATGAGGCTTCAATGGGCGACGTTGCAGTGTTTTCAATGCTCGACACAGCAGCACCAACACTTTGTCGTTGCTGATATTTTCGTTGATGATGTCGATTATTATTTCCTCCCCTCATATTATTACAAACACTTTGATTATTTGTGATATTATTTGAATGAGGAGGAGGTGGTGGTGGTGCTGGTGGCTGCGCAGGCTGTGGTGCTGGTGCCAAAATTGAATCATCCCACGAATGAGCTTTAATTCTGCGGGATCTCCTTTCACCATCGACGGTGGCCGAATCGCGTCGGTCTCGAGGCATCCTCACCACCTCCTCGCCTAATTGTTCACGCAATTCTCCACCACTGATTATATCTTTACCTAACACCAATTCATTCTCAATCAAACTAGTGTTAAATGTATGATGATTATTACTTGAGAAAACCTCAGAAGAAGCAGTTTGAATACCATTACTAATAAACAGCGCGGATAACAACAACGATGAATCCGAGAGTGAACGACGATGCTTCAAATTTCCATCACCGTCACCGTCGTCTCCGTTTTCCTCCAGCAATCGATTTGGAGACAAACAGCTTATAACATTTTTATCAATTTCAGACGAACACCATGGATGAGATGAAATCGAATTGGCGACATTTTCGATGGCAATCGCGATAAAACCATCATTATTCCCAGCAGCAGCACCACTAGCAACCTTTACCGATCTACTTTGGCATTTTTCCTCAAAAAAACCCTCACATTCGCCGTCCCTCGTATCGATCGTCTCCGCCTCCCCTTCAGCAGCTTCTCCATCAGAGGTCGCTACCTCATGCAGTTCAATTTTAACCGACTCACAATTTGCGGGAACTTTAAAAACTCCATCGACACCATTTTCCTCAGATGAAAAATTACTAACACTATCACTTGGGGAACATGAATTCACCGAATGAAACTCCAAACGTCGACAAACAGACGTATTTCTGTTACTTATTGCAATATTTTCATTCATCTGTGGTTCATCTTGTTGAAATCCCTCGTTTTCAATGCCAATTGATATACAGGGATGTCTGGGGGTTTTACGAATTGGTAATCGACGACGCCATTTAGCTCTTCTTTGAAAAGGACTTGTATAATGACGTAACTGGGAAGATGGAACTTCCTCATCATCTGTTATTGGATCCATGAACCTTTAAATTCCACCAAAAAAAACAAAAAAAAATCATTAAAAACCCTTTTTCATTACAGTCGGAACAACCGAAAAGTGTGATTTTCTAAATTTAGGTCAACATTTGCTAAATTTAAGTTACTTGCACTGTTTTATCTCTTTAAGTTAAGTTTATCTACAAAATCCTAACTTAGCAGTGTTTTTCTTTGGTTTTTGCATGTAAACAGGTACAGTACAATACAAAACACACATGAGATCCTAATTAAAACCATATGGTCACTTTCCTTTTTTAAAGATAATCAAACCTTTACTTGACAAGTCGGGTATTTTAGTTTCAAAAGAAAATCCGGCGGTGTTTCTAGGGTAATAAGAATCTCTAGGGGTTTATTTGTCACCAATGTCTACATGATATTTCCAAAACAATTAGCGAAAGAAAAGAAAAAAAAGAGAGAGGGTCTCTAAGAAAAAAACCCCAGAAATAATCCACAAAGAGGCGAATTTAAGGGCAAAAAGTGGCTCTGACGATACTGTATGTGAATTTCCTTTCCTTTCTAATGTATCATGTTTGATGATCAGTTTCATTTCCTTCAGACTGTAAATTTAACTAACTTATGAAAAAGTCTTAAAAGCCAAAACAATCTTATTATTATAAATTATTAGGAAAACATTTCGATCATTCCTTACAACAAAAAAAAAAAGTAAATAAATCAAAAGTAATGCAAACTGAATGCGATTTTTCATCGATAGCCGAAACTGAGCAAACTATTAGTCAAAAAGTAAATTTGTCAAGCTACAAAAAAAGATACCCATACATCAGACATACTAAGTTATATAGTTTGCTTTGAAAGTGACAAATCAAATACAGTGGAATCCGGTTAATACGAAACGCTCGGGACAGAAATTTTTTTTCGTATTAAACGGACTTTGTTGTAACCAAAACATGTAACTTTTCACTAAAATGACATTTTGTTAAGTAAATCATATTCGAATTACTACTTAAATCATATTAGAATCACAATTTAAATATTCGAATCACAATTTAAATATTTGAATTACAATTTAAATCATTTAAAAATCACAATTTAAATCATTTAAAAACCACAATTTAAATCATTTAAAAACCACAATTTAAATTATTTAAGAATCATAATTTAAATATTAGAATAACAATTTAAATCCTATAAGATAAACAATTTAAATATGAAAATATTTTGTGCATTCACATATGCATTTAAGAAAAAATATTGCAATTTTGAATTATTTTTATAAAAACAACTAAAAAAAAGTATTGATTTTGTATTTATTTTTATAAAAACTTCAAAACATATAAAAATTTTGATTTTCTCTACATTTTTTTGCCTTTTTTCATTCGGAGAAACAAAAATTTTCTTTTGTATTAAACGTGTTTTGTTTCGTATTAACAGGAAAAAAATGTATGGAAATGTCTATACTTTAGTCCAGAACCTCACTGTTGTTTCGTATTACAAGGAGTTTTGTATTAAGCAAGTTCGTATTAACAGGATTCCACTGTAGCTTATATTTTGTTTAAAAAAAATTTAAACTACTGTAAATGTCTTTCATCACTAAACTTAAAGCAAAACAACAAAGTTCATAACTGTCATCTTATCGTTTACATTTTCCATTTTAAAATAAAAAAAATCAATTAAAAAAACCCAAAAACTGAGAGGTCATTGAACTGTAAGTTAACTTTCATAACAAATTACAATCTATTTTTAAAAAAAAGACACTTTTTCATGTATAAAAAAATAAGATGCACTTAAAAATATTAAAAATGCAGAATTCATTTCTATCAACATATTGATATTGAAATGTAAAGAGGCTCTTAAAAAATTAAAAAAAATGAATGCCTACCATCAATGAGAGAAGTTTGTTATCCAAAAGTAACTTAAATACACAGTAGTTGAATTAATTGACAGAAACACTTAACAATAAACAAATCGACGAAATAGACATTAAGATTTTTTAAGTCTCTGAAGTTCCAGACTTGAACTTACTATGTGTAAAAAGTAGCAATTTCATCCAACAGAGTACAATCTTCATCCAAACTGCACAGATGCACGTACAGTACGTTCAATGATGGGATGATGCACGTGTGTTCACAGTTGGTGGGTCTTACAAATGTCTTCTTCCCTCCAACAACATCACCATGTGCCCCTGTCAGTTGGGACCTCCCCTTTTCTCCCCTCATCGCAGCTGTCCCCTAAAGAGAAGAGATGACATACAGTAGGAAATGTATATTATCGCTTTTTGAGGAGGAGTCTCAATACGACGTCATTGGACTACCTACAAATCGATAAGAAAACCACATAAAAAATTTAAAATGCCCAACCGAAAATATAGAATTGGCAATGTCTGAAATTTATTTCCGGTTCCAACACACCTATTAGTGATAATGATCTTCCTAAATGCCAAAGTTTGATTCCTCAACTTCAAAAGAAAAGAAAAAAGTGATGTAACGGTTCCAAAAAGCACTGAAAGTAAAATAAACAAATAAGTTAATCATCAATTTTATTAACCAAAAACCAATTTTTTTTCTCAATTTTGAAAGCTCAATTTTAAATTTTGTGCAATAGAAAATCACAACTAAATTTTGTTTCTTGAAACTTCCTGAGAGCTAAATTCAGTGCAATGTATTTATTAAAGTACAGTGAAATCCCGTTAATACAAAATTCCCTGTAATACGAAACAACATTGAGGTCCTGAACTAAAGTATAGACATTTCCATACATTTTTTTCCTGTTATTACGAAACACCCGTTTAATACAAAAAAAAAATTTGTTTCTCCGAATAAAAAATGCAAAAAAATGTAGCAAAAATCAAACTTTTTATATGTTTTGAAGATTTTATAAAAACAAATACAATTTCAATACATTTTTTGTTTGTTTTTATAAAAAAAAAACCTTCAAAATTGCATTGGTTTTTTTTTCTTAAATGCATACATGCATATTTGAATGCATAATATTTTGAAATTTAAATTGTGATTCGAATATGATTTAAATTGCAATTCTTAAATGATTTAAATTGTGATTCGAATATTTAAATTGTGATTCAAATATTTAAATTGTCATTCTAATATGATGTATTTAACAAAATGTCGTTTTCGTTTTAGTGAAAAGTTACATGTTTTGATTACAACAAAATTCGTTTAATACGAAAACAAATCTCAACGGTCCCGAACGTTTCGTATTAACGGGATTCCACTGTACCGGTATGTCAATAAACAATGTATGATCGATTTTCGCCTACTTCTACAATGTTGGTACTGTAATTTTTGAGTAAACAACACCACGAAAACAATTTTATTAGCTATTTTTTAGGATGCTGTCATGCGTGTTTATTTTGAATCCCAGGGCTAAAACCAGGGCTGAAAGCCTACGACACATACCGGTACACAGAAAGCTTAATGTCCATATAAAAAAAACTTTTTTCTTTTTTAAAAAATACTGTAGTAATTCGATCAGCAATGCATTGTATTCGTAAGAAGAAGAAGCTTATCACACTTGAACATCGTCTATACTGTACAGTGACAACGTCTTTTAAATAATCTTAAAAACGGATACTTGAAAACCGATTCTTATGTAACGATTAAATTTCCGGCAAAGGAAATTGTGGACAACGCAAAGGGTCAACAGGGCAAAACTAAGGGATAAAAATACTGTCAAAATACACAATACAGCCAGTAACATCTTAAAAGCTTCTTCCTTTTTATTTTACATATTTAATAGTTCAAACTCAAATAATATAAAGAAGAAGAAGAAAAAAAAACCAAAAATTCCTTCACGAATTTTTAAAAAAAAATCCATAAAAAACTGAACAAAAAAGAAAATTCATCGTCTAACAATTTCCTCTATTTTTTTATTTTTCAGACGTCCTTCATCGCCATCCACTTAGCCATCATTGATCACTCACTTTGCCCATTTCACTACTGGGACCCAAAACAGTGTGTCTGCCCTTTTTGGATGAACAGGAAGCATCAAATCAACAAAATAACAACAATGTCACAGGCGATGATAACCTCAGCCCTGTGTCAGCGTTGAATGAATAATTGAATGATAATGGTGATTTGCCTCGTTTCTTTCTTAACACTGAGAGGAAAAAAATGCCAATAAAGAAACGAGACAGTTCTCATCAGTTCCAATTGAGTTTTGTCTCGTTTCTTTCTTAAAATAAAGAAATGAGACTAAATCTCATCAGATCTAATGTAGTTTTGTCTCGTTTCTTTCTTAACACTGAGAGGAAAAAAATGCCAATAAAGAAACGAGACTAATTCTCATTCGTTTAAATGCAATTTTGTCTCGTTTCTTTCTTAAATTAAGAAAAAAAAATGTCAAAAAAGAAACGAGACTAAATATCTTTAATTCCGATGGAGTTTTGTCTCGTTTTTTTCTTAAATATAAAAAAGAAAATGTCAATAAAGAAACGAGACTAATTATCATCAGTTCCAATGAAGTTTTGTCTCGATTCTTTCTTAACGCTATGAAAATAAAAAGCCAATAAAGAAACGAGACAAAATCACATCAGTTTCAATGATAATTTGTCTTGTTTCTTTCTAATCACTGAGAAAAAAAATCGATAAAGAAACGAGACTAATTCTCATTAGTTTCAATATAGTTTTGTCTCGTTTCTTTAACACTGAGAAAAAAAATGCCAATAAAGAAACGAGACTAATTCTCGTCAGTTCCAATGGAGTTTTGTCTCGTTTCTTTCTTAAATACAGTAAAAGATAATGCTTTCTCAAACATAAAAACGAAAAAAAACCCCTGCAAATTAGGGAGATTTTGTCAACGTTCAACACTACATTTGCCACTAAAAAGCAATAAAAAATAATAAAATCGGTTCTTATTAAGCACACGAATCTGTTGCAATGTTGTTTCGTGTTAAACGGATTCCCTTGTATTTGTTTTATAAATCAAAATTGATTACCAACCGGTGCTGAAACTTAAAGCTTCTCCTCTTTCATCTGTTTACCTTTTTAGGTTTTAAAAAATACGATTAAATCAGAGTTTAATTGTATCCAGATGTTACGCAGTTCAGTATTTATTATAGAAAGTGTTTGTT
The DNA here is from genome assembly GCA_013389785.1 of Helicorthomorpha holstii. Classification (NCBI taxonomy): domain Eukaryota; kingdom Metazoa; phylum Arthropoda; class Diplopoda; order Polydesmida; family Paradoxosomatidae; genus Helicorthomorpha; species Helicorthomorpha holstii. Next base: position 32,852,784 of record JAAFCF010006596.1, on the reverse strand, counting down.
CAGAGTTGAGATAGTGTGTGTGCAATTGGCCCCATATGTTGTAGGCCACCTTTATGGGCAGTGAAACAATTGTCTGTTAAGCATACGGTACAGTAAATCGCAGTGCAGACTGCTGGAATTATAATTCCAGATGTTACACCCCTCAAAATGTACCGGTGTTATGTGTGTTATACAGTATGGATGAGGGGGTGTGAGGGTGGGCAAAAGGGTGATCCCTTCAATAGGTGAAGAAAAAAACGAGGGAAAAAATTACACACACAGAGACCTATTGAAAAAAAATTGTGCCCCATGTGACAACAATAGGTCACGTATGTCTTCTCAAGTTCTGCTCAATCAGCCCAATACCTAGTCTCACATCTGAGACCAATTTTCACTCAGTTCAGTTTGTCCTATTTCTAATTTACTAAAAAGAGGAAAAAGAAAAGAAAATAAAAACACATGAAGAAATGAAGTTACAATGCGTTGAAAGAAAGAGTAATAAAAAGTCACACTCGTCAAATTCTCAAAGGACCTATAATTACTTTTTTTTACTGTGTTAAGCTGAAAAAAAGAGTTGAGATTTGGATCAACCAAAACTCCCTTTAAACAATTAGCGCGTGTGGATTGTAGAAGAAGGAACACGTGCTGTGCTGCTATGAATGAATGAATGGCATAATCATAAAAGTTAAAAAGTTCAATATCTGTTTGAATCGACACCCTCCAGGCTCCATCAACTTCATCTACCTATTCTTAATGTAAATGTGTCTACCATCTGCCTATTTTAGCTAAGTTAACTTACAAACAAGCCGATATACCTCAGCAGATTTAAATTACAATAGAGCAAGGTTTCCCAATGTAGAGGTACATGTACATGTACTCCCCACAGAAGATAAAAAAAGGCTGTTTGAAAATAGACTTAAATAGTCAGAACTAAACTCAAATACCGGTATCCAAAATTAAACTTAATTATCCAGAAAAATAAAAAAACCTCGCAAAATTGAGTAAAATATCCAAAATTGGACTAAAAATAAACACAAATATCCATAATTGGACTCGAATTATCCAAAATTGAAATCAAAATAGACACCGATATTCAAACTAGGACTCAAAATAGACTTCAATATTTAAAATTGGACTCAAATTATCCAAAATTGAAATCAAAATAGATACCGATATCCAAACTAAAACTCAAAATAGACTTAAATATCCAAAATTGACTTAAATATCCAAAATTGAACTCAAAATAGACACCGATATCCAAACTAGGGCTCAAAATAGACACAAAAATCCAAAATTGGACTTAAAATAAACTCAAATATCCAAATGATCTGCCTACATTAAAATAAAAATCACTAATAATTCAAAAACTATACACAAAAATTTTCAATAAAATAATTTTGTGCTCGAATTTCAATTCTCAATTATCTGTTTTGTAGATTTACATTTTGGGGGAAACATAAAAAAATTTGATAAAGATTTAGGTGGAGCAAAACACAAAAAAGGTTGGGAAACACTCTACAGTAATAGAGTGAATAAATGTACCTCATAGCGGTACATGTACTTCTTCATTTGTAACAATTTATCAATGCTGTATCTACAGTAAAGTATAATTATTATTAGCATTAAATGAAATGAAATAAAAAGTAGACAAACATACTGTACGGTGTTGTAATTGCTATCTGGCTAAAATGAATGGTCAGAGAACACGTGTGCAAATACAGTAAAACCACAAAGCAGAACCAAACTTAATGTTCAAAATATATTTAGTGTGTAAAATGTCAACTTACTTTTTTATTATTATTATTTTTTTTTTTTTGGCTTTTATTGTGTTAAAATATTCGTAAGAGTTCTGGGCGTCGTTTTTTTAGTCGCCATCTGTCGAACAATGGCATTTTGAGGACTATAAAATGTACACATAATACTGTATATGCAAATATAGTACAAGTCCGTTACCAGTTGTGAACAATCGGTAAGCAATGTCTGCGCGTGCGCGTAGGTGTTATAAAAGCATTTGCAAAGGTAACAATAGAGAATCCCCACGCCGATACACATTTGCATCTTAAAAACAGGAGGAGAAAGAGATGGGGGTGGAGGTGGGATGGGAGATGGAGAGAGAGAGAAAACATAACAAGATTAGCTTATTCACATTATATGCAGCGTATATAAAACTGCCACATTCTCTGGAAATGGGTTTCTGTTCAATATTTGGTGGCTCAGGAGACTGCTAAAACTAAATTGATAATACATGCACATGTACAGTGGAATTTGTTTAACACGAAATGGTCGTGATCTTAAAATTTATTCGTGTTAAAACTCATGAATTCCAATGGAGTTTTGTCTCGTTTCTTTCTTAACACTAAGAAAAAAAAATGTAAATAAAGAAACGAGACTAAATTTCATCAGTTCCAATGGAGTTCTGTCTCGTTTCTTTCTTAAAACTAAGAAAAAAAATGATACAGTAATAATGAAACGAGACTAATTCTCGTGAGTTCCAATAGAGTTTTGTCTCGTTTCTTTCTTGACACTGAGACAAAAAAATGCCAAAAAAAAAAATACGAGACTAATTCTCATCAGTTCTAATGGAGTTTTGTCTCGTTTCTTTCTTAACATGGAGAAAAAGAAGCCAATAAAGAAACGAGACAAATTCTCATGTGTTCTAATGGAGTTTTGTCTCGTTTTTTTCTAAACACTAATAAAAACAATGTCAATAAAGAAACGAGACTAATTTTCATCAGTTCCAATGATGATTTGTCTCGTTTCTTTTTTGGTACTGATTTTGTAGTTGTTTTTATAAAAAAAAATTTGTATTAAGCGGATTTTGTTTCGTGTTAACAAAAAAAATGTATGGAAAAGTCTATTTTTTAATTCGAAACCGCATTATTATTTTGTGTTAACCGATATTTTATGTTAAGCGAGTTCGGGTTAAACGGATTCCACTGTATAATACAAACCATCGGAAAAGGCTGAGCCGTCAGATGTCAAAAAATTGAAACACATGTTTCAGCCACAAAAATCGCATGTCACCTGAAAAATGATTAGAATAAGCTGATTAAAATCATTAATTAATTAATTAATATTTGAATAGAAAACAAAACAAAACAAAAGCAAAGTTTTGTAAATAAAAGAACCCAAAATCAATAAAATGATTCACATGAGAAATGACACATCAACACAATTAATCTTTTTGTTTTTTGCTAATTAAAACCTTAATTAAATGCGGTCAATAACGCTAAACAAAGAAATGACATTGCACTGAATGAACATTTGCATTTCTAAACTAAAATAGGTAATTGCTAATTTCATTAATGACTAATATTTGCATTTAAATTTGGTTTAAAATAGAACAGTTACTAATTATAAGCTGTATTTTGGTGAATAATGCTATTATTTTAACTTTAGCTAATTTTTAATACGATTTAATCTAAAAACAAAAAAAATTGATAAAATTAGTTAACACAAAATTTGGTTTCCCAACAAAAAAAACATGATTGTAAAACATTACTTTAAAAGTAGGTAATGACTAGGAAGTGAGAACAGGGTGCGACACTTTTATGAATTAAAAAACCTCTTAACTGGAACTGATGAGAATTAGTCTCATTTCTTTATTTGCATTTTTTTCTCACTTGTTAAAAAAGAAACGAGACAAAACTTCATTGCTAATGATGAGAATTAGTCTCGTTTCTTTACTGGCTTTTTTTCCTTAATGTTAAGAAAGAAACGAGACAAAACTCCATTGGAACTGATGACATTTAGTCTCATTTCTTTTCTCATTGTTAAAGAAAGAAACGAGGCAAAACTCCATTGGAACTGATGAGAATTAGTCTCATTTCTTTATTTGCATTTTTTTCTCATTTGTTAAAAAAGAAACGAGACAAAACTTCATTGCTACTGATGAGAATTAGTCTCATTTCTTTTTTCATTGTTAAAGAAAGAAATGAGATAAAACTCCATTGGAACTGATAAGAATTAGTCTCGTTTCTTTATTGGCATTTTTTTTTTTGGATCTTTTCGCAGCAAAATCTTTTTATATTAAGCGAGTTTTGTTCGTGTTAAAAGGAATAAAATGCATTAAAATACATATCAAATAATCAGAACTGCCGTATAATTTTCTGTTAACCGATTTTTCATGTTAAGCGGTTTTCACTGTTTTCTTAAAGATGTATGGACGTGAAGGGTATTTAATGACATAAATTCAAGTAGGCCCTGTCTTAGGATTTCTATTAAACATTCCTGTTCACTAACTACAGGATCAACTGTGAAAAAATGGGCTAATATGCATAATTATTTAAAGTGAGAAAAATTATCTACTGTATAAAAAAAATTAATAACGACCATGATCAGCTGATCACAATCCAAGGTTACTGACATACGTTATATACATTGAAACTGCATCGATAGTCTCACCATGTTTTACTCAACAGTACACTAAATGCTAACTATGTAATATGAATAACGACCTAACATCAGCGTTCGAATTTAAAGAATCTGTTTGCCCACGTTAAAATGTTAAAGTCTCACGTTTTTCGCTTAGTCTGTGTAAGATCAGGTATTTTACAACAAAAATCTTACTTTCATTTTACAATTCCAACATCACATGGTTTTGTGGAGCGTTCTCAACGTCTTCAAAAGTTAAAATCAGATGACACATTATGTAAAAACGAGCTGAACGAAGGTCGATTTGTGTTGTTTGCTGGTGATCGAACCTTGGTTAAAGTACAAGATGGGTCACACTCGATTCATTATGCAACATATAACGGTAAAAAAGTTATTTGATAATGCAATTAATTTTAACACCAAAATATGAGATATGAATTTAACTGCTTACAGATATTCGGCAATATTTCCCTGATGAAGAACAGCTGATTAATAGTTCTGCTTTGTTAAACATTGGAACCGATTCCAAATGTAGTTTTGCAGTTTCTATACCAGATAAGACAGATTCAGTCGTCGACGATGTGGAACTTAAGTCAGGAGCCGTGTTTATCAAATCTAGACCTTCAATTTTCATTTTACAACCACCACAAGTTCAAATTGTGTCTCAGGTAACCAAGGAGGCTCAAATTGTTTCTCAATCTAAAATTTACTTAAAAGATCCATAATTAACCAATGATTGTAGTAAACTGTTAACAGAATTGTATACTTAAGATGTATAAGCTCTTGATTGTGTTTATGTCACTTTAGGGCCTTGGAATATTAAGCTGGAACCGTCGATTTCGATTCTGTCCTCATTGTGGCAACAAATTGCTTCGTTTCATCTCAGGTTGGCAAAAGAATTGCTCATCTTGTCGTCGTGTTCAGTATCCACAGGTTGAACTGTTATTATTTCCCTTAACAAATTTGATAAGCTAATTATTTTTATTAAAAAAATAGACTTCACCTGTTGTTATAACATTGCTATCCAATGTCAGCAACACCGCTTGTGTTCTGGTCCATCATGTTGGTCACTACAAAGGCATGTACACCGCAGTCGCTGGTTTTCTAGAAATTGGAGAAACCATCGAAGATGCTGTGAGAAGAGAAATAGCTGAGGAAATCGGTTTAGGTGTAAAAAATTATAAATACTTAAGCTCACAACACTGGCCTGGACCGACGAGTTCCTTAATGATTGGCTGTTTAGCTGTGACAGATGAAACAGATATCCAAATTGATAAAAATGAATTGGAAGACGCCAAATGGATTTCGGTAGATGAAGTCCGAGCAGCAGTGAAGTTTACCGATGAATGTAAAGATTTCGACGATTATATTAGCAAAGGAGAAAATAAGCTGCTGATACCACCAAAACCAGCCATAGCTCAATTTCTAATCAGAGAATGGTTAAATCAAATTGGACGTTAATTATCGTAAAGTTATTGAAAAAATTGTATTTCTTTAAATTAAATATTTAAATGGAAGCTGCTAGTTGATATGGTCTTCGTAATAAACCAAATACGGTTAAGTTTTAAAGAACTGTTAAATAAAATAATTATATTTTTTAAGGTTAGCTTACTTTTATTGGACTCTATTACGACTCAGTGGCGTAATAAGGCTGAAAACAAGAAAAAAAAACTGCTAAAAAATGTCAGTTTGACTTTAAAAAATGCCAGTTTGACTTTAAAAAATGCCAGTTTGACTTTAAAAAATGTGAGTTTGACTCTAAAAATGCCAGTTTGACTCTAAACAATGTCAGTTTGACTCTAAACAATGTCAGTTTGACTCTAAAAAAAAGTCAGTTTGACCAATATATATTAGATTTTGGATGTGTTCGTTAACACAAAACCCCGTTAACACGAAGAAAAATCTCAGTCCCATCGACTTCGTGTTAACGAGAATTCACTGTAATTATATTTTTTAAGGTTAGCTTACTTTTATTACGACTCAGAGACGTAATAATGCTGAAAAAAACTGCCAAAAACACGTTTAGTTCACAAATACTTGAACTTTCTGATTGCCTGCTTAAAAAAGCTGAGTCTTAGATTAAAAATCTATGATTAAGAGTCTTAAGTTAAGATACTGTACTTAGGTTGAAAGACTAGTTTTATTAACCTTACGTTTAATCATCTTTTCTTTTTAACTTTTTTCTGCTTTTTTCAAATATTGAATTTTCTGTTTCATCCAAATCTATGAATAATATTTATTAGAAAATTGACTGACTTAAAGCTATTTAAAACTTACACGATCTTCGAGATTGATCAATTTGTACCGAATTTTTGAACGAAAACCTAGTTTTTTTCACCTTAGAAAGACCACTTTGTATGTCTGTTTCTAAAAATGTTAAAAGATAAGGATTTGTTTCCTTACATTTTCAATCGTTTGCAATCTAACCGTCGTTTGTCATTGAGGCATTTATTTGGAGCAGCGTTTCATTAATTAATGTGTAGATCCTTTTTTTCCTGACATCTTTAAACAGATAATGATCGGGACTTCCTTGACACAGAGGGTCATGATAAAAACCAGGAGAACGCTTATGAAAGCCTCTTTCACTCTCCACTTGAAATGGATTATAATAAACTTCAAATTCTTTAAGAAAGTAACAACGTCATCATCGTAATTCCATTAGATACGTCCTCAATACAGTAATTTACTTTTAGTTGGAGAACTTTTCCATAGGACATGAGTTTTTCCTTCAAAACTTGGTTGTGATTTTGGAGGCACTTCTGCTCGGCTCTGTTCAACAACAACATAATTGGTAATAAAATTTTGCGCGTTCATTAAATATTACATCTTGAATTAGTGTTATGCAGTTGTCCAGCAAAGAAAGTTTTACATTTTGAGGCTCTAGAGTATCGTCATGGTTTAGAAACTCTTCAGAGAAATCTTTTCCATCCTCATTGTCAATAATCTGTTATAATAATGTTTAGTTATATTGGTGAATAAGCAATTAAGATACAAGAAACCTCATTTTGAGCTTCGTCAACATATAATGGTGGATCTTCCTCTTTGTAATTAAATGATTCGTCATCACTATACAATGCCACTGTTTCTATCGACGAAGTTACCTAAAGCCACATGAACATTGTCCCCATTATTATCAAATTTAAATTATAAATGATCAAACTCATCAAACCTCATTGGAATAAATTAACGGTTCTTTCTTTTCAACAGAATTTATTACAGATGTTATAATTTCAGCTACATCGTCATTTAGTTCTTCTATGTACTTCAACGATTCTTCTATGTACGTTGATGATTCTTTTATGTACTTCAAAGACTCTTCGTCAATATAGACTGGCACTGTTTCTGTCGACGAAATTACCTAAAGCCACAACACCGTTAATATTTGAAGCTGCAGTCAATCGTGTAAGATGACCATTATAGAGATAACAATCAAATTACAAAGTAAATAACAACTTCAGAAATGATAAAACTCATCAAACCTCATTGGAAAAGAGTAACTGTTGTTGCTTTTCAACAGCATTTATTACAGATGTTAGAACTTCAACTACATCGTCGTTCAGTTCTTCCATGTACCGGTATTTCAATGATTCTTCGTCAATATAAACTGGCACTGTTTCTGTCGACAAAGTTACCTAAAGCCACAACAACGTTAATATTTGAAGCTGCAGTCAATCGTGTAAAATGACCATTATAAAAATTACAATAAAATTCAAATTGCAAAGTATATTACAACTTTATAAATGATAAAATTCATCAAACCTCATTGGAATGGAGTAACTGTTGTTGCTTTTCAACAGCATTTATTACAGATGTTAGAACTTGAACTACATCATCGTTCAGTTCTCCTGTGAACTTCAATGGTTCTTCGTCACTATAAACTGGCACGGTTTCTGTCGACGAGATTACCTAAAGCCACGACAACGTTAATATTTGAAGCTGCAGTCAATCGTGTAAAATTATCATTATCAAATTTAAATTACAAAGTAAATTATAACTTTATAAATGATAAAATTCATCAAACCTCATTGGAATAGAGTAACTGTTGTTGCTTTTCAACAGCATTTATTACAGATGTTAGA
>JAAFCF010006596.1:32820645-32844342 GCA_013389785.1 Helicorthomorpha holstii | reverse complement strand
ACTGTTGTTGCTTTTCAACAGCATTTATTACAGATGTTAGAACTTCAGCTATATCATAGTTCAGTTCTTCTGTGTACTTCAATGATTCTTCGTCACTATGAACTGGCAATGTTTCTGACGTGATTACCTAAAGCCACAACAATGTTAATATTTGAAACTGCAGTCAATTGCGTAAGATGACCATTATAGAGATTACAATCAAATTTACATTACAACGTATATTATATTACAACTTTATAAATGATAAAATTCATCAAACCTCATTGGAATCGAGTAACTGTTGTTGTTTTTCAACAGCATTTATTAGTGATGTTAAAACTTTAACTACATCGTCGCTCATTTTCGTTGTCTTTATCAGCTATTACTTCTTTAAACTTGGCTGTAATGACATGTTTAACGATTAATGATGTACTGTAAATGAGAAAACAATCCGAGAATCACGTTTTTACGTATAATTTAGTGCAATAGCTACGCATTTTCCCAAGCGATATGATAATTCATCTGTACTTTGAACGAATCAAAACAGTTAACGGTGTCGATAGTTCAAATTTAAAAGCAAAAAATAAATCAATTCTTTATTGAATTTTTCAGATTAAAGTTTTTAAAGGAATGCTATTCTTCATATTGTTTGACGTTCAGCTATTGGATTAGAAAACAATCTTAAAAACATAATCGAAAATAAAATCTTGAACTTTACAAAGTCCACCGTCGATTTTCTAATTCAATACGAAATGATGTACTGTTATCTCTAAAAAAAAAACTAAGATCAATTTAAAATATAAATATTTACAATATCAAATAATCAACAATAAATATATAAAAATTTAAAAACAAAAACTCAAATTGAGCAAAAGTAAATAAAATTGGTTTTGTTTGGAGATTTCAATTGGCTGCCCAATGTTCAGCTCTCCAAGATAAAGCCATGAGAGGTTTCTTATTTGTAGTGAAATCTCTTTGTTGATATCCAAATAACGACGTATTTGTAAATCTATCAATTAAATTTCGATATCCTTTACCAATCGCAATTACAGTTGGGCACTGATTTTTAGAAACAGATTCATTTGGAGCCAAGTAACTAATTTCTCTAACAGGAGATCTTTGTGGGCTTTGATTCTGTTGCTGCTGCTGTTGTTGCTGCTCCTCAAAAATATTAGATAAAGGCTCAACTGAAAGAATTACTTTGACACCTTCTTCAAATGGTCTAAACACAGTTATGGGTCTCATAGTTTGACCCTCAGCAACAATTATGCAACCCCAGTTGGTTCCTATGTACAAATCGCTTTGTACAACCGTCATGGCAGTCACTTGACATCTTCCAGCTAAATTCATACATAAAAATCCATTAACAAATTTTCAAAAGTATTAAAACATGCATTTTAAAATAATCCAAATTACGGCTTAGGTGCTCTTCAATGCTAATAGATTTTAGACTCTCAGAACATGGAGCCAATTTCGAGCAATCCAATTTGTTTAACATTTTTCTGTCGTTTGTATCCCAGTGATACACAATACAACCTTTAAAACGAATGACATAAATTGTAGGTATCAAATTAACTTCTACAAAATCATTAACAGTAATTACCAGGATAAACGTAAGACCAAATAGATGTCGGGACAGACAGTTCAGTTGTTAGTAACTTAACTTCTAAATTTGGTTGATTGAGTTCATCATGAGACAACACATTCTGAGCTGTTACTGTTAAACAATTCATAGTAAAAATGCTTATTTGTCCGCTGCTCTGTCCGCACCACAGCTCTAATACTCTATAATTACACAAAAATTGTTTTATAACTCAGTGATCCAGCATTATAATGATAACTTACTCAGAGTTTTCGGGATTAAGAGTAAAAGCTGAACAGTGAATAGGAAGACCGTTACTTCCAAGTTCAATTATAGCTTCTCGCAACAATTCTCCTTTTGTATTTAGTTCCGAGCCAAATTTATTTGCTTGAATGACAAATATTCTTCCATTCGCTAAAGTTACAACCACCAAATTACGTTGTGGAATCGAAATGAGATTGCTGAGACCGGAAAGAGTTGAACTGTCAGGATCCAAAGAAAAAGTATGGACCGGTAGATATGTGATGCTATTGTAAATATGAATGTTTCCTTTTGAATCTCCCAACCAAATTTGATTTCCAATATGACAAGCTTTTAATATTGTTGCTAACGAGTCAATTCTTAGTCTCTATAATACAAATTTCACGTTAACTGACAAATACAAGAATAACAAGTCCGCTGATAATTTATACCTTGTACTGTTGCCAACAACTGTGAGTACAAGTCAAAATATCCAGATGAGTTCTCGTTAAACATAGATCAAATGTTGGATAACCTATGTACAATTCAAAATTAAATTTTCCTTTCAACATTTCATAACCATAACGCTAACTCATGCTAACCTGGATCTTCAACAGGAAGCAAAACAGTTCCAGAAGTAACAGCACTATTTTCTCCTAAACAAACAGCGTCCATCAAATGAACGAACTCAGGAGCTGTTCCAATGGATACTATTTGACTAGCAGATGGTCTATCTTTCGGTTGCTGCGACCAACACATCACCATCATATCCAGCACATACGTCGGATAACTCGTCTCCTATTTCAAATAACGTAGCATGCATTTCTAAATCAATTTAGAAAAGCTGAACTATGAATTGTATACCCTTCGTGATAGCGACGGTCTTCCTCCATCTAAAATATGATCTTTAACTGTCTCATAACCTTCAAATGGCAATCGAAGTGTAACTAATTCATATATAAACATCCCAAACGAAAAACAATCCACCTAAAACCGTTTCAAATTAAAATTTAAACAAATGTAAACTGGTGTAAATGTACTTTTTCAGTATATTCTTCTTCTCCGTTATGTCTCATAATTTCAGGTGCCATAAAACCTTCAGTGCCTCCAAAACCTTTAGTTCCAGTAGGTAGTGTAGATCTACTTATGCCATAATCAGCTAATTTAACATTAACCAGTTCCAAAGAGTTTCCATGAAACGGTTGTGGAAGATCCCAAACCAAAACATTCTCAGACTTCAGATCTCGGTAAATAATATGATGTGAATGCAAATACTCTAAAGCTTTTGCAATCTATAAATCAAAAATACTGAAATTGAGTCTATTCAAAACAGCTTGATGACATTCGTTGAATGAGAGCTGCTAAACTGGCCATAAATTCTTACCTGTACAATAATTTTTTGAATGACAAAAACGTTCAATTTAGCTCCACTTCGTCGATAATTTTTCAGCATTACGTCAAGTGAGCCTTGTGGTGCCAATTCCAAAACCAACGATAAAGGATGAGTACATATTCCGACTAGAGGGACAATATTTGGGTGTCGTAAAGTAGAAAGGATGCTCAACTCTTGACGAGCAGTACAATAAGCCTTCGACGCATATTGCATTGGATCTCTATGCCATTTACTTTGAGCAGCCTATAACACCAAAACTTTATAGCTCTTCACATTTCTCAAACAAAATTAAGATTGAAACCTTAAAAGCAATAGTAGCTGATTGTCTAGCACCATATCCAGGATCAACTGGCTGCAGCATCTTCATTGCAACGTTAATATCCATGCTACAAGCCTATTCAAAAACAAAATTCTTAAAATTCCTAAATTATAACCAAATATTAAATGTAAAATCAACTAACTCTAGATTTTACAGACGCTTGAAATACAAAACCAAACGCTCCTCTTCCGAGCAGTTTTCCTCTGCGAATTGAATCAGGTCTTATCAATCGTCGTTCTCCTAAATCCATGAAAATCTAAAAGCAAAATTAAACTGAATACTTTTTAAAAGAGTGACTTGCAAAATGAAAACTGTACCATATCCGGTGCTATTTGCTCAAGAGGAATAACGCCATGAACCGGACATTTCATACACCTTTCTTCATAAGCTGTTAAAATGCATTCTTCTGTCATGAAACAGTAAACTACATGCTGAGTAGCCACATTCTGGTTTTCTTTGGAAAATTCTTCCGGAACCGCTCCGCCTTCCCACTGGCCTTCTTCTGACGGTTTTCGACTATAATTTTCCAATAACAAATTTGTATTTAGTCAAAATAGAAACAAGTGGAGAAAAACATACCTAGAAGTATTGCTGTCTTGTCCAACTCCGCTGTCACTGTCATGGGATACTGTACTGTCTCTTGAACTATTGCTTCTCATTTCCACGCCTGGTTTCACCTTCTTTTCAGCTACATCTAAACCTGAGAGATAGATGGCCTGACTGACACATGCTTCTCCTCGATATCTGGAGCTGTTCACAATATTCCAGGGCTCCGTACCTGAAAAATCTTTGGAATCCGATGAAGATGGATTCCCAGGATTGCAACCGCCACCACCACCACCACTGCTATCGGTGCTGAACTGATTGACCAGACATGGTGTACATGGAACTATTCTGGTAACCAGGAACTTGCCCTCAGATGTATGAACAAATCGTGTTCCCAGTGTTGGATACCAATCTTCCATCAGAGTGTCAATATGATCCACAGCCAGCACCAACATCTTTGCTACGCATTCTGGATTTGGTTCTAAAACTACTGAATGATGTAAAACCTCGCTAGAATTATTGTCGTCGCCATAAGCCCATGCTGGTGGTTTAATGACAATGGTTTGATTTGGTATTAATGCCTCTAACATTGCAGCGTTTGACAAGTCCAGCTCATCCCAAACGCCTTCTTGCTGCACCATCAAACACATTTGACGATATTCACAAGGGTAGTTATTCAGCTCAGACAACACCTCTTTCACGTGAAACAGAGATGTTCCAGCATATCTTAATTCAATTCCAGTTTGCCAACAAACCCATTCAGCTCTCTTCTCGAGAATTTTCAACACCGACGGATCATGCTGAGCTTCTTTAGGTACAACAAAGTACGAACGAATTATATCAATAACACTGTCATCAGCTAACATTCTAGTAATTAAACGAGGCCAAAAACCACTCGGAAAGTAAGACATTATAAGAAGACGTCGGATGCTGGCGTGAGGATCAAAATGATTCTGAATGCAATAATCTTCATGGCTATGCAATGGACTACCATCTGGAGCTTCTTCAGCACATTTTGGCTGATCTAAATATTAATAAACATCAATAACAAAACAGATAATACGCTGCAAACGCTACAAATAACAAGCTTAGTTTCAACTTACTTGCTTTGTTAGTTGGAAAAACTTTCGATCTAAATATCCAACCACGAGAACGAACTGGAATCTGAATTGAAATATATAAATTACAATTCATCTCGCAATAAGTTAAAGAAAGGTTAGTCAATTTCAAAAACAGTATACACCCAATTAGTTTTAAAAATATGACGAAACAACAATAACTTTTCCATGCAATAATAGTTGCATCGCTTACCATTCCCCATATTTAAAATTAAAACGCCCTCAATACCTTCTATTAATTTAACAAAAACACATAAGGTAAATAAAAATAAATAGCTGTGGGCAAATAAAAAGAAAAACCCACAGCTTTGAAATGAACCTTTACCCTAACGTCGCAGCCAGGAATTCCACTTCTCATTTGTTCCTCCATCGGTAAAAGTGACGGAATTAATAAAGTGCGATTATCCCATGTCAATGCCACTTCGAATTTGTTCAATAAATTAACAATGTAGTTTTTCACATCCATTGAAACAAATAGAGACGATTTAAAAGCTAATTTTAAATCGTCCATTCTCATTACACCTAAAAAAAATACATTTAAAGATCTTCAACATAAAATTGATTGCCAAAGTTTACCATTTTTAGCAAATGGGTTAATCTCTCTGATGGTTACAACGTGAGCTAAAACATCACAAAGCCATTGTGGATCAAGAAAGTATAAATCCTTCAATGTAGCGTCTTCATAGTGAAGTAAAACACCTAAAACATAACTAGAAAGTTAAAAGCCAAATTTAAACTTAAAACCAAAACTATTAAAATACCATTTTCATGCAAAAATGCAGTTGCCTGATGAAGCTCAGCCAAATCACGAAATCCAAGATGAAATCTTTCCAGCATTTCGTGCATAACTAACATTCTGAGAAAAAACAATTACTACAAATCAAAAACATAAAGCAAATTTAAAAACCTGTATTGTTCAGATTGTAAAACCGGATCTTTATTTTGCAACTTTCGCTCAACAGCTAAATAACTCACAACATCTTCCAAAGCTAAGTAAGTTGCTGGAATTTTCTGCTCTAACAACCGCTCTTTTCCACCTAAATTGTTCAATTATTTAACTGAAACAAATTCAAATAAAAAATGTAAACAAATCAATTAATTACCAGGAGATCTTAGTTCAAAAACAGTGTCATAAATAAGATTGCATAACAATTTCACATTGTGTCTGGTTCTACAGCTAATCTCAATAGTGTCTAAAACTCTAGGAAGACCACACTTGTCCGCATCAACAATGTTTATGAATCTATCACGAATGAGCTGCTGCAAATCCTCTGAAAACGATGGCGGATATCTCTCTTTAACTAAATCGTAATGAGTCCCAATAATTATCACAGGTGAATTTGGAGCCCTTGCCTATCAAAAATAAATTCAAGAATCAAAAAATTTCCATTATGAATACAATAAGCACTTCAGATTTTGTACCTGAATATTGACCAGCCACTGTTGAATTCCAGCAACTCCGCTTTCACCATCAGTAATCTTCCACACAACCAAATATAATGAACGTTTGGATAAGAAATACTGATGAGTAGCATAATATTCTTTCTGTCCACCAAAATCCCAAGTTCTAAACGTCACTTGACCATGAGAACTTTGACCACGAATTTTCTTTTCGTAAGTCCAATCGCTTATGTCAACACCAACAGTTGATAAATTTGTTCCTTTGGCCGTTTTTAAGTTAATATTTTTGTTACCCATTCGTTTCGCCCAATGCTAACAATAAGATTCATCATTAATAAAAATATAAAATAAAGTAAAATAGAAATACTTCTGGAGGTTTTCGTTTGTAAGTTCCTAGTCCTTCGTGTCTCAGCTGTTCAAGAAGCGATGTTTTACCAATTCCTTGCACTCCAACAATCATCAACTTCATTCGAGCATATGGTCTTGCACTTTTA
The DNA here is from genome assembly GCA_013389785.1 of Helicorthomorpha holstii. NCBI lineage: Eukaryota > Metazoa > Arthropoda > Diplopoda > Polydesmida > Paradoxosomatidae > Helicorthomorpha > Helicorthomorpha holstii. Next base: position 32,837,270 of record JAAFCF010006596.1, on the reverse strand, counting down.
ATAGATTTTAAATTAAATTTCTCTACTGTATAAAACTAAAACTATACTCACTCTTCTAAAATTGACTTTAAGTATCCAACAACGTCCATTGTTTTGTATTTCTTGCTGTCAATCATACTTTTTAAAGGTTCATTTAAGTTGCATCCTCGAGTATTTAAATTCCACAATTTATTTAATAAACCCATTTCAGGAGGAAGACACGTAATGCCTATTAAATATAACTTTAATATAAGTTTAAAATGCAGTATTTTTGAAGCAGCATACCTGAATTTCCACTGATATTAAAAACTGATAAATGGACCAATTCGCTAATCGCTTTTGGAACTTCATATAATCGATTATTGGCGACATCTAACATAGATAAACTTGGAAACATCAGCTTTGATTTAGATGTTGCTACCGGAACAGTAACACATTTTCCTTCCTACAACAACAATTTTAAAATAATGTTATAAAATCGATATTTAAACTCGTCACCTCGAAAATCTCATCGTCACACGATGCTCCACCAACTGAGGCAAACTCGTCGATATAATTGATGACCAACCTGTCCAATAAATTATCGGCTAAAATAAGCGTCTTCAAGTTTTCCAACCGATAATGTCGACGATGAATGCAACATTCAGTCGATGATAACGACAACATTGAAGTCGACGACGATGATAAATGGGAGCTCATCGAGTATTCTACATTTACAAAACAAAATTAGATTACATAAACACAAAATATGCGCAATAATCAATCAAAAATTTGACTTGCCAGATGTCGATTTCTTCATTGATGTTTTAGGTGAATTGATAACTGAGTTGTAGCAAGTAGCATCATTATGATCTTCAGTTGAATAACTGATTGGCCAATTTCTAATCTCATTATGAGATAAATCCAAGTGTTTTAAAGTAATTGGATAATTAGCAACTGGTCCCATTTCTGTCAGACGATTATAACTCATATTTAATCTGGCCAAATTAACAGACAAACAGGCCAAACCAATAGGAATCGTTTCAAATGCGTTATGCGCCAAATTTAAAGTCATTAACTTTGATTGATTTTCTTTAGTAAAATCATTGTCGTCTAAAATTATCTCTGCAATTTCAACATTTTGACTCCACAAATTGCTGTGTATCACCTCTTTTGTAATAAGGTTCGTGCTATTTGCGTTCAGCTTGTCAACTCGGATCTTCTGCTCTTCAACTGCACAGAACTTCACCCCATCTTCACCAATCTCTACTGAGTTCCGTCCAGGCGAACATCCTGACAACGAGAAGATCCCACTTGCTGATGACTTCGGTGACGCACTTCTCGATTCTAAAGACAAACTATCAGCATTGGTGGAATGAAGTCTTACCATTTTAAACGGTGTTCGGACTGGCAATTCAGACAGCATATTAAAAGATAAACTTAAATCTCTCAATTTCGGCGCTGACCACATTTCCACTGGCAATGACTTTAGTTTATTATTAGACAAATCTAAAATGATCAGACTTCTCAAGCTGAAAATCTGTGGTGGAATCCTTTCCAATCGATTATCTTGAAGATAAATTTCCTCTAAAACCGGACAATCGTATTCAGCTGTTTTCTTCGGAGTATCTGATTGACTAGAAAGCAGACTGCCAACACCATTCGGTAGCTGAGCGATCTTATTTTGCGATGCATTAAGGTATTTCAGAGAAGCCAGCTGAAAAACATAATCTGGCAACTCCCTTAAAGTATTATTCGATACATCCAACCTTGTGATGGCGAAGAGAGAAATTGATTGATTTTTAACGCTGAGTTTCAACTTGGTGTTGTAAGCAATACTCGCTTCAATAAGCCACTGTTTCCTAAGATGATCTAAACATTTTTGTCCGTGCCAGTTCACCATTACTGGAACTGTTGGAAACATTGAACTATAAGTCACACTTCCAACACCAGCAAAACCTAAACCACCAAACTGCATTACAGGGATAACATCTAATGCCTTTTTGTTAATTTTATGCTCTGGATCAGGATGAGCTTTGAGTGCTAATAATTTTGAAACCGTTATTTCATCCTGAGCTCTAGTGGCTACAACTAAAGCTTTACACTGGTCATCACGAGCACCACTTTTAATTAACAAATCAATCATTCCGTAATCACGGTTCTTGCAAGCTTCTACCAAGCCTGTTGAACCAACAAAAGTGCAATCATCATCCTGAAATGGAGAATTATCAACTTCTTCCTTGTTAATTTTTAAATTGGGATTAGCACCGTTTTGTAGTAACGAAGAAGCAATTGAATGAAATTTATGGCGAATAGCAACATGAAGAGCAGTTTCAGTATTATTACTGCAATAAATATCTAAATCCACTGGTTGAATTAAACATTCATTAAGACCAACTGTTGAATCGATCGCATTATTTTTGTTTAAACTTAACTTTGACATTAGCATCTGAATGCCATCTGACAATCGTCTTTTCGGACTGTTTACGTCGTCTTGATCATCAATACGATTTCTCCCAGCGTCTCTCACAGCTAAAGTTGTTGAGGTTGACTCGCTAGAAGCTACTTCATTACCGTTATCTGCCACTAAATCAATTTTCTTAGCTTTAACACGAAATTTCAGAAATAAATCAACCAATTTTTGATTTCCAACACAGCAAGCGAGATAGAGCACAGTTTGACCAGTAACATCGCGAGCGTTGATATCAAACGGCATCGAGTATTCCCAAGTATTGGTTTTATCACGAAAAGACTGCATAATGTCTGGTGGATAAGTAGAATGAAGTAAAACGTCGATTACAGGAACATGACCATTCACAGCAGCTGCGTGAATTGGAAGCCATTTTTCCAAAGTAGCACATTGAATTAAATGTGGAAACGTCTAAAAAAAACATCAACAATTACAACAATTTACATTTAATAAAAAGCCACAGCTACACTGATGCAAAATCTTTAAAAATACAGTAGATTCTCGTTATCACGAACGCCGTTAAAACGAATTTCTCGTTAACACGAAGCAACATAGCAGCCCCAAACTACAGTATAGGCTTTCCCATACATTTTTTGTTCTTTAACACGAAGTAAAACCCCGTTAACACGAAATGATTTTGCTTCTCCGAATGAAAAATTGCATATTTCGTCGGCGAAAATGTAGAAAAAATTAAAATTCTGATAAGTTTTAAAAGTTTTTATAAAAACAAATACAAATTTAATACATTTTTTGTTTGTTTTTATGAAAAAAATTTAAAATTGCATTGTTTTTTCTTAAATGCATATAATGCACAAAATGCATAATACTTAAAAATGTCAGTTTGACTCTTAAAAATGTCAGTTTGACTCTAAAAAATGTCAGTTTGACTTTAAAAAAGGTCAGTTTGACTGTAAAAATGCCAGTTTGACTCTAAAAAATGCCAGTTTGACTCTAAAAAATGTCAGTTTGACCAATATATATTATATTTTGTATGTGTTCGTTAACACAAAACCCCGTTAACACGAAGAAAAATCTTGGTTCCGTCGATTTCGTGTTAACGAGAATGTACTATAAATTTAATAAAAATAAAGCAAAAATGTAGCTGCAAAATATGCTTAATATCTCGTAATCAGATTTTACTTTTAACAAAAGCTTGACAATTTCTTTCTTTCCATTGTAACAAGCAATGTGAAGCGGTGAGTATTTGGTTACCAAATGCACACGTCCATCAGCACCATTTTCCAATAATAATTTCACCATGTCTCTTTGACCACTCTCAGAAGTTCTTTAAGACAAAGTTGACATTAAAAACAAATCTTTCAAACACAAATTGACTTAACAAACCTAAAAAGTAAAGTGTTACTGCCATTTGGTGTTGCATTAACAACAAGTGGTGCATCCCCTTCTAAATCTTTAATTAACTGCCGCATTTTTCCTATATCTCCACTATCTTGAGCTTCAACCAACGCTAAAAAATAACATCATTTATTAAAACAGAAAAGCAAATAAAACAAGGTATGAAGCTTTTACCGTAATAAAACTGATGAAGTCGTTGTTCAAACTCAGCTGAAATGCATAAAACCAATTAAGTTTTAATGAATAAAAAGCTGCACTTTATAGATTAATTTACCAGCAGCCAGTTTTAGCACAGCAACACAGTCTTCATGCCCAGCTTGTTCAGCAACATCCAACGGTGTTAAACCTCGACGATCTTTGGCAAAGATATTTGCTTTCCACTCGATCAATAATTTAATAGTTTCAACTCTGCCATGTCTAGCTGCAATATGCAATGGAGTCTGTAAAAACCAAAATAAATAATCAAATACAAAGTCAAATCAAAACTCTATTAGTTGAAACTCAATAAGATTTCACATGACTGAAAAACGTTTTTCATGCCATTTTTGGTGAAATAATCACTATATTTATTAAATTACAACTAAATAATGCAACAAACATGCATTAAATGTACATTATTTTGTCAATAAATGTTCATAAATATGTAATAACTGAAAAAAAAAACCATTACCGAGTTGTCGTATTTGGAATTGCAACTGACATTTGGATCAGCTGTTTTGAGAAACATGATAAAGAGATCAATTATTAGCCAAATTAATCGATATTGAGCTGAAACTTTAAATAAGCAATGTTTACCTCCTGATTGAAGTAAAACTCTAGTACAATGACTATTATCAGTTGCTGCCGATGCGTGAAGGGCACTTCTGTCCCATTCGTCTTTCGAATTTATTAATTCTAAATAGTCGCCATTTAGCAAATCTTCCAACAGCTCGTGATTATCCCACAACGCAGCCTGGTGAAGTAATCGTCCTGGAAAATCTTCTTCATCTTCCATTAACGGTTCTTTAAAATACACTGGATTTTGCATTTTTCACATTTATTGATTAGCTAAGTTAAGTAAGGTAAGTTAGAATTGACGCCAACACAAAAAATAAAAACACTCCATTTTACTCAATGATCACTTTCACTTGAATTCACCAGTTTTTTTCCCCCTCTTTATAGCCGTTGAATCTGTCATTATTAACTAGTCTGCGATGTATCACGATTATCACTTGTAGTGGCATTTGAGATCAGAAATCAATCAATTACATAATTATAAATTAATCAGTAAAAAGAGCTGCCATTACCACTTTCTTTAAACTCGTACTCGTTCAGTCGCAATCTCGTACACAAGCTTAGCCCTGATCGGCGGCTCGGCTCAAAATTCCACTTAAAGCCGGCTACAATTTACATCGGCTTATAATCAGCTTCAAATCGGCTTTTAATAAGCAATTATTAATTTAAAACTAATTATTATGTTTTAAATGACTAATTTAGTTATTGTATAGCAAAAAAAACCAAAATGTCAAGTCGATTTTAAAACTAATTAGCAACAAAAATCATTTTAATATTTCCTTCCTCCAAAAAGTCCACAAAGTAATTTGATTGGACAAATTTAGCATAATTACTTTTTTACAGGAAAACTAGTCACACAATTTGTCGTTAATATTAAGCTAATAAGTCATTAGTGCTAAATTTAGCATAATTTGTCCCTGGCAACGTCATGAATGGATTTTGTTAGTATTAAAAAAGCTACTTTTGCCAATGCAATAATTTTTTAGCTTTAAAGTTGTTTTTGGGTCTATAAAGTAGTTCAAAATATTTTTATAGATGTTGACATTGTTAGAAAGTAAATATTTTGAGTGTAAACTCATCACAAAGTAAAAAAAAAATTAAATCTATCTTGATTTTAACTGACTATATCTGATGATTCAGAAAAAATCAAACCCAATTTGTATTTCGTTATGAAGTCAGCATACAAAAAAACTTATTAAAATGATAATTAAGACTGGTAATACTTCAAAGTTTAATCAATTTTGCTCTAAAATAGCACCAATTAAAAAAACAACACTTCAATAACATTTCAAACTCAAATTAGTTTGATTTTTCGTACAATAATACCTGTAAAACTTACTGTTAAAATAAGTAATAAGTAAGAGTTGTTTAATTAAAAAGTATTTGTAAAAGCAAAATATGGAAAATGTATAAATACTAAGTTTTACTTGGTTGTGGTTTAAAATCGCTTCAGTAACTTTTGATACAACAATTTCAATGTTCAACTAATTTTAGCTTGATATTGCTTAACACAAAAACCCCTTAACACAAAATAATCGATTAAGTTTATCACCTATGTATTTCCATGCATTTCATTCTTTTTAACACAAACAAAAACCGCTTAACACGCAATATTTTATTTTAAATCAAGTTGTAATGTATTTTCAAAAAAAAAAAAAAAAGTTAAATAATTGAACTACCGTAATTTTTGTTCTAAACAAATTTTTTTTTAATAAATTTGATTGAATTTAAAAAAAAAAATTAGTGCAATTATTTAACTTTTTTTCTGAAGATATTAACTAACAGTATTAAAGTTTAATAATTTAAAATGTGATTTTCTGTACTATATTTATTCGTGTTAAGAGGTCTTCACTGTATACGTTTTTTTTTCCACTGGGCACTACCCATAGTAAAATTTCATTACAAAACATTGCTTATGACAAAAACCACCAAAGATTAACAAATACCGGTATTTGCTTCTAAAAACCAAACAATAATTACTGATTTCACACCAAAAACAAGTAATTAATTCAAAGCAATATTAAAAACAACTATTTTGATTGATAAAAGTTATATTCCACATCAAATTTTAAATCCTTTTCATCAACTAATCACTAAAGAGGAATCACAATGACTAAACAGAAAACCCAAAACAAATGTTGATCATTTTCACTTTGGCTGATACCGGTACTACTGTTTACTAGATTGAGTTTATCCTTTTAAAAAAAAAAACCAATAAAATCCTCCTTTTGTTATTGAACAAAACAGCTAATACTGTAAACTAATTACAATTAACTAATTTACAACTAAGCTTAGTAAAGCCAGAATATAAATTATGTTAATAAAATTACAGTTTATTTTAAAATGTTGACCTTTAAATGTCCTTTATTTTTTGGATTACGTTTGACCTGTATTATTTACTCGGCTGACCTGTCGACCAAAGAAGGAAGGAAGGAAGGAGTGGTCTATATGCACTTTGAATGCATCTTGTTTATGATTATTACTCAGACGAAAACTTTGCTTGATTTACAGTTAGTTTAACCCACAACTAAAAAAAACGATTCTCTTAACTCACATACTGTAATATTCTCACTTAACAATCACTTCTTAACATTTTGGTCACCAATGCTCATCAGTTACAGCAAATATTGAATGAACTTTACCAAAATAGCAAGACAGTATTAAATTAGCAATAAGCTGTTAAAACACTGATGCCAAATTAGTATTATGTTTCTTTAAAAGTCGCTCCAAACTTAAAACAGTGGATTATGTTTATCGTTATTTTTTCTCTATTGTAAATGTCTAGTAAATACAGTGGAATCCGGTTAATAAGAAACGCTCGGGACCAAGATTTTTTTACATATTAAACGAATTTTGTTGTAATCAAAACATGTAACTTTTCACTAAAACGACATTTAAAAAGTACATCATATTAGAACGACTACTTAAATCATATTCGAATCACAATTTAATCATTCGAATCCCGATTTAAATACATGTATGAAAATGCCTATGCTTTGCCTATACCGGTACTTTAGTCCGAACCTCAATGTTGTTATGTATTACAAGGAGTTTTGTATTAAGCGAGTTCGTATTAACGGAATTCCACTGTAGTTGAGAGCCAGTGGCAAACTTTAGCACCTACTTTTGAATCGAAACAATGAAAGAAACTGACCAGGAAATGCAAAATAAAGCAAACAACATTTTTCACCTGATGTTTTACCCCCTGCCCTCACTTTTGCGTCATTCCCTCCCTCCCTCTCTCTCTCTCCCTTCCTCCCAAATAACAAAAATCCCATTCTTTTTCCCATTCTTCTTCTTCCTGTTAGTAGCCAAAAAACATTTTGGGAATTTATGACCTGACCTCACAAACTGACCTTGACCTCACTAAATAACAAAATTCCCATGTCCACTCCTAAAAAAAATTAAATATTGAATCCTCAATTATAAAAATTGAAATCAGGAAAATCGTAGAGTAACTTAAATTAATTCATTAATGATGACCAAACCGACGTTAAGATGCTGTAATGGTCAGTTCACTTACAAAAAATGATCTTTAAATCCAAGAAAAAATTCCTTAAAAAAAACATAAAAAAAATGTGGAATTACGTAATGAGAAGATTTAAATGTAATATTGAATTTTTAGCAATAATTTTTAGCTATAAATGTGGACCGAATGAATGAGTGTATTGAAGTCAAAAGTTCATCAGGTTGACCAACAGGCGGAAGACATTATCATCACAATCATTAGATGATATTTTAGTAATTAAAGTGTATATGTGACCGGTCCTTGTAAACAACTACCCTAAAAGCACATTATACCAATGCTAAGTTATTTACTGTAGTTTTTCTTAAAGAAAGAAAGAAAGAAACAATTAACCAATTATTTGAACTCTCTATTGCTCTTCCACCCTCATCGAAGGTGATGACACCTTTGCAATTTACTGTAAGCAAAACAATGCCAACATATTAAGAATTGAATTGCATAATAACTTATTACAAATTGAATTGTATAACTTAAATGCTACTTTGGTAATGAAATGAAATACACAACCAGAAAATTCAATGGCATGAAAATTAAAGTAAATACTGTACAACTCTGTATGCTTCATAAATTTTAGTATTTAGCATGGAAATAAAATTAAGTTTATATGAACAATAAAATAATAAAAAAATTTTTTTTGTGTAAAGAAATGAGACAAATCTTCGTTGGAACTGATGAAAATTAATCTCGTTTCTTTATTGGCATTTTATTTTCTTAGTGTTAAGAAAGAAATGAGACAAAACTCCATTGCAACTAATTAGATTTAGTCTCGTTTCTTTATTGGCATTTGTTTTCTCAGTGTTAAGAAAGAAACGAGACAAAACTCCATTGCAACTCATAAAATTTAGTCTCGTTTCTTCATAGCATTTTATTTTCCTATTGTTAAAAAAAAACGAGACAAAACTCCATTGAAACTGATGAGAAATAATCTCGTTTCTTTATTGGCATTTGATTTTCTTAGTGTTAAGAAAGAAACAAGACAAATCACAATTAGAACCGATGAAAATCAGTCTCATTAGTTTACAAAAAAAAAAAAAAAAAAAAACGAGACTAAATCTCATCAGTTCCAATGAAGATTTGTCTCATTTCTTTCTCAACACGAAAAGATTTATTTTGTATAAATTAATTTTTCACGTAAAAACACTGATAAAAAACATTATAAAAATGATAGCAACAGGTCACTTATAATAACAATATTTAAATTTTTTTTAAAATTTTAAACTCAAAATTAACCTTATTTAACTATCAGCTTTTTATTTCTGTATTTGCAAAACAAATTGATTAAAAAACTAAAAAAACTAACTAAATTGTGCAAACATATGTAATAATTAAGTAAAGCTGATTCCTGAATTGAGACGCCAATCTGACGTCATTTGATTGAAATTTCAACAGTAAGTTTCTACATGTCCCAGTGCCCTTGTAGTCTTAAAACTATTTAACCCGCCTGGACCGCCAACTTATCACTTTAAACAAATTCATAACTAAATTTTTTTTTCATCTTTATTTTTTTTTTGTTAAAAGAAAAAAAAATTAAGTTAACATTGACCGGTTTCTTCAGTGACTGAGTTCAACATTGAATCATTTCCTGCTTTTTTTTTCTCTCCTGTTATTAAATGGCTAGTGTCTCTCTTATGATGATGATGAGATTCAGTGCTGACCCGAAAGAAAACCTCATTTTTTTGTGTGTATGTTTTTTTATTTTACCTTTCCACCTTAGCATCATTTTTACTTTATTTATGATTCCTCATTGTTATTCTCATTGGTCAAAGAGTGAGAAGGCGTTTCCTACAAAGCAGTGTATATTTTGGCAGTTAATTTTTTTCATATAGCTTTTTTAACAGTCGATTCCAGGCCGACCAATCGCCACTCTTTGCATTTACATCCGTTTATTAAAAAGCAGGACCCATATATAAAAGTCCAGCAGCACCAAAGTTAGCCAGCATTTAAAAAGTGTCTTCGGTTATAAACAAACACATACACAGGGAGAACTCAGAAGTTGGATTCTTCAAAACAGTCTACGAAAAAGTGACCATTTCAGGTAAAAAGACAATTGCCAACTTGTAACTGTGATTGAAGGTCAATGGAATTTTTTTAGTACGGTAAAACTTGCATGTCACTAAAAAAAATACAAGTCATCTCCAAAGTTTACTTTAAAGTGTTTTACTGACCTTTAAAAAATTCACTACTTTTGCTTTTTGTAATCAGACAAATTGTTAAAAAAAAAACATTTTTCTCTGTCTGAAAAAAGTTTTTTTTAAACTTCTTTTAGATTTTCACACACTAAAATGTCGTATCACAAATATTTGGTCGTGGCTATTGTCATTTTTGGAGTATTTTCAACTGCCACATCAACATCGTCTCCAGCTCAACCTGCCAGTTCTTCAGGACCATCAGAAGATGAACAAATTGAAACATTTACTCTCGATGAGCCTCTTGGACGTACTTTTGTCACTGTTAACGGATCAAACATTATCACAACACCAAACTTTGTAGTTGGAATTACACTCATCGGTATAACTTATTTCTTCAACTAACTCCAAGCTAAAGTATCTAATTTTGATTAACAATTACATTTGGTACTGTTTTTTGTAGGTATTTCTTTGGCTTTGTTGTTTGGTTCTGCTGCCTCAGCCGCTTCCGTTGCAGCTGCATCGACTTTAGCTGCTGGTTCCTTCCCACCAACTGGCAAATACAAGAGATCAATTCCCGAATCAAACTCCTTCAACAGTGCAGCCAACATCTTGAAAACCATCGCCTCAGTTGAGGAACAATTCAAGACTTTTGATGTGACAGACGTTGAATGTCGCAAACGAATCATTTGTGAAATCCACCAAGTTGGTGCAACAGGAAACGCCAGCGTCAAACGATTGGGCAATTTCGCTGATGTAGTTCTCGACTCATTCAAGTAAGTTTTCACCTAAAAAAACCAACAAGCATCTTTAATTTACTATGTGATTTCTTAAAAAAATTGTAGCAATCTGACAAGTGACAGCTCCTTGGACAAATATCCTTTCGTCAAACAGTACATTGAAGCAGCAAATCATGGAAAATCTCAGAAAGAATGCTCTCAAGTTTACAACACTTGCGAATATTCAGTTAAAAACATTTTAAGGAATTTACCATTTTAAATTAATTTTCTTACTCTTATTTCTCTTTTCTTTAACTTTTTCTTTTCCCATTGTAAATTGAGGCAAAGGGACGAAAAGTACTTCAACTTCACTTCCATAATTATTTTACTTTTTCACAATGGATTTGGCAAAATAGTTGTACTTTTTTCAACTAAAAAGTCCTTTCACACCAATGGCTTATACATAATTTATTATTATTTTTTTTGGTCAAATTTAATTTATTGCAATTCTAACTTACTGGAAATGCTAAGATCTAAGATGCTGGTTGTCTTAGGCAGAAATGAAAAGGAAAAAAAATCTTCAGTTTTGTATTATATCATTTTTTTATATTTAAAAAAACTGATCTTCCGGTGACTAAAATATGTCAATTTTTTTAATGTAAAATTGGATTAATAAATTAATTCATTATTGTTGTGTATATAAATATTTTGAATGCTTTTTTTTTGTGTGTTTTTCACTGCTCACGTAATAATCGCACATTAGCCATTTTTATGCCGCTGATGTTACGCACGCCCACGGCTAATGAACTTTTCAAGTTTTACGCTGATTAGAACCTCAATCGCGTGACCAGTTGTAATGTAATATTCAGCATACAAATTTCATTTCATTTGCTTGAAAATCAATAAATTAGTTAATGAGAGTTTAAGGATAATGTTTTCATGGAACTAAACATCATTTCATGGTCATTTATTTACAAATTACAGTAAAAAACCCTTAACACGTCGGTACTGAAATATTTCTTCGTGTTAAACAAGTTTTATGTTAAACAATGCATACAAAAAGTATAATATACTCACAAAAATTGCATACAGGAAAAAAAAATTGCATACCAAGAAAGAAACGAGACAAAACTCCATTGGAACTGATGAGAATTAGTCTCGCTTTTTTAATGGCATTTTTTTCTCAATTTTAAGAAAAAAACGAGACAAAACTCCATTGGAATTCACGAGAAAAAGTCTCGTTTCTTTGTTGGCATTTTATTTTTAGTCACAAAGCAAAATGTTTTCATGTAAAGCAAGTTTTATTCTTGTTAAAAGAAATAAAATGCTTAAAAATACATGGGAGATAACCGAAACCGCATTATTATTTTGTGTTAACCGATTTTTCATGTTAATTGATTTTGCGTTAATTAGTTTTCACGATATTTCGCTCTTTAATAAAAAAGTTACAATTTCTCTAACTTTTCACTTGTGATTTGAATCATCCTTTTTGTTTTTTTTTTAAACTTAAACTCTTCTCAAATTACAGTATTATATTGAATTAATTTGATATAACATTAAAAAATGTCGAAACTTTTTGAGACAGGAAGGTTTTAAATTCAAATAAAGGAAATGCCAATTGTTTTTTTTTTTTTTTTATCTCAAGTACTGCTTTGCTAATACAAAATCACATTCAAATTGCATTACTTAACCTGCAAGCAACAACTAAAAGTAATGGCAAAATTGTTAACTATATCAACGGTAAATTAACCTCAATTAATTTAATTAGTTTTTGTAATTAATTGTTTTTTAAAAGGTCCTGACAGTGTTTGTGTTGGTAAATTGTGAATCAGAAGAGCAGCACCACCACATAAGACCACCAGCTCATGATCCCAAATTACACAACATTGAAAGCAGGAGTGACGACGACCGCCGATCACCGCTTCTCACGATGGGCGGCGTCGGTGGCGGCGGTTACCCACTTCATCCGTCACAAAGTAAAAACATCGAAACAGTTGTTGATTCACCTAAAGCTTATGGCGGTGCTTATGGAGGTCAAACAGCCGCTGGCAATTACCTCTACGCCACCGGTTAACATGGTTTCAATGTCAAATGAGAAATTGCAAAAAAAAATTGTATCTGATCACAACCATTATGAAAATGTGTAAATTTTATAGCAATTAAATTAAATGAACTTAAATTAAGTGTGTTTTATAACTTTGGTATTAAAATTCAGTGGAATCCGTTTAACGAGAACTTGTTTAACACAAAAATTCGCTTAACACAAAATAACATTGTGTACTGACTAAAGTATAGGAATTTCCATACATTTTTTTCTCTTAACACGAAACAAAACCTGCTTAACACAAAAAGTTTTTATAGAAACAAAATACAAATTCAACAACTAGAAAGAAACGAGACAAAACGCCATTGGAACTGATGAGAAATTGTCTCGTTTCTTTATTGACATTTTTTTTCTTTGCATTAAGAAAGAAACGAGACAAAATTCCATTGCAACTCATGACATTTAGTCTCGTTTCTTTATTGACATTTATTTTCTCAGTTTTAAAAAAGAAACGAGACAAATCACCATTGGAACTTATGAAAATTAGGCTCGTTTCTTTATTAACAAAATTTACAAGTTTTAAAGTTTTTATAAAAACAAATATAAAATATCAATACATTTCATTGTTTTCATCTTAAATCCATACATGCATATGAACTGTATGAACAAAATGTATAATAAAATAAAAACCGTTTAACACGAATTAGAAAAAACTGAAATATATCTTCATGTTAAAAGAATTTCGTGTTAAACGGTATTTAGCGTAATATGAAATGTAAATAGTAATTATCTTATGATGAACTCTAAGAAATATCATTTTCGTGAGAATATTTTTGTTTTTGTCTTTCGTTTAACAAGAAGAAAACTTTTGGTCTAGACAATTTCGTGTTAAAGGAATTCCACTGAAACATACCAACAAAATTTAATTTATTGATATTGAAATAACAATCATTATTATGTTAATGGAGTCCAAATTAATTAAAAAAATTGGTCTTAAATCTTATAAAAAACCCCATAACCTACGTTTTAAATTTCCCATTAATCGTTTATGAGTATTTTATATCTCATAAAGTAATGATAATGACGTGTAACTAAATCACTAAAGCTTAATTGCTTCCTTCTTTATATCCCTTTCTTACTACAGTAGTTTTAAATCTAATTTTTCAGGACATAAAAAAATAATTAAAATCTTAACAGTAAGAAGAGCCTTTAATTTAACTTTGAGTAAAGCGGATTAAAAACAAGTATAAATATACATGTACAGCTTAATGTGTGGTACTAATACACTTTAGTTTAATGTGGCCAATAACTAAGATGGAAGTCCTGGTAAGTAACAATTATTGCTTTTAATTAAGACAATAATTAAGAATAATTAACTTTTATGCAGATGATAATGAGCTCTTTAGTGATAATTCAGCTGTCAACTGCCCAACATAGTCCCTTCAATCATCATATGCATTGTCCAAACAGATGCCCACAAGATGGTAACAAAAATAATGTTTAAATATTTTAATTAATTCAGTGGAACCCGTTTAACACGAAATAACACGAATTCTTTCTTAACACTAATAAAAAAAATGTCAATAAAGAAACGAGACTAATTCTCATTAGTTCCAATAGAGTTTTGTCTTGTTTCTTTCTTAACTCTGAGAAACAAAGTTTGGGATCTCAATGTTATTTTGTGTTAAGCAGTTGTATGTGTTAAGCAAGTTTGTGTTAACCAAATTTCACTTTATATAAAACCCTTTAAAATCATATGACAGTGCAAACCGGAAGTGCTCCTTTTGGCAAAATGCCATTTCAAGTAAATGACCGAATGATGCCATGTGATAAACAACTATTTGGAATGCAACCGGAAATGAAAGCAGATCAAAATCAGTGTCAAAACCAAAACGGATGGTCCGATTGTGGCCAGAAAAACCCATTCTCAATCGCCACATCAAGACTTGGCCAAGCCATTAACATGCAAATGCTAAAACCCAATGATCTTGGCGCTCGCACTCACATGTACATCCAACGGCCAGGCAACCAATACCCACAAGGACCACATGACACGTTTCATCAATGTCAGCACCAAATCACCAAGAGAGACTGGCAACCAATGACCATGTGGTTATGGAAAATCAACAAATACCGTTTACCAGTAATGAAAAACTCAAAACTTAACATTGTAAAACCTGGAAATGCTTTCCCAAAATTAGACGAAAAGGACAACAAAAACACTGCTACTTTTGTAAGATGTCCTGTTCATCCAACTGAACCAGAGCAATGTCTAGACCTGAATGAGAACCAAAAAAAAGTAGAAAATGCAGAACTAGGAGTTCCACAATGCGAGAAACCAAATTGCAACTACAAAAAACCAACACCAATCGAGTTTAAAACCAACAAAAATGCAGATAGCACAGAAAACCAGGCAGAACAATGCAATAAACCAATCACAAATTATCAAAAATTAGTTCCAGAAGAACTTAAATGCAATAAGAACTTGGATAACTCGGAACCAGCGATTGTGCAGTTCACCAAACCATTTTTAAACTTCCAAAAACTGATTCCAGTTGAAATTAAAAGCAACAAAAACACAGAAAATTTCCAAGAACCAAGTTGCAACTTTCCCAAAATAATTCCAGTTCCAGTTGAGACAAAAATCAACAAAAACGCAGATAATAATGACAATCAAGAGCCTCAAAATCGTCAAAACGATAAAGGAAGTTGCATTTGTCCACAGCAAATGCCAGTGATTGAGTTTAAACCAATCAAACGAGTGGAAAATGTAGAAGTGACTGCTCGACCAATCAAGAAACTGGCTTTCAGCAATTCAAAACCGATGTCAGGATTGGCTGTTGAGCCTAAAAAAATAATGTCAGTTTTGACGGTTGAATCAAATAAGAATTTAGATAAAATCAACATGAAACAAGTTTCACAGGAACCACTGACAAATGAGCCTCAAGATTCAATGGAAGAAGTGCTGACTGAGATTATGCAAGATTTCGAGACAAAGTTTAACGAAAATATGAAACAAAAAAGCAGCTAAGATAAAAATAATAAGACAAAAAAATTGCATGATTGTTCACTGTTAAATCTAATTATTTCATTAATGATGTATTTAAATTTAAAAAAGTAGATAATAAAAGCGAAATTAAATAGAAAAATAAACTAATGTGTATTTTGTTTGTACTAAATCGCACCAAAAATTCTGACCACACTTTTTTTTTCACATCAAAGTAGTTGTTACCGTGGAACCCGTTTAACACGAAATAGTCTGAACAGCAATGTTTATTCGTGATAAAAGAAATTTGTATTTAAAAACTATTTTTTTTTTGTTAAATTTTGTTTGTATTTTTATAAAAACAAAATATAAAATGTCGATAAAGAAACGAGATTTATTCTCATCAGTTCCAATGAAGTTTTGTCTCGATTCTTTCTTAACACTGAGAAAAAAAAATGCCAATAAAGAAACGAGACTAATTCTCATGAGTTTCAACGGTGATTTGTCTTGTTTTTTTTCTTAACACTAAAAAGAAAAAATAATAAAGAAACGAGACGAAATCTCATCAGTTGCAACGGAGTTTTGTATCGTTTCTTTTTTTAAAACTGAGAAAAAATGCCAATAAAGAAACGAGATTAATTCTCATCAGTTCCAATGAGGTTTTGT
>JAAFCF010006596.1:32808408-32820635 GCA_013389785.1 Helicorthomorpha holstii | reverse complement strand
CAATGAGGTTTTGTCTCGTTTCTTTCATAACAAACGAGAAAAAAATGCCAATAAAGAAACGAGACTAATTCTCATCAGTTGCAATGGAGTTTTGTCTCGTTTCTTTCTTAACACTAAGAAAATAATTGCTAATAAAGAAACGAGACTAATGCTCATCAGTTCCAATGGAGTTTTGTCTCGTTTCTTTCTTAAAACAGAGGAAAAAAATGCCAATAAAGAAACGATTCTAAATCTCATCAGTTGCAATGGTGATTTGTCTCATTTCTTTCTTAACACTGAGAAGTGAAGAAGTTGCTATCGGAAAAGCGAGATATTTTCTTATGTTAAACAGATTTTTTTTCATGTTAACAAACAAAAATTTTTGAAAACGCCTATTTTTTGAGACTGCAATGTTGTTTTGTGTTAAGCGAGTCCGCGCTAAACGGTTTTCACTGTACATTAAAAGAAAACATCAAGAGTTGCATTTCCAGAAAAAAAAATCATATCTACTCAACGAAATGTCTGCAAACTTAGTAACTTTTGCAACAAGAACAAGGTCAATCTGTTCTGTGTTCATATGTGACCCTGAACGTCATAAGGGCATCCACTCTTAACAAGGACCCTCATAAACCCAATCAGAGGGATCTCCTCTTGTCACCAGTCCTCCTATTTCTTCCAATCTAACTACAGTATGTGCTACTTCGCTTGAAACTTTTGCGATTTCATGGAATTAAACTCCAGTTAGTCAGTACTCAGACTATTCAATAAACATCTGGTCATATTACATGGCCGATTTATATTTCAAATGTTTATCGTGACAAGAAACGATTACAACGCCTACTTTTAGCCTTTATCACGCATACAACCAATCGACAATTATTTAAATTTATGAATAAAAAAAAAACCAACAACAAAAATCAATGCTTTTGTTTTTCTGGTAAAATGATATAAACTTAGACAACAAAAGCCTTGGTTTGGCATCGAAATTCTCCCATTGATTGCAATGCAGGGTTTGTCTTGTGAACTTGTTGTGATTGTCGTTGTCTTTGGTGCTCATGGCGTCGCTGAAATTGGACGACGGCGAGAAGAAGCCAAAAGATCTGCTAGATTTAACTAATGTTCCCATAAACAGTGAAGTCGAGTTAAATAAGTGGCTGGAAAAAATTCCCGATTTAAAAATACGATTAGAAAAGGTTTATAACGAAGAAATAGACGTTGGACTTGATGATGAAGCCGAAAATTTCAAAAGCAAATCCGTGGAGTATTTGTTTTTAGATCCAATTCCACCTACAATGCAGGATGTCAATTTGAAGGAATTGGGAAAAGTAAATATCAACTGGAGAATGCTAACCATGTCCAGACCAAAAAATAAAATTGAGGAAGATTTATTCGGAAGGTAAAGTTAAATTCATGTTAACTATTAAAATCAGAACCGAAAACAGTGTTTTCTATCGTTGGGTAGGCGTTTCATCGGTGGGAAATTTGATTGTAAAGAGGGGTAATTCAAAAACAGACTCAAACATCCAAATTTAAACTCAAAATAAACTCAAACATACAAAATTGGTCTCAAATAAACTTAAATATCCAAATCTCACTAAAAAATTGATCTAAATTCAATATGAGTATTTGAACTAAAAACTCCAAAACTAGATTAATGTTAAACTCAGATATCCAAATTTGGACTTAAAAATCCAAAATTGAACTCAAATAACTTAAATTTCATTTGTCCATTATGTTTTGAAAATTCACTTACTGTGTTTGTTTAATAATTTCCAAGTGATTTCTTCCTAAAACCTATCATTCAACTTTCTCTCATAATCAATACAATCTTTGAATATTAAAAACTACTGTATGTAAATGTCAGAGGGCATAAAAATTTATAAAAATGTTTAAATGAGACAACAAAAAAAAGGTTGTGAAATACTAACCTAAAACAAATTTTTATTCAGATTAGTCCAACTTGAAAAACTTCAATACCGCACCATTCAATGGGAGATGGAAAAAGAACTGTTGTCAAAAAAATCAGGTAATGGAAACAGACCAAGACCACAAAGAGGAGGTTTAAGCAGAGCAGCTGTGACTGAAACACGAATACAAACATGCAATGAATGCGGTGAAGAATTATGTTCAGGGAAATGCAAAAAGTTTAAGTATGAAGATCACGCCAGAACATTTAATCCAGTGTCCATGGACATTTTCGATATACCAAAACAAAACACCAATGCAAAAATAGTCAGAAAACCAGCTAATGAACCAGTGCAGACTCCTCAGCAATTGACTTCATTGGAAACCAAAGCAACAATCGCCACAGACAATGAACAACCATCGACATCTGAAAAGGACAAACAAGAAGTAGAAGAAAAAACGTCAACAAAATCTAAGCAGAAAAATAAAACAAAACGATCAAAAAAGAGCATCAAGCGCAAAAAAGCCAGCAAAACTACAGTAATTAATAGTTAATTAATAGTTAACAAATTATTATAAATTTAGCTGATGGTACATTAATCAGTTGCAGAAAAATCTTAGAAATACAGTGGAACCGGTTAACACAAAAATACATTGCTGTCCTGACTAAAGAATACAGTATGTATTTTCATACATTTTGTTTCCTGTTAACACGAAACAAAACTCGCTTAACATTAAATAATTTCGCTTCAAATGAACAAACTGCATATACCGCCTTGAGAATGTAAAGAAAGTCAAAAGTTTCATAAGTTTTTATAAAAACAAGTACGAAATAAATGACAAGAAAGAAACGAGACAAAACTCCATTGGAACTGATGAAAATAAGTCTCGTTTATTTATTATCATTTTTTTTTCTCAGTGTTAAGAAAAAAAACGAGACAAAACTCCATTGGAACTGATGAGAATTAGTCTCGTTTTTTACTGGCATTTTTTTTTCTCACTGTTAAGAAAGAAACGAGACAAATCATCATTGGAACTCACGAGTATTAGTCTCTCGCTTTTATAAAAAGAAATAAAAAATGTATAAATTTTTAACTTTTTTTTTTATAAAAACTTATAAAAATATTGCTTTTCTCTACATTGCCATGGCTGTCTATGCAATTTTTCATTCGGAAAAGCCAAACTTTTCGTGTTAGCAGGAAACAAACGTATGGAAATGCCTATTATTTAGTTCAGAACCGCAAAGTAATTTTGTGTCCAAGAAATGTCATCTTAGTGAGAATATTTTTGTTTTGTTTTTGCATATTCCGCTTAAGAAAAAATTCTTTTAACAAGAAGGAATTTTCCTAATGCAAAACTAGTTACTTTTGTTATAACTGTGAATCGATTAAGCCACTGCCTATTGATATCATATTATGTTTAAAAAAAAGTATGTAAACCAGTAAAACAATATAACTTAGCCTGATAAAAAATCACAACTCAGGGGACTTTTGATTGGACAATTGTATAATCTGTACATTGAATTAAACCAATTAAAGTGATCAATCGTTATGTAATCAATACGTACTTTTACACAGGTAACTTAATCAACGCAGTTGCCAGATCACAACGACACTCAGGTAAAGCCACCGACATGACTCCCAAACTTAACAGCAGAACTTTCACTTCAGGAGTGTCATACTTTCGGCAGAACTACAAAAAAAAGTAAAATAAAATACTGATCAAGTAAAACAAGTTGTAGCATCAATAACAACACATTTCCTCACCTCTTTACAATCCATTTCATAATAAAAACCAAAAGCTCTTTCAACTTTGGTCAAATTATAAACATCATGTAACTTCAGAATCTCACAGTTGACGCCAGCATTAAATGCAACACAGTAAGAGTCAATGACACACTTTTCTGCACATCTTTCTGCCTTAATTTCCAAGTTTTCATCTAGTTTCTCAGCTTCTTTATACGGATATGTATACACATATCCTGAAAGTCGCCTAACAAACTGAAATGTTTGTGCATTTCCATTGCTTTCGCCAAGTAAAAGCAGCAACAGAGCCACCGAAATTTGCTTGAAAACTCCAGTCGTTTTCAGTGCCATTGTTGGAATTTAATAAGATGAATTTCTTTTGGTTTTGGTGAGTTTATATATCCACACTCAAATCCACAGGTGGTAAAAACGTTAAAGGTAATTATTATAACCATTTATTACCAAGTACAATACAAATATTTCAGCGTGAAAATCGAAATCAAAAAGACTAGCATAACTTATTTCCATTCCATTTGACATGACAATCAGTAATGTAAATATAACTAAGTAAATATCATTAATATTGAGACTGTATACACAGTAAAATAAAATAAAGTAATGTATAACATAAGAAAACAAATATGTTATACAGTGTCAACATTTCAACGTCTTAAATCCATCATCACTCGCAAGTAACATTAATATATTTTTTTTTCTACATTCAAACTTTAACCAACTATAAATTAAAAACCAAAAATAAGTGAAAACATGTAGTTAAACATACAGTGAACACTGTTTAACAGGAAAAAAATCGGTTAACAGAAAACAATACTTCGGTCTCAACCAAACACGAAAATATTTCTCATATAAAAATGATTGTATTACTATGAAACTTTATGATTTTTCTTACAATGTATGTGCTGTTCATATTTTAATATAACTTTTTTCTTCTTCAATATTTAGTTTTCTTATGTGTCTTTTCCACAGTCGGTCAAATGACCTGTTGACCAAATTTTATTTTTTTAAGAAATATTCAGGTGTTACTATACGTATAATCTTCAGAGGAAATGCTTAGCTTGTCATCCGTCTGGCTACTTTTAACTGTCAAATACATTTTAAGTCTTTTTCCCACACAATCACTTTAAGAAAAGTAAATGCCAATAAAAAAACGAGACTAATTCACATCCGTTCCAACAATGATTTGTCTCGTTTCTTTCTTAATACTGAGAGAAAAAGTAAAAAAAACGAGACTAATTCTCATCAGTTCTAATAGAGTTTTGTCTCGTTTCTTTCTTAACACTGAGAAAATAAATGTCAATAAAGAAACGAGACTAAATCTCATTAGTTTCAATGGCGTTTTGTCTCATTATTTTCTTAAAACTGGAAAATAAATGCCAATAAATAAACGAGACTAAATATCATGATTTCCAATGGTGATTTGTCTCGTTTCTTTCTTAATACTAAGGGGAAAAATGTCAATAACGAAACGAGACGAATTCACATCAGTTTCAATGGAGTTTTGTCTCGTTTCTTTCTTGGCATTGAATTTGTATTTGTTTTTATAAAAACTATAAAACTTGTAAAAATTCTGATTTTCTCTACATTCTCAAGGTAATGTATGCAGTTTCTTCATTTATAAAAGCAAAATATTTTCGTGTTAAGCGGATTTTGTTTCGTGTTAACAGAAGAAATTGTATAAAAATGCCAATTCTTAAATTGAGGACTGCAATGCTGTTTTGTGTTAAGCGAGTTAGCGCTGTATTTTGGTTTTTGTATAGTTCACTTAACACAAATAAATATTTCGGTCCCAACCATTTCGTGTTAAACAGTTTTCACTGTATCAACTACTGACTTGAAATACCACGATATGCCAATATTATCAATAAATCAAAATAAAAATATACAAGTAAATAATAAATCAGTAAATAAATTTTAAACCAAAATTAACTTGGTACTTTTGGCAGTGAAAATCTCAAAAAAAAAAAAAAAATAATAATTATATAAAATCCATTTTACTAACTTATGCCAGATACCAACAACTTAAAAGTTCCTTTCTAAACAAACCAATCAATCTTCACTAACATTTCTAAACAAAACGATGAATTAACCAAAAAAAAAATAAACTAAAACTCTAAAACTAAGTTTATACTTGAAAAGCTCTATCAACATTTACGTAGATCTACATTAAATAATCCTTTAAGTTGTACTGTACTTAGATATACCCAAATATCACAAAAAAATGTCACATTAAGACAATGAAATCCATTTAAGGACAAATGAAATGCAACGTGTTAAAGGCAATCAATAAGAAGACAGTAAGGTAAATAAGTGTATGTGTGTGTGTGCATTCAATATTGAACCCTTTGACGTTTTCCATATAACAATAGGAGCCACACTACAAAGATATAAAAGAGTTGCAGCTTGAAACTTAGGGTTTGAACTTGAAACTAAGAGTGGGAACTTGAAACCTAGGATGAAAACTTGAAACTTAGGATAAAAACTTAAAACTTATGGTTGGAACTTAAAACTTAGGGTGAAAACTCAAAAGTTAGGATGAAAACTTGAAACTTAGGGTTGGAAATTAAAACTTAAGAGTTGGAACTTGAAACTTAAGAGTGGGAACTTGAAACTTAAGAGTGGGAACTTGAAACTTAAGAGTGGGAACTTGAAACTTAAGAGTGGGAACTTGAAACCTAGGGTGAAAACTTGAAAATTAGGATGAAAACTTGAAACTTAGGGTTGGAACTTGAACGTATGTTTTAATATTGATCAACTAACCTGTATCAGTAAAAAAAAACTATTTTAATTCTCGAGTATGAAGACCAAAATGCTAAACCAGGTTAAGTCACTGTTTGACAGTTTGGACCAATAGAAAAATATTTTAACCATTTCAAAGTTGCTTTAATTAATTATTATTATAAGTACTTCTATAATCAATCCTATAAAAACTTAAAAGTGGCAGTGTAGCAGTGGATTCAGTGTTAAAACTAAAATAATGTGACTAGATCCATGTAGTAATGTGGCTCCTACTAACAACCAGCTAATTCCTGTGAATATCTTTTTTTTTTATAAGATTAAGAGATTTGTTTTTTTATGATAATATTAAATTGTTAAATGAATATCAATTGACATTGGATGATGATGATGATGAATGCACTGATTCATTTCCTGGCAATGGGCGAAAAGTTCCTGCAAACTGCCATTGAACTGGTAAGGTTTGAGTTAAGAGGAACTGCGAGATATCAGGTGTCACATCTGATTTTGAATTTGATTTGTTATGAGATGATGATGATCCTCCTAATTTGGCCGCTAAAGCTGCCCATATCCTCAGTTCTTGTTCTCTGTCTTCTTTTCTCCACCGTTCATGAGTTTGTAAAAAGTCATTAATGACCTGTTCATCTCGTTTCTGCATCGCCTCCAACCGTTTATTTTCTGCTTTCATTCTCTGCTCTTCCAACATTAAAAATCTTTCCTCTGACTCGCGTTGAGCTCTCAGAAATTTGTTCATTGTGTTTTCGATTACTTGACAAATTGGATAGTCATAGGTTATTTCTTCTCTTCCTTCACTGGCTGCACTTCCACTACTTCCTCCTCCTCTTACATTTCCATCATTTAACAAGTGTCCAGTTCCATTCATGTCCCAATGTTCAACCATGCCATGAACATGTTCTGGAGCCACTGCGATTCCCATATGCACTTCGTCTCCTCCCTCATCATTCATTTCTTGTCCTTGTAGTAAATCAATCTGAGTTTCAACATCTTCACCATGCATTTCATGTGGTTCCTCTCCTTCTTCTTCCTCATCCTCCTCTTCCTCATCCTCAAAAGTGTCAACAGTTTGACACTTTTTGCCACGTTTACTTTTACGTACTTGAGATTTCTCTTCATTATTCGCCTTGGTAGTTTGTCTTGTATATTTTCCCTTAACAATATTACCATTAACTTGCAAAACTCGTTTCATCTTTTCGATAACGCTTTGTCTTTTCCCGTTAATTCTTCCACTTCCATTGACTCCACCATTCTTAGCCAAAGCTCCCCAAAACGATTTCTTCAAAGTTTTGATTTTCTCTCGAATCTGTTCCACTGAACGACGAACTCCATTCTCGCCCAACCGCTTGGCAATTTTCTCATAAGCAGAAAAAGGCAGAATTCGTTTTCCTTTATAATTCTTACAATGTTCTTCCATTGCTTCTCCCCAGACATCAATCAGGGCCAAAGTTTCAGGATGAGTCCACCATTTCCAAGCCACTGACAACTTTGCTTGCACTTTCTTTTGAGTTGCCTTGGGTTGCAATCTTAAACCAGGTCCCATTTTCACTTTTGCAATTAAGAAAACAAACAAATCTTTTAAAATGAATCTCAGAAAATTCATCTTACACCTTAAAATTACACCACAAACACCCAAACATAAACATCAACAAAAACAGTTCCTAAATCTCCTAAAGTCCCTAAATCCTAAACTTTCTAGTTTAGGTGTATTCACTAAAATCTTGCAATGTATAAGTTAAGCAGTGTCCATACATTTTGGTGCCTCTGAACTTTATCTTTCGAGGACAATTTGAGGAGATTGGAGAGGCAAAGTGAAAGTCAAGGACGAATAAAAGTTGGAAAGAAGCGATTGTGATGGGGAATTGAGAGGGCATTGGCCTCAGCAAAATCTGGAGGTTTCAACAGTTGCACACATGTACTGTAACTATGTAATCAAGAGATAGGCAATTTTGTCTAAGAAACAAACACATTCTCATAATATTATTCCCCCTTTCTGAAACCTTTACTTTTACATTGATAAGGTTAAATATAATTTCCTTCCTGTTCAAATTGCATTGCAAAATTCAGCTCAGCAAAGCATAACAAATTAAAAATGTTTCACAATTTATAAAATGCAAAACAAAATATTATTTTCAATCAGGTAAAATTATCATAAAATTTTTTTTATGCATCATTTACTTTAATTGCTTTTTTGATAATCGATTTGATATTTGTTTTTTTTTTAAATGTTGTCAAGTTAATTTTTTAGTTAAAAGATGGAAAATAATTTCACATTATGTAATTCCTTGCATCTTTCTCTAAGATACAGTGATTCCCTGGTAAACATTTTTTCTCAAACAAGATAACCCTATAGTAATATGTAATACGTAGCAGGGCATAATATACCTTTCCCAAACATTACCCATACATTTCCTACACACACTTCCTCCACCTCCATTTTATTTTCGGCATTTTTAACACATACCTAGCCTCTTGTTGTGCCTTTCAATTGTTAATAATTCTTATCCCAGTTGACATCACCTGTCCATAAACAACAAAACAAGGTTGCGAAAGATGGATAAATTCAATAAAAATTGGTATATTTTCAGTTATTCCTCAACAAATTCACCGACAGAAGCAACTTCCCCATTCCAGAGAGTGGCCATTTTGTAAAAGGGGAGTTTACTCGTTAGAATGTTCCATTTCGCCTTCTAAAGAGGAGGAAAGATGTTTAAGGCGAATTCACACAACAGCCATCGGTTTATATCAGCAGGAAAAACACTAGAGCAAAATACATCTTAAGATTAAAAAGAGTTAAACTTTGGTGTTAAAATGATGGAAATCTTGTAAAATGACCATTGAAGACCGAATTTCTGGTCTCTGATAAAAAGAAATTATAATAATTTTTTAAAAAATGCCTAAAAATCTAATAAGATAGTTTTTGACCAAGTAACTTAATAAAGAAAATGGAAAAAACCCTTAAGATAGTCTTTGACCATGTAACTTAATAAGAAAATGCCTAAAAACCATAAGTTAACCATGAAACTTAATAAGGAAATGGCTAAAAACCATAAGATAGTTTTTGACCATGTAACTTGATAATCAAAATAGTTAAAAACCATAAATTAGTTTTTGACCATGTAAATTGATAAAAAAAATGGCTAAAAACTGTGGTTTTGAATAGTTTTCCCTAAAATAAAATGACTTAGAAAAAAAAGCTGGTAAAATTGGTAAAGAAATTTTTTGGAGCATGAAAATCAGTTTTCCTTTATAGCCAAGACCAGGGGACTCAGGGACAAGTCAGAAACTCAAATATATTTTGTTTTTCAAATAAGTTCACTGTGAACAAGATCCAGTGAAGTCAAGAGAAGGTTGGTTCTCCCCAATTGGCTCAAATCCCTAAAAAAGAGTTGATAAAAACTAAGAATCTCAAAAAATTCAAAGCCATGAAATCAATAAAATTCCTCGTATTTTTATAATGCACAAAAATCTATCATGGGCAATAGTGATTATATTTACAAATTCTATTGCATTATGAATTGTTCAAAATAAAATTACAAATGCCATAATAACAAAAATAACTCAGTCAGCCATACAACATACAAAGTTAGTATCGTTTCGGTTATTAAGATTCTAGTTAGCCTAAATCGCTAGCAAAAGCTAACTTTCCACTATTAAAAACCGGCCTACATGATTAACGATGCATGAGATTACAACCTTATCTGCCAATGTACAGTATATTAAAATACAGGGAGAGCGCCATCATAACGTAACTTATTTTGCATTTCCAATTGAATTCATAATTACAAACTCAAGAACTGTAATTTCACCAGCTGTCAAATCACCTTTGCTAAAAATAAACAAGAGCTAAAAAAAAAAAGTGCAAAATTAGCAAACTCAACAAACTAACTAAAAAAGTAAGGAATTAGTGATTAAATATCACCAAACTATCTTAAACCAATAAAGTACATAAAATTACTCTGTGCATAAGACTTTGCAGTTATTAAGGGCTTTAAGGAACCACAGAGGATATTACCAGGTCCACAAACACTGGTGTTAGTAATAATTAAAACAAAACTAGTCTCAAATAAATTCACATGAAGATTTTAAACTTCCCTGATCAATCTGGTGCCAAGCTGAGTTCCAATTTCCAACTGAATTCATAGTTACAAACTCAAGAACTGTAATTTTACCAGCTGTGAAACCACTTTTGCTAAACAAACAACTAAAAAAAAATTGCAAAATTAGCAAACTCAACAAACTGTCTAAAAATGTCAGGAATTAGTGATTAAATATTAAATAAACTTTAAAACCACAGAGGGTCTAACATGGTGCACAGACACTGGTTCTAGTAATACCTAAAAATATTAAAACTAACTTGGTCTCAACTGCCCTAATCGCAGTGGTTCTTAGATATCACTTTTAGCGTCCATTTAAAGTTCTTCTAATTCTCACATCCCATTTTTTTCCGTTGTTTTATTATGGTAATGAGTAGAAGTTAAAAGTGGTTGGATAAACAATAAACAAAGCTGAGCTGAGCTAAGCACCCCTGTAAACGAAAGAGAGGATTCACTAATGCGTGCAATGGCATTACTCAAAAGGTACGCCTACTCTGTAATACCTGAACCACTCACAAACTTTTTATACTTTTTTTTCTTCTTCCTTTTTTTAAACCACTCAATTTCTCTTCACTAGCTCTCTTAGCTTGTAGCTTGTGCTTTGCTTTGATGCTTTGCAATTATAAAGGTGGTTGAGTTGGAGGATAAGATAACTTACGTATTCGTATGAGTTGCTGCAAACAGGTTCAACGACGTCACTAGTTGGTGCAGGTTGGCAAAATAGCATTTATCGTTTAAACATTTTTTAAGCAAAAGAAGAAAAAAAAGTTTAAATAACAAAAAAACCAAACATACCATCGACTGTGAAACAGCAACCATGTAGTTATTATGTAGTGCGTGTGATGTGTGCTAGTGATGTTTAGAAAAAGGATTATCAATCCATGGATATCATGCAAACCACAACGTCAGATTAACATCCAATCTGTATAAAAAAAAATATACATATTAAAAAAAAAAAACTGAGAGCTGTACAGTAGACATGTCAGAATTTGAAAAAGTGAAGCGTTCATGTCTGAAACAGGGGCAACTTTATGAAGACCCGGAGTTCCCAGCAAACCAATCGTCGGTATTTTATCATCAAACACCGCCATTTCAGTTCTCATGGATTAGACCCAAGGTATTTTCACACTTAATATTCATTTCTTGTACAACTTGAAAGTCTGAAACGTTTGTTAAAGGGAAAAAATTCTGGTTAGATTTTCAAATACAGTGGAATTCGGTTAATACGAAACTTATTTTCGTATTAAGCGGATTTTGTTGTAACCAAAACATGTAACTTTTCACTAAAGCGACATTTTGTTAAGTACATCATACTGTATTAGAACGACTACTTAAATCATATTAGAACAACAATTTAAATATTCGAATCACAATTTAAATATTCGAATCACAACTAAAATCCCTTAAATCATATTCGAATCTTAATTTAAATACATGTATGGAACCTCAATGTTGTTTCGTATTACAGGGAGTTTCGTATTAAGCGAGTTCGTATTAACAGGATTTCACTGTATACAGTTCAAGTTAAAATTAATTAAGCTTTCAAAACATGAAGGAGCTGTTCAACTTAAAAAAAAAAAAACTTGTTCAAACTTTTAATTAGTTTTATGCTGCTGTATTAATAATTAAGTTAGACAAAAATTTTATTGTAATTTTAAATGTGCAAACCCATTTTCTTATCGATTTTGAATTGTATAATAATTTCAAGAATTGTAAAAATAATTTAGCATAA
>JAAFCF010006596.1:32726306-32736934 GCA_013389785.1 Helicorthomorpha holstii | reverse complement strand
TAAAATTTCTCAATTTTTAGGGTGTCTAATGGTGTGGACTCGTAAGCATTTTGTTATCCAATATCTAACAACAGAAAATTGTCAAATTAATGTTGGTAACTTAAAAGTTTTGCTGGCAATTAATGATAAAGGATCCAAAGCTGGTTTCATGACTGGAATTTCGATGTTTTTTGTTGCAAATATTCAAGTAAAATTCAGATGGTTTTGTTAATTTTAAAAGCTAAACTAAAAAACTGATTTCTTGATTTCACTCAGTGGCACAGTTTCAATACGACTCATCTGTTATTTGCTCTTTCAACTTTTATAAACGCAGCCTTTTTTATCCAATCACAAACTGTCATTTCATCCTCCACTGATATTTGCTCTCCATCAATAGCAAAACTGAGGAAAAAACTGGCACATTACGGGTTTTACATAATACTATCAGGTAACTAACAAACTAGTAATTTTCATTACAAAAGTCTCAAATTTAGAGATTTTTCAGGAATAGGTTTCTGTTTGCTACATGAAATATCTGTTCATACGGTGTTTTTACATGAATATGCAAGTGATTGATTTTTTTATCAAATTAATCTTAATGACTTTTATGAGGTTACTTTTTAGGCAAAGTTATTAGATAAAGCTACAGCTGTTTGTGAACAACTTGGAGCGAGTTTAACAATTTTGTATATCCTCACTTTTCTGGATGAAACTCATAAATTTAAAGTGCGATATCCAATGGTATAGTTTGTTAAAAATACAGTACAATTTTGCATTACAAATACAATAACTCAGATTGTCTATTTTTAGATTGTTATCAATTCAACGAGATGCACAGCATAATGCAGCAAAATAATTTAAGTTCACAATTATTAAATTTCAAATCATTAACCAGCCAATAAAAACAGTAAAACCAATAAAAGCCGTGTGGTTATGCACTAAATGCTCATACTCGCTTAACACAAAACAACATTGCACTTTCGACTAAAGAATAAACATTTCAACATGTTTTTTTTTCTTTTAACGAGAAACAAAATCCGCTTAACACAAAATATTTTGCTTCTCCGAATGAAGAAACTGCATAGACTGCCTTGAGAATAAAGAGAAAATCAAAAATGTGTGTAGTTTTTTAAATGTTTATGAAAACAAATACAAAATCAATACCAAGAAAAAAACGAGACAAAACGCCATTGGAACTGATGAGAATTAGTCTCGTTTCTTTATTGACATTTTTATTTTCTTTAATTTTAAGAAAGAAATGAGACAAAACGTCATTGCAACTGATGACAATTAGTCTCGTTTCTTTATTTGCATTATTTTTTAGAAAATTTTTAAGAAAGAAACGAGAAAAAACTCCATTGGAACTGATGAGATTTCGTCTCGTTTCTTTGTTAGCTTTTTTCTCTAATTGTTAAGAAAGAAACGAGACAAATTACCATTGAAACTGATGAGAATTTGTCTCGTTTCTTTATTGACATTTTTTTTCTTAGTTTTAAGAAAGAAACGAGACAATACTCCATTAGAACTGATGACAATCAGTCTCGTTTCTTTACTGGAAGTATTTTCCCCACGTGTTAAGAAAGAAACGAGAGAAAAGACTATTGGAACTGATGAGATTTAGTCTCATTTATTTATTGACAATTGTTTTCTCAGTGTTAAGAAAGAAACGAAACAAAACGCCATTAGAATTGATGAGAATTAGTCTCGTTTCTTTAATGGCATTTTATTTTTTGTTTATTTTTACTAAAAAATATTTTGAAATGTAAATAGTGATTATAAGATGATTTACTCTAAGAAATGTCATGTTGATGAGAATATTTTTTGTACGCTTCGTTTAACAAAAATAAGTATTTCGGTGTCGACCATTTCGTGTTAAGCGGTTTTCACTATAATTATTTTTTAACACTTTTTTTTCCCCTCTAACACTAAAATATGCACACAAACTGCATAGCAGCAGATAAATAAATAGAAATGTAAGCAAGTGTTCAAAAGCAAACAGTTATTGTTCATATATTCAACCAGTAAATACAGGAATAATATTACTCGACAAAGTTACCATATAAAGCAGAGTTAACTTAGTTACAGTTTTTTAGTATAAAAAATACAAAATTACTTGCAAATCAAAATAATGAACGAAGATAAATATCAGTTTCAACGTTTCACTGTGATTGCCTTCGCTGTTGTTATGATTACCAACACATTAATGTGGTAAGTAAACGTTACAATAGTTAAATACATCACAACAAAGGTCTACTGTACCATTGCTTTAATGTAACTCCGTGTTTCCCAACGTGGAGCGTCCGCCCCACAAGGGGGCATTTTGATTGTTCAGGGGGGCAATTTAAAAATAGATTTTTTCAAAGTTTATGTTAACTTTATGGCGACTTATAATATTAGGGAGACATACAACAGTTTAGAAGGACTTAGGTGGAGCATAACATAAAAAAGGTTGGGAAACACTGATGTAACTTGAATGATGCAGATACAGTGGAATCCGGTTAATACGAACTCGCTTAATACAAAACTCCCTGTAATACGAAACAACATTGAGGTCCTAAACTAAAGTATAGGCAAAGCATAGGCATTTCCATACATGAATTTAAATTGTGATTCGAATGATTTAAATTGTGATTCGAATATGATTTAAATTGTGATTCGAATATGATTTACTTAAAAAAATGTCATTTTAGTGAAAATATACATGTTTTGGTTACAACAAAATCCGTTTAAAACGAAAAACAAATCTCAGTTTTGAGTGTTTCGTATTAACCGGATTCCACTGTAATTCCAATGTATAATAAATGCAATAAATTTGGCTTAATTTGTACAGCTACCCTTTAGCAGTGTATTTTGAACATGTTGAGTCATATATCCCAATGCTCAGTGGAACCGGAAGTTACCCTCCTGAAAGCTGTATTTACTCAACACTATCGACCATTTCTAGCGTTCTCTGTTGAGTATTTGTCTCTTCTTAAGTTATAACTTAACTACTTCCTAGTATGATTATAAAATTTCTTAATTTTTAAAGGGTGTCTAATCGTATGGACTCGCAAACATTTTGTTATCAAGTATCTAACAACATCAAAATGTCAAATTAATCTAAAAGATTTGCTGGCAATTAATGATAAAGGAACCAAAGCAGGTTTCATGTCTGGAATTTCACTTTTCTTAGTTGCACATATTCAAGTAAATTCAGATGGTTTTGCTAATAATGAAAAAGCTAAACTGAAAAACTGATTTCTTGATTTCACCCAGTGGCCCAATTTCAATACGACTCATCTAATGTTAGCTTTTTCGACTTTTATAAACTCATCCTTTTTTATTCAATCACAAACCATCATTTCATCCTCCACTGATATTTGCTCTCCATCAACAGCAAAACTGAGGGAAAGACTGATACATTACGGGTGGTACCTCGTCTATTTGGGTAACTGACAAATTGTATTAATTTTCATTACAAAAGTCTCAAATTTGACATTTTTTAGGAACAGGTTTCTGCTTTCTACACCTAATTTCTGTTCATACAATGTTTCTACATGAATATGCAAGTGATTGATCTCTTATCAAATTAATCTTAATGACTTTTATGAGGTTGCATTTTAGGAAAAGCTCTTGGATAAAGCTACAGCTGTTTGGGAATATATTGGAGTTAACATAATAATGTTGTATATCCTCACTTTTTTTGATGAAACTCATAAATTTAAAGTGCAATATCCAATGGTATAGTTTGTTAAAAATACAGTACAATTTTGCATTACAAATACAATAACTCAAGTTACAAACATTTTTAGATTGTTATCAACTCAACGAAATGGACTGCAAAATACAGCAACATAATTTAAGATCACAATTATTAAATTTCAAATAATAATCAGCTAATAAAAACAGTAAAACCAATAAAAACCGTATGGTTAAGCACTAAATGCTCATACTCGCTTAACACAAAACAACATTGCAGTTCCGACTAACTACAGTACATGTTTTTCCTGTTAACACGAAACATTAAAAAAAATTCTTTTTCCCCTAAAATTCATTAAAAAAAAAACTGTTTTCGCTAAAATTCATTAAAAAAATTTTTTTTCCCTATAATTCAATAAAAAAAAATTTTATCGCTAAAACTCATAAAAAAAATTCTTTTTCCCCTAAAATTCATTAAAAAAAAAATTTTTGTTTCCCGAAAATTCATTAAAAAAAAATTTTTGTTTCCCGAAAATTCATTAAAAAAAACGTTTTTCCACTAAAAATCATTTAAAAAAATTTTTTTTTTCTTAAAATTCATTAAAAAAAATTTTTTTCCCCTAAAATTCATTAAAAGAAATATTTTTCTCTAAAAAAAAAGGCATTTCGTACACCGCGGGGCCGGGTTCAGGTGAACCCTCACAACCCGCGTTGCGCCGGCCCTGCCACAAGTTATATCACTACAAAAAAGATTCAAGTTTAAATCTTCTAACAGCAATTTTACGCTACAATTGCCATTCAAATTCTCAAATGCCATATGCCAGGCAAATAAATACAAATGTTCATAAGTAAACAATTCATATCCTATAAGTACGAACAGTAATAATAATAATTTCAGACACCTAATATCACTCTACAAAGTTACCCTTTCGCTCACAGTTAACTTAACTTAGTTGCAGTTTTTAGTATAAAAAAAAAACGAGCAAAAAACAATGAAAAAACATACATTTCAGTTCCATCGTTTCACTGTGATTGCCTTCTCTGTTGTTATGATTACCAACACATTAGTGTGGTAAGTAAACGTTAAAATAGTTAAACCCATCACTACAAATGTTTAGTTAATTTGTCTCTATTTTGGTATATCAATTAGCTATCCTTTAGCAGTCTATTTTGGACATATTGAGCAATTAATTGCAATGATTAGTGCAGCTGGAAATTACCCTCCTGAAAGCTGTGTTTTCTCAACACTAGTGACTATTTCTAGCTTTCTCTGTTGAGTATTTGTTTCATTTTAAGTTAAAAATTAACTACAGTGGATTCTCGTTAACACGAACACCGTTATCACAAATTTCTTGTTAACACGAAGCAATATTGCGGTCCCGAACTACAGTATAGGCTTTCCCATACATATTTTGTTCGTTAACACCAAGTAAAACCCCGTTAACACGAACTGATTTTGCTTCTCGAATGTCGAAAATGTAGAGAAAATCAATACCAAGAAATAAACGAGACAAAACTCCATTGGAACTAATGATATTCAGTCTCGTTTCTTTTTTGTAATGTAGAAAATGTAGAAAAAAATCAAAATTTTGATAATGATTAATGTTTTTATAAAAACAAATACAAAATGAATACAGTTTTTGTTGATTTTTATCAAAAATATTTACAATTGCATTGTTTTTTCTTAAATGCATACAGGAATGCACAAAATGCATGCAAATGAATGCACAAAATACATAATATTCTGAAATTTAAATTTTGTATCTGTTATGATGAAAATAGTGTGTCTAAATATGATGTACTTTTAAAAAGTGTCATTTTAGCTAATATAAATTATATTTTGCATGTGTTCGTTAACACAAAACCCCGTTAACACGAAGAAAAATCTCGATCTCGGCGACTTCGCGTTAACGAGAATTCACTGTTCTTCCTGATTATGATTATAAAATTTCTTAATTTTTAAAGGGTGTCTAATCGTATGGACTCGCAAACACTTTATTAACCAGTATCTGACAACATCAAAGTGTCAAATTAACTCTGGAAATCTAAAAAGTTTGCTGGCAATTAATGATAAAGGATCCAAAGCTGGTTTCATAACTGGAATTTCGCTTTTCTTTGTTGCACATATTCAAGTAAATTCATAATTAAATGATCTTGCTAATATTAAAAGCTGAACTAAAAATGATTTCTTGATTTCACACAGTGGCACAGTTTCAATACGACTCATCTGTTGTTTGCTCTTTCGATTTTTATAAACTCATCCATTTTTATGCAATCACAAAAAGTCATTTCAATATCCACTAACATTTGCTCTCCATCAACTGCCAAAATGAGGAAACAAATGATTCATTATGGACGGCACATTATCTATTTGGGTAATTGACAAAATGTATTAATTTTCATTACAAAAGTCACAAATTTAGAGATTTTTCAGGAATAGGTTTCTGTTTGCTACATGAAATATCTGTTCATACAGTTTTTTTACATGAATATGCAAGTGATTGCTTTTTTTATCAAATTAATCTTAAAAGACTTTTATAAAGTTAAATTTTAGGAAAAGTTATTAGATAATGCAACAGCTGTTTGTGAATATATTGCAGCTGGTTTAATAGTGTTGTATATCCTCACTTTTTTGGATGAAACTCACAAATTTAAAGTGCGATATCCAATGGTATAGTTTGTTAAATTTTGCAGTACAATTTTGCAAAAATAACTCAAGTTATACATTTTTTAGATTGTTATCAATGAGTCAATTCGACGAAATGGACTGTAAAATCATTGAAGTTCATAATTGCTAAATTTCAAATCATAATTAGCAAACTTACGTGTAATAAAAACCGTATTCACACAGTAGAATCTGTTTAACGCGAACTCACTTAACACAAAACCACATTGCAATTCCCCACAAAAAGAATACTCATTTCTGTGAACACGAAACAAAATCCGCTTAACACAAAAACATTTTGATTCTCCAAATGAACAAAATGTAAACACTGCCTTGAGAATGTAGAGAAAATCAAAATTTTTAAATACAACCAAAATACCAACAAAGAAACAAGACAAAACTCCATTGGAACAGATGAGATTTAGTCTCGTTTCTTTATTGGCATTTTTTCCCTCAGTTTTAAGAAATAAATGAGACAAAACTCCATTGAAACCCATGAGATTTAGTCTCGTTTCTTTACTGGCATTTTTTTTCTTAGTGTTAAGAAAAAAACGAGACAAAACTCCATTAGAACTGATGAGAATTAGTCTCGTTTCTTTATTGACATTTTATTTTCTCAGTGTTAAGAAAGAAACGAGACAAAACTCCATTAGAACTGATGAAATTTAGTCTCGTTTCTTTATTGACATTTTTTTTCACATTGTTAAGAAAGTACGAGACAAAACTCCATTGCAACTCATGATATTTAGTCTCATTTCTTTATTAACATTTTTTTTCTCAGTGTTAAGAAAGAAACAAGACAAAACTTCATTGGAACTGATGAGATTTAGTCTCATTTCATTATTGGCATTTTATTAATAACTTAAGTTGCAGCAACCATTTAAAAATCAACTATTGCTAATTAAAAAATCAGATATTTTTAAGACTCTTTCTTAAAGTAACTTTTACTCTTCCAAAAGCAATTTTTACGCTTTTATTGCAACTCAAAATCAGGCAAACACTTTGTTAATCTGTTTTCTACAGTAGAGGACTAGACAAATAAATACAAAAGTAAGCAAGTGTTCAAAAGCAAACAAATAGTATTCGTATCCCATCGGTTCGCACAGCAATTGTTTAAACAGTAATATCAGACGTCTAATATCACTCTAGAAAGTTACTCTTTAGTGCACAGTTAGTTACAAGTTTTTAGTATAAAAAATATAAAAAAACCAGCAAAACAAAACAATGAAAGAATATACAAATCAGTTTCAACGTTTCATTGTGATTGCCTTTTCTGCTGTTGTTACGACCAACTCATTAGTGTGGTAAGTAAACGTTAAAACAGAGGTTTAAGTTAGTTCACTTATGATAGAAACTTGTCTATTTGGCATGTCAAGCAATCGATAGTACACAACTTTTAAAACATTAAGAGAGCAATTTGGGCAGTGTTCAAGTTAACAGTGAGATCCGTTTAACCCGAAATGGTTGGGGCAGAACATTTCTACAAAAAACAAAAAAACTTCTCACTAAAATGACATTTCTTAGAGTAAATCATATTAGATTCACTATTTGCATTTCAAAATATTATAAAGTTAAGAAAAAACACTGCAATTTTAAGTTTGTTTTATAAAAACAAACAAAAAATAAAATGCCAATAAAAAACGAGACTAATTCTCATGAGATCCAATGGAGATTTGTCTCGTCTTTTGCTTAACACATGAGAAGAAAAAAGTCAATAAAGAAACGAGACAAAATCTCATCAGTTACAATGGAGTTTTGTCTCGTTTCTTTCTTAAAATTAAGAAAAATAAATTCAAATAAAGAAACGAGACTAATTCTGATCAATTTCAATGGTGATTTGTCTCGTTTCTTTATTGGTATTGATTTTGTAATTGTTTGTATAAAAACTTTAAATTTTATCACATTTTGATTTCCTCAACATTCTCAAAGCGGTTATGCAGTCTGAAGAAGTAAAATGCTTTGTGTTAAGCGGATTGTGTTTCGTGTTAAAAGAACAACATGTATTGAAATCCTATAATTACATTTTGTCTTAATTTCTGAAGCTACATTTTAGCAATGCATTTTGGACATATTGAGCAATTTATTCCTGCAATTAGTGCAACCGGAAGTTTCCCTCCAGAAAGCTGTATTTTTTCAACACTTTTGAGTCTAACCAGTGTTTTCTGTTGAGTATTTTTCACATACTGTACAGCAAAACTACAGTTACTAAAAATTTAAAAATTCTCACTTTTCAGGTTGGTTAATCGTATGGACTCGCAAGCATTTTGTTATTCAATATCTAACAACAAGATGTCGAAATAATGCTGGTGATATAAAAGATTTGCTAGAAATTAATGATAAAGGATCAAAAGCTGGTTTCATAACTGCAATTTCAACATTCTTTGTTGCACATATTCAAGTAAATTCAGATGATTTTGTTAATATTAAAAGCTAAACTAAAAACTGATTTCCTACATTCAGAGCCACACATTCAATACAATTCATCACATATTTGCTCTTTCAACTTTTATAAGCTCATCCATTTTTTTCCAATCACAAACCATCATTTCATCCTCCACTGACATTTGCTCTTTATCAACAGCCAAACTGAGGGAAAGACTGATACATTACGGGTATTGGATATACTTATGGGGTATTTTTTACAAATGGCATTTGATTTTTATTGTCAGTTTTGTACTGTAAATTGGAGATTTTTCAGGAATTGGTTTTTGCTTTCTGTGTCTAATCTCTGCTCATACAGCCATTGTTTCACATGAATATGCAAGTGATTGACCTTTTATCAAATTAATCTTAAAAATTAAAATATTATTAAGCTTCATTTTAGTTAAAGCTCTTATGTAATGCAACAGCTGTTTGTGAACATCTTGGAGTTAACTTTGAAGTGTTGTATAACCTCACTTTTCTGGATGAAACTCACAAATTTAAAGTGCAATATCCAATGGTATGTTAAAAAAAAAACAATGGAAACCGCTTAACACGAAACAAAATCCGCTTAACATAAAATATTTTGCTTCTCCGAATGAACAAACTGCATTGATCACCTTGAAAATGAAGAGAAAATCAAAATTTTTATAAAGAACAAATAGCAAATCAATACCAAAGAAAGAAACGAGACAAATCGTCATTGGAACAGATGAGAATTAGTATCGTCTCTTTATTATCATTTTTTTTTATTAGTTTTAAGAAAGAAACGAGACAAAATTCCATTGGAACTCAAGAGAATTAGTCTCGTTTCTTAACTTTTTTTTCTCAGTGTCAAGAAAGGAGACAAATCACCATTGGAACTTTAAAAAATGAGTCTAAATACTGAACATTTCGTGTTAAACGGTTTCCATTGTACTACATTTACTTTGCAATACAATAATGTATAGGAAAAACTCTATAAATTTTTCTAGATTGTTATCAACGAGTCAATTCGACGAAATCGACAGAAAAATAATTTAATACCAAAAAAACTAAGCTAAATCTACAATTATTTAATCTCAAATCCTAATTGGTCAACTTTAATGTAAGAAAAACTGTATTATTATGCACCGAATGACTAAGTTATAGTAATCATTCACTGTAAAAACCAACTATTGCATATTAAAAATCTGATATCTTTAAAACTCTTTCTTAAAGTAACAAATTATATCATCATACAAGACTG
Source organism: Helicorthomorpha holstii (assembly GCA_013389785.1). Taxonomy (NCBI): domain Eukaryota; kingdom Metazoa; phylum Arthropoda; class Diplopoda; order Polydesmida; family Paradoxosomatidae; genus Helicorthomorpha; species Helicorthomorpha holstii. The sequence continues at coordinate 32,726,963 of JAAFCF010006596.1, read as the reverse complement.
AAGTTTCACTTTTAAGTTTTAAATTATTGCAACTCAAATGTGCCAATGCAACAATGCCAAAATCTGCAAGCAAACGCTTTGTTAATCTATTTTTCTTTATATTATAGTACTGTATAAATAAATATAGTACAATGTCAGCAAGTGTTCATAAGTAAACAACTACCGGTATTACTCATATCCTACCGGTACATACAGGAATAATATCACTCTACAAAGTAACACTATAGAGCTGAGTTAGTGGCAGCTTTTTGGCATAAAAATATAAAAAAAACCAGCAAAACAAAACAATGAAAGAATATAAATATCAGTTTCAACGTTTCATTGTGATTGCCTTCGCTGCTGTTGTTACTGTCAACACATTAGTTTGGTAAGTAAACGTTACAATAACTACAAGTTGATTTGCAATATACGGAAATCCGTTTAGCACGAAATGGTTGGGACTGAGAAATTTCTTTGTGTTAAAAGAAACACACAAAAACCAAAATATTGTCAGTAAAATAACATTTCTTACAGTAAATCATATTAGATATCAAATTTACTTTTCAAAATATTTCAAATTTAAGAAAAAACAATGCAATTTTATGTTGTTTTTTTTTTTATAAAAACAAGCAAAAAATAAATTGGCAATAAATAAATGAGACTGATTATCATGAGTTT
>JAAFCF010006596.1:32688887-32704824 GCA_013389785.1 Helicorthomorpha holstii | reverse complement strand
AAAAGTTGTAATCAAAACCTTTGACTAAGTGTCAGCAGATTCTGCTGAGATCCATTATTAACATTAATATCCTGCTTTGGAGTCTCACTCAATCGATCATGAACAACTTTCGAAAACAAATGACCATTGGGAGGCTTCTCGTTTGAATTCTCCATCCTAAATAAAGTTAAAACAAAATGAAATCCACTGTAATCGCATTAAGTCAGTCAAGAAAGCTTTACTAAAACTTTATAAAACTTTCTTTCAACTTCAAAAACATCACATTATTAGTAAAAGAAAATTATACTGTTTAAGCAGAGTTATGTTAAGAAGGTGTAATCCTCGCAATTTTGGGTCTAATGGACATCCCATCATTGAACATTCAATTCTTTACAGGTTATAAATGTGTTAAAACCATGCATTAGTTCATACGACATGCAAGATAACCAAGCAATAGTAAATTAGTCAACGAAAATAAAAGTAAATGTTGTAAAAAAAAAGTCCTCTGAAAGAAGTTCTACCTAAGAGACTTGAGTAACGTTTCCTTCTGAGCTTTGGCTAAGGCTAGTTCTGCTTTTAAAATTTCATTCTCCAAGTTTTTTTCCTTTAACTCTAAATTCAGGTTACAAATAATCGTTTCCATACATTCGCATCGCAGCTGTAAAAATGATATTGTTAGTAATTCAAGTTCACAGTTAAAAACTTGACAATTTAAATACAGTATATACTGTAGTTTACATACTCTGCTGGCTTGCAAATTGTCATTGGGAGACGGGGGATCATTTAAACAAAAGAAATCAGCAACAAAAGCACTAAAAACAATAATGAATGAATGTTATTTCATGAACATCATTTAAATAAAAACCGAAACAAACTTACTTTTTTGTCATTTCACTGTTGTCAAGAATTGCATTTACAAAACATTGTAAACCTGAAATACGTTGCTCTAAAAACGTTGGCTCAAAATTGTCTTTAAACCAACGCTTAGGTGGAAGATTTAATTTAACACTTGGAAATAAACCCGTTAACTAAAAAACATTAAAAAATTACACTCACAATTAACAAAACTTCAAGTTAAAGTCAACTTTTCCTCTTACTTTTTGATAAAGTCGAACAAAATCAGTATAACGACGAAAAACAAACCAACTTTCTTTAGTTTCAACACGTTGAACGTTAATTTTAAATGCCTAAAACATAAATAAAATGTTATAAAGTCACATCAGTAACAATAAAACTAGTTTGTAGCTTGTTATCTGTTGCAAGCAATTCGTCCCTCAACTTTTAAAGAACTTTTAATAAGTTCATCTAAGTAACCAAATACTAAGAAAACCTCAATGTATATTTTGTTTTCTGCTCAGAGAAATTACGAGGAATATTGCTAAAATAAGAACCGTTTGATCATTAAAAACATATCTATTTCACTTTCCAAAAAATCTATTTTCAGTTCTAAGCACTTTTCGTAATGCTGAACCAGTTTCTTTAGCCTCTCTGAAGAAAAGTTCACTTCGCAAGTCTCTGTTTTGTGACATTTTCACAGTAATTAGCTGTAATTGTTGCTCCAAGTTCCATAAAATCCACCAAAATGTGTGAAATTGTGATCAGACCTGCTAACTTTTAAACTCAACTGGTGAACTTCTATGAAGAAAGGTTTAAGAAATTGGTCCAACTTTATAAAAAGTGCTTAAAACTAAATATGATTATAATGAAACGTGAAGTAGACTTCAAGTAAATCAAAACTTTGACCAAACGGTCTTTACTTTATGAAAATGTCTCGTATAAATTTTTGAAACAGCTTTCCACATGTCCCTGTGTGTCAGGTGACATTTGCTGTGTCAACAATAAGCAAGTCGACAGAGAACACCTACCGGTACTGTAAACAAAATGTATTGATTAAAAATTACTGTAAACTTGTCTTGTTGTTCAATAACTTCATATCCTAGAATTGGTGCTCTAATTTTGGGTGGATTTGCTGTCATATTGTCGTTCTGGGCTTGTAATTGTGATATGAAATTCTCTAAATCAGCAGCAAGTTCCACCCCAGCAGCACTGGCGCAGTCAGTTGATGTGGACGCGCTGCTTGAGGCTTCTTCTCCACTGCTTGGTGAATGATCATTACTCATACGTTTGGGCGTACTGCAACTGTTTGGAATAAAGTTGGAAGTGGACGATTGAGCAGGGTCCATCAACACTAATTGGGCTTCTGATTTCAGACGCTGAATTTCGTTTGATTGGATGTAAGCCTGTTGAACTTCATTATCGTCATCTGCTACAGCTGATAAGATACAACTGCTTTCGGCTGTTAATGATTTATTGTTATTTTTCGCTATTTCACTATCACGATGGCGTTTACTCATTTGAGCTGCGTGAGAAGCAGCTACTCTAGCAGCCATTTCGAGCTGATTTTGTGAAAGTATTGCCGTTTAATGTGAAAACTTTAAATTAATTAATTACGCCAATGACGTCATTTGACTTACTTTTGATTTTAAAAATGAGTCAGTTGTTGAATGAAACTAATCACAGGTAGACAAGATTCCACTTCCTTCTTTTAATACAAAAAAAAAGTTCATGGACGCTGCCATAGGCATCAGGTGATTTAATGAAGATATCGATAATCAGTCGTGTATAGATATACTGTTCAACATCGATGTTTTAATTACGTCAATTTTATTTCTAGAAAAACTTGAATAAATATTAATTATTATTACGGCATATTTATAGCAATTTTGTTATAAAATTAAAAATATTTTACGTAAAACGTCATAAAACTTGACAAATAATCCTGAATAATCCTAGCAATTATTACTTGCGAAAAGAACATATTAGTTGCAACTGACTATTCGAAAGTCACTCAATCCATGGATTGCACACTTTCGAAGTTTATATAAAACCTTCTCCTAGAAGTCATTGATAACTGTTTACGAGCGCCCTCTTTTATCTATTGAGTAAATTAACATTTACCATATTTGTTTACTCAATAACTCTAAGAGGGCGCTATAAGGCGTAAACTTTAGGAAACATTTCTAAAACCTTAAAATTGCCGAATTTGGCGTGTGAAAAACTACGAAGCGAGGCGGCGACACATAAACTTGACTTATACAATGCAATTCTTAAAGTTAATACAATATTGTTGTGGAAAAATTACGTATAATTATGCTATAAAATTGTAATTTGATAAATGCCAAATAACATACAGTAATTGCAAGTTATTTTATTGTACTTTAATGCAAATTTAACAAGCAAAAATATTAAATAGCGAACAATTAATAAAAACAACTGCAATTTTTTTAATTAACCAAAAGTGCTTTACGCAATAATTAAAGGGAATAGTTTAAATACATTATTTTGCCCAACATAATTTACAATTCATTTCAAAATGTAACTACCACGAAACTGCTTCCTGCAAAAATTAATGAATTCTGCATTAATTAATTTAATTTGCCTACAATTTTAAATGAATATATTTCAATTGATTTACTCAACTCTAGAGGAATAACTGTATAAAGCATTAAATTCTCCGTAATTTCGGTTGTATGGTTATCAGGAAGTTCTGCTATCAAATTGCCTATTCTGCTATAAAGCTCTGCTCTGGCAGCATTATTGAAGTCGTTCTTGATCGATAGATAATACGATTTCACAGCTGTCAAAAAGTCAGACACTGACTTTGAAGATGTGTTATTCTAAATCAAAAAAATAATTATTGCAGCTGTATATTTAAGTCGGTTAAGTAAGCGGTGCTAAAATAAATACTTGATTTAAATGATCTTAATTGTATCATGTTAAGTACATTATTTTAGGTGTGTACTTACGCTTTTTAAACTGATAACTTCCTATAGTAAACTTCTCTTAGATAAATTTATTTCATAAATTGTTCTATTAAGAACGAAAATTGCGCCGCTTGCTGCTTGTGGAATCAATTCTGCTATGTTGTCAATTACAGTAAATTGTAAAATTCATTCTTTTCGTTTTAATTACAGTATGTTAATTTAGTCATTTTTATCAATTATGTTAGTTATTTTTTAATTATTTCCAAAATGTTATTTTAAATTTAGAATTTACAAGAGTAAAATAGTCGGGAATTCCACCGAGAACAGCGCTACTGCAACACGGCCATTGCATGTTTACAGTGTTCGATTGCATTTGATTTGAATTTTCAAATCAAAAAGAATAAATTTAAAAAAATGCAAGCAAATTCATGAAATTAGTATTGGATTTTAACGACATAATGTACTTTAGATGATCATGCTGTTGTTTTAAATATCGGATACTTAAGGTATAATAATGTAGTTATAATAATTTTAAATACTGTACCCATAAATATTTAATTATCATTACAAAGTCCTTTTGATTTTTTTCCTGTACCAATCGTTTGCACCATTCATCCGTCGTGTCTGCTGGCTGGCGTGTAGCTCTTAGTTTAAAATTCACAGGATAATATCTCAAAAGGTTGTTCAAAAACTCTGGATTGGTTCCCAGCAGAGATTCCATCTCAGCAAAAATCGCAGAAAAGGTACTCCTTAAATTTAAACAATTAAAAAAATTATAAATTAAACTAAATTAAATGTAATACTGCACTTTGGTTGTGTTAACTTTGTGACACATTCTCCAAGCTGTGTGTAAATAGTCGTCCAGTTAGATCCATATAGTTTCTCCATCTCCAACATCAACTCAAAAAAATTAATGATAAGCAATCGTTGGTCTGTATTCCCTCTCTGTAATGTTACAGAAAATACAATGCAAGTTGTAAATTTGCATGTTAATTGTCATTTTCTCATTAAAATATTCAAAAGTTAGCATAACTGGGAATGTTTATGCTTTCATTGGGCCTTGTTTTTGCCCTAAAAACATATTTTGTTATTGAAACATGATGAAACATCAATGAATTTTATTTAAAACACATAAACAGCAGTCAATTTATATTTTAGTTAGTTAAAAATGACAAAAAAGTGAAGTAACTCTGACATTTGGAGCTTCAACTATGTTGTCAGTTACAAAAAAGGTAAACTTTTACACCTGATTTCTGTCTAAAAACAGACAAAGAGCAACTCTTAGTCAACTAAGCCCTTGAAATCTGTCCAAAAGTGACATTTGTGAGTATTTAAGTCTAATAAACACAATTTGTTTCAATTGGAGTCCAACAGATTCATCTTGTAAGTTTGTGTTACTGGTATGTGAATATGTTGTCCAGAGAAAGGGTCACAAATTTAAAGTAATGACTTACCAAGTTAATCTTGTTGTCGATAATGATAATGCCTGTCTCTTTATCCACATGGATCAACCAGCTGTTGGCCCCCATGTCTATAGCGGTGCTTGCGCTGCTTTTTCCGGACGGTTCACCCTGCCCACTCATGGTTCACTTATTAATGGGCTTTGATTTCTGTAGAAACTGGTGTTGTTGGACAGTAATAGTAATAGACAGTAACTTTTATTTTAGCAGTTGATTTAAATAATGCAAAGATCATTCTAGCAACTTTCTTACTATTTTAAATGGTACGAAATAAAGATGTAGAAATGAACTTTGTGCAACAATTTAATAATTGCAATTGTTACACTTGACGTCATCGCAATTCTGCACCAAATTTGGTGTCAATCAAAATACATTCGTGCTCTTTGACTCTCTCATTTGCAAAAGAGATTTGAAAAACAAAATAATTTGGTTTTTAACACTGCTTAGTAATTAACAATTTAGTTAGCAGTGAAAATACAGGGGAATCCGTTTAACACGAAGTAGTCGTGGCAGAGAAATTTTTTGTGTGATTGGTTTTATAAAAACTTTAGAATTTTGTTAATAAAGAAACGAGACTAATTCTCATGGCTTCCAATGAAGTTTTGTCTCGTTTCTTTCTTAACACTAAGAAAAAAAGCCAATAAAGAAACGAGACTAATTATCATCAGTTCCCATGGAATTTTGTCTCATTTCTTTCTTTACACTAAGAAAAAAAAATGCCAATAAAGAAACGAGACTGCTTATCATCAGTTCTTATGGAATTTTGTCTCATTTCTTTCTTAACACTAAAAAAAAACCACAAAAAAAAAACTAAAAAGCAAAATTATTTTGTGTTAAGCGGTTCTTATTTCGTGTTAACCAAAACAAATGTATAGAAATACTTATTCATTTGTTTATGTTTGCAATGTTGTTTTGTGTTAACCGAGTTTGTGTTAAACAAATTCCACTGTAGTTTACTAATTAAAAAAATCTAAAATTCATGATAATTTTTGTAATAATTGACAGTTTAATCATCGTATTTTTGGACTCTGACAATGTTAAACTTAAAAAACAGTTTCACAAATGAAGTTTAACAGTTAATATGATGAAATTATAGTTTCAAGTTGACATTTTTACGATTTTATTAGGATAATTATTACACAGTAATTGCCATTGTCACATTCAGTAGTTCAGTGTATTTTCAGTAACCAAACTCATTTAATCAAGACATTGCTATTGGGATTCCAAGACGTGCAATTGCTTTGTCGATTCCACCAATCGTCCAAATCATGATAAACCTTTGGTGGTTCATTTGGATCCATCAATTTCAAACAAAACTCACAAGCCCACATTTCCATTCTCAGTTCCCTAGGTTCATCAAAGCCTCTTCTCCAATCGAAATACTTGTTATACTCAGCGTCATTTTTATCCAAATACAAAAGATATTCAGCCAGCTGTTTAGGAGTGTAATCTAAAGCGTTGATGTAAGAACCAGCAGGAATAAAATCAGAGTAATCAGCCCCACTAAAAGCAACCGGAACCATCCCAAACTCCATTGCTTTGATCAGTTTCTCAGTGGCATAGTCTTTGCAAAGAAGATTCTCAAACGACATATAAAATTTGTAAACATGTCCTAAGTCCTCGTAACATTCGTGGAAATCACGACACTTAAATTGACCAATTCGACCATAAACATCAACCTAAAAAATTGAATTAGCAAATTGGATGTTAGTGATTGGTGGTCGGAACTAGAACTGGAGGTAGAGTGAACTAAAATATGAGTTTTGGTGCGCTAATCAAAGTTTCATCTCTTGGTGATAAGAATTTTTGTTGTTTTTGGACTAATAAAGAAATGAGACTAATTCTCATGAGTTCCAATGGAGTTTTGTCTCGTTTCTTTCTTAACACTGAAGGGAAAAAAGCCAATAAAGAAACGAGACTAAATCTCATTTAACTTTTTAACAGTTAACTTTGGATCCTCAGTTTTCTTCAATATAAAACCTCATATTAGTTCACTCTAACACCAGTTATAGTTCTAGTTCCGACCAAAAATACCCAGTGCAAACTCTAAAATACAAAAAAAACCTATTACTTTGATATATTTCTGCAATTCTCTAATATAATCTTCTCTCCTTCCTTGGGTTGGTTGATGACTAACAAGCCAAGCAGCCAATTTCGTTTTTCCATCTGCAAAATTCCTTTCCATTGACGCCTTGACTAAATTGCTAGGTAACCTTTTCATCAACAATCTCCCAAAATGCGTAATAATATCCGAATCCAACTTATAAGTTGCAGTCCAGTTAAACAGCCCATTAAACGCTGAATGATCAATCGGTTTCAGAACTGGTTTAAAACTCGGTGGTTCCAACATAAAGAAAATCCATCTCTGATTGGACAACCGAAAGGCTGGCAGTTGTTTCGCAATGTCCTCAGTCCAATTGATGGATTCAGCGTATGTGGTGACAACAACTGCATCGCTGACGTTCAAATACTTCCGGTCAGTCGTGTATTGGCATTTGAAGTTGGGACAGGCAACATTGGTGACTCGGTCATTAAACCACCAGTCCGTCCAATGGCTGAACTCGGTGTAGGCTTTATTCCAGAACAGAACTCGTGGAGACTCCTTGAAGTGACTTGGTCGCTCGTAACGTAAGGAACCGTATTCGGGAAGGTAAATTATTGAACGCATTTTACCTGGCGTTTCATTCCATATGGAACCAGAGTTAGTCCCTGGAACCACCGCATTGTTGTTTTGTGAAACGATGACTTCTGCCTTTTTGGCTGTTACTGGATTAATCAGCGGATTAATTAGCAGAATCCAATCAAGAATTGCCACACAGAAGATCAAAACAATGACATAGTATTTGTACATTTTGTTTTGGTTTTTAAAATGCCTCTGGGGTTTTACTGTACTGTTGCTTTGTTGAATGTCCCAGCTAAAAATACATCAAAAGAGAGCGATTTAGCTGTCTATTTAGCTGTCGAAAAATGATCCTAAATGGCGTTTTACATCTGCGAATTATATTTAATCAATAATAATGCTTTGTTGCCTATTAATGTTTGACGTCAAAACCACGTATTAAACTAATAATAATAACCAAAGCATCTAAATTTAGTTTACGTGTGATATTTTACTGTATTTATGAAATACTGTAGAGTTGGAGACTCAGCAAATTTAATTTGAAATAACACACAACCCTGAACGCTGTACATTACTGTATCGGAACAGAAAAATAAAGTTAAGGGTAAAATGAATACAAATAAATGATATCAAAGTACAGTTGAGTTTTCATGAAAACTTTGCTCTTAATTACTGTATTATTATTTTACCAGGCAAAATACAGTGTATGCAGTTGTTGTTAATTAACTTTCCGACAAAAGTAAATAAACATTCGGCTTATGTGATTTCTGGATGATTATTACTATTGAATTTGATGTCCCCAAAATTTCTTATTTACAGGGGAACAGGGCCGGAATGACTTTTTTCGGGGCAGGATACCAAATTTTTCCAAAAAAAAATTTTTTTTCTAAATTTTCCACAAAAAAAAAATATTTAATTTGTTCCAATTTTAATTCCAAAAATAAAATAAAATTTGTTTTTCTAAATTTTTCAAAAAAAAAATTTCTTTTTCTACATGTTCTAATAAAAAAATATTTTTTTCTAAATTTTCCACAAAAAAAAAATTTTTTTTTAAATTTTCTAAAAAAATTTAAAAAAATTGTTTTCTAAATTTTCCAAAAAAAAAAATTTTTTTTTTAAATTTTTTAAAAAAAAAAAACCTAAAAATTCAGCCTCCAAAAATTCAGAAAAAAAATTGCTTAAAAAACAATTTGGTTCTTCACCACCAAATATGTTAAAATTTATTATTTTTGCACAAAAAAAAAAACTAAACATTTTGTAAAACTACTAATTAGTTAATTGGACTTCAAAAGTAAATTACAAATAATTGAAACCAAAAACAATATCAAAGTTGCCAAAGAGTCCAAAACAGACTCATTTTGACCAAAAAAAAAAAAGCTCAATCTATTAAAAACTAAACATTTTTATTTCTGTCCCAAAACGTACAGTTACTTTGTCTATTCCACCAATCGTCAAACTGATGGTAAATCTTGGTTGGTTCATCCGGATCCATCAATTTAAGGCAAAGTTCACAAGCGTACACAGCGGCTATTCTGACTTCCTGTGGCTCATCAAAGCCTCTTCTCCAGTCAAAATATTTGTTATATTCAACCTCATTTTTATCCAAATACAAAAGATATTCAGCCAGTTGTTTAGGAATGTAATGTAAAGCGTTGATGTAAGATCCAGCAGGAATGAAGTCTGAGTAATCAGCTCCACCAAGAACCACAGGAACCATCCCGTTTTTCAATGCCAAGAGCAGCTTTTCAGTGACGTAGTCTTTGCATTGGACGTTTTCAAAAGACAAGTAAAATTTATAGTTTTTTCCTAAGACTTGGTAGCCTGGAAGGCTTCTGGGCATTGGCACACCACGATTGCCATACACATCAACCTAATTTAGAAAACAAAAAGTAATTTATTTTTCTACATTAATAACAATGCTTTTTTTACGAATGAAAGTGATTCCTAGTTAAAGGGGCACTTAATGCTACGTCTATATGATTGATTCCAGCTATAAGCCTCATATACTAGGCGGCTGTATCTACAGTTGCACAAACGCATCTAATCTTTCACAACTTTTGGTTTTCCAAACTTGTTTAACTAAATTATTTTTTTTAATTTTCTACTAAAGTCTAATTAACTAATTAGTAGCTTACAAAATATTAATAACCATTTAGTAAGAAAAAAAAGAGACTTGTTAGATAAAATACATTGAATAGTTAGTTTTGTGAACTTTTTGGGGTCTGTTTTTGCATTAAACACACTATTTTCTTATTGAAACATGATGAAACCTCCATAAATGTTATTCAATATTTAAAAACAATAAGTAACTTACATTTTAGTCAGTTGAAAAAGACAAAACTAATTTATTAGCAAAGAAAAAAAAAATGCCAATAAAGAAACGAGACTAAATCTCACGAGTTCAAATGATGATTTGTCTCGTTTCTTTCTTAACACTGAAGAAAAAAATGCCAATAAATAAACGAGACTAATTCTCATCAATTTCAATGGAGTTTTGTCTCGTTTCTTTCTTAAAACTGAGAAAAAAAAATTGTAATAAAGAAACGAGATAAATTCTCACGAGTTTGAAAGAAAAATGTAAAAAATGAATGTGAAAAATCTTAGAAGAACATTTCTTTTTAAGATTTTCATAGTTATGTTTTATTTAATGATTTGTTAACCACTCAGAATGCGAGGACTTCCTCCTGATCTCCGTAAAGGAAACCAAGAACGGTCATCAATGGTTAAAGCTACCGCTAAAAGTGGCAGCTCAACCGGCTTCACGCTCAGAAGCCCTCGCTTCACAATCGTCATCGTGGCTGTTCTGAAAGCTAGTTTGGGTAGCTGCATTATTAAACTATACTTTAGAAATGATCCTGTGAAGTATAGTCTTAACTTTACACTATCAAAAACACTTTCACCTCTTTCTAAGCTACATCACACCATTCCTTCGCATATTATAAACTTCAATTCCTTATATTAACTTACTTTGTCAGTATAAACTAATTTAAACATTATAAACGTGAACATTACACAATTTTGATTATTATTAATTAATTATTATTTAATTTAGTTTTTATATTTTATAATTGAGTGAATTTTGTATATTTTTAAGTCAGTGGGTGAGTCTAACTTGTCTTCTTTGATTCTATTTTAACCACCTAGCGACTCTAGCGACTGGTTTTTCAATCTTCACTAGTTTATCTCAAGGTTTTTGGGTTATTTTATCACCAATATTAAATTTAACCCAATAAATGAACTGACCTTAATATATTTTTTCAATTCCTCAACATACTCTTCTCTCCTCCCATTGGTCGGCATATGACTGACCAGCCAAGCAGCCAATTTCGTTTTTCCTTCTGCATAATTTTTACCCATTGAAGCATTGACCAAATGTCCAGGCAGTTTCCTTAAACTCAATTTCCCAAACTGAGTGACAATATCCGAATCCAATCTGTAAGTTGCAGTCCAATTGACAAGTCCATTCAGCATTGAATGATTATATCCTTCAAGACGATTGTTAGTTAGTTTCAAGTCTGGTGGTTCCAGAGCAAAAAAAGTCCATCGTTGATGAGGCAAATGATAAGGTGGCATTTCACTCAAAAGGCTCTTGAGAGAACCACTGAATGTTGTAAGCATCAACGCATCACTTATGTTTAACTCGTTTTTGTCCATGGTGAAATGGCAGTTTATGTTGGGACAAGCCTCATTGGCGATTGAGTCTCCGAGGAACCACAACCAGTGTTTCACGTCGCCGTAAATCTGATTCCAGAAGAGAATTCTGACTGATTTCTTGAAATGTTTTGGCTTTTCGTAATGTGTTGAGCTGTATTCAGGCAGATACATAATTGAACGAAAATTTCCAGGAGTTTCAATTGGTCTTGAGCGAATTGATTCTTCGTTATTGGCCATTGGAACTGCAACTGCCCTGGAAGTGCAATTGGTGCTCCCAGTTGCGTCTTCACTGTCAGATTGCTTAATAGGAAAAACAAACAGGAGCAAAATGATATTAGCAATCAACATTTTTGTGAATTTTAAAGTGACCTGCACTGAATTTGCCCCAAACTCAACTTTCTGTTGCTTTAAAATCCTTTTTATATGTCTGTGCAAAATGCTCAATAATCAGAAAGACTTTGTCCATTGAGTTGAAGTGTTGAACTAACTTGTGCTAAAAAGACTAAGCAAAATTTCTGTATTTAAAAAAAAACATTCAGCAAAAAAAAAATATAATCGATGACACATTAGATTTCAATTGTTATTTTAAACTAAAAAATAAAACACTTATAGAAAGTCGTTTATAGTTAAAGGGGAATGTTTATTTGGCATTCAACACTGAATATGCACTCAATAATAACTGTGAACTCAATTTAAATCAATATAAGAGCAATGGATTTTTTTTTTTTTAAAGTTGTTTACAAAAAATCTCGCTTGCTCTCATATTTTTTTTTATGAGAACTTTCAAGCTGATTGTCCATTTCACATTTCCAAGAGCATCATTGTCTATGGAGAGCAATGGATTTCAAATGGCAATAAAGGATTCAAACTTTGAAACTGGATTGCATTGGTTTCATCGAGTTTCTTCTCGCTTATGTACTGGCAATTGAAATACAGTGTGTAACACGAACACTCGTTAGCACGAATTTCTTGTTAACACGAAGCAACATGGTCTCGAATTACAGTACTGTATAGGTTTTTCCATATGCAGTGGATTCTCGTTAACACGAAGTCGACTGACCAAGATTTTTCTTCGTGTTAACGAGGTTTTGTGTTAACGAACACATGCAAAATATAATATTTATCGGTCAAACTAACATTTTTTCATCTTTTTTATAAAAACAAACAAAAAATGCATCGAATTTGTACTTGTTTTTATAAAAACATTAAAACGTATTAAAATTTTGATTTTCTCTACATTTTCGCCGACGGAATATGTAATTTTTCATTTGGAGAAGCAAAATCAGTTCGTGTTAACGGAATTTTACTTCGCGTTAACGAACAACAAATGTATGCGAAAGCCTATACTGTAGTTCAGGACTGCAATGTTGCTTCGTGTTAACGAGAAATTCGTTTTATCGGCGTTCGTGTTAATGAGAATCCACTGTATTTTAGGAGATAGCTGGGACCGCAGCATTATTTTGTGTTAAGCGATTTCGAGTTAAAGTTATTACTGTACATATTTGCATGTGTCGGTTAAAACAAAATTCGTTTAATACCGGTACTAAAAAAAAATCTCGGCTTCGAGCGTTTCGTATTAACCAGATTCCACTGTAATTAAAACTTAAGGATAGTTTTCGTTATAAAGAGTTTTCACTGTATTTTATTTTATTTTAAACTAACATTTGCTTTTTATGTACAATAATTTCAAATGTAAATAACGAATCTGGTATCAAGTACTCTCGTATTTTAATAATCAACGCTGGTTTACTATTTCTAACTCAGTTTACATCAAATTCTTTAATTTTGTCATGTCTAATCAACAAAAACAAACAAAAACCTCAACACTATACCATTTTGCTTTTATCCCAAAATGTACAATTGCTTTGTCGATTCCACCAATCATCCAGATTGTGATAAACTTTTGGTGGTTCATCAGGATCCATCAATTTCAGACAAAACTCACAAGCCCACATTTCCATTCTCAGATTGACAGGCTCATCAAATCCTCTTCTCCAATCGAAATACTTGTTGTACTCAACGTCATTTTTATCCAAATACAAAAGATAATCAGCCAGCTGTTTAGGAGTGTAATCTAAAGCGTTGATGTAAGAACCAACAGGAGCATATCTGGAATAATCAGAACCACCAAATACAACAGGAACCAAACCATTGCTCAAGGCTTTGAAAAACTTTTCAGTTGTATAATCTTTGCAAAGGATATTTTCAAACGACAGATAAAATTTGTACTCTTTTCCCAAAGCGTTGTAGCACTCAAAACCTTTAGGACAACGTCTTTCATGATTACCATAAATATCAACCTGCAATTTAAAATTAAAAATTACAATCAGATAAAAATTATACATTATATGTTCATGAATTGGTGGTCAGAACTGAAACTGGTGTTAGAGCGAACTAAAATCAAGTTTTATATAAAAAAAACTGAAGGTCCAAAGTGCGATTTATGAGGACAAGAGAACCAGCATGATGGGTTTTCAGTGAATGTTTGGACAGGTAACTTAGTTGACTTTCTCATTGGACCATGTCTGCTTCCTCCAAATCTAAATGGCAAACCTTACCACATCTTTTTTAAGAAACAGTTGACAAAACGTTTGGATGACATGTTGTTTGAGGATGATAGTGCTCTGGTCAATTTCAGCAGAGATTTGCAATATTACGTTGATGAAACCTTTGGAGCCAAATGGCTTGGCAAAAGAATTTTCTGTAAATTGGATAAAACGTAATAAAACACTGTTTTGCAACATTGTTTGTTACCCTGTAAGTTAAACTTTAGATCCTCAGTTGTTTTTAAAACACTAAAACTTCATTTAGTTCACTCTAACATCAGTTTTAACTTCAACTTTGAATCCTCACTTACTTTAAAACCTAAAACCTAATTTTAGTTCACTATAACACCAGTTTTAGTGTCAACTTTGGATCCTCAGTAGTTTTAAAACACTAAACCCTTATTTTAGTTTACTCAAGCACCAGTTACAGTTTCAACTTTGGATCCTCAGTTGCTTTAAAACACTAAAACCTAATTTTAGTTTACTTTAACATCAGTTTTAGCTTCAACTGTGGATTCTCAGTTGCTTTTTAAACAATAAAATCTTGTTTTAGTTCACTCTAACATCCATTTTAATTTCAACTTTGGATCCTCAGTTGTTTTTAAAACACTAAAACCTAATTTTAGTTTACTTTAACACCAGTTTTAGTTTCAACTTTGGATCCTCAGTTGCTTTTAAAACACTAAAACCTTATTTTGGTTTACTCTTAACACCAGTTTCTGCTTTCCCAACCAATTCACGACCATTCTATCAATACTATACTTATTACTGTAATGTATTTTTGCAGTTCCATAACGTAATCTTCCCTCCTTCCATGAGTAGGACGATGACTGACAATCCAAGCCGCCAACTTCGTTTTTCTTTCCGCAAAATTTCTAGTCATTGACTCATTGATCAAACGAGTTGGCAATCGCTTAAGAATTATTCGTCCAAAATGAGTGATGACATCCGAGTCCAACTTGTAAGTTGCAGTCCAATTGAAAAGCCCATTTAACACCGAATGGTCAATTGGTTTAATGTCTGGCGGTTCCAGCATAAAGAAAGTCCATCTCTGATGAGGCAAACGAAATGTTGGTAAATTTCTAGTAATATTTTCTTTCCATTTGAACGATTCACTGTAAGTGGTGAACACAACAGCATCACTGATGTTCAAATCGCTTTTGTCAATGCTGAAATGGCAGTTGAGCTTGGGACAGGCAACGCTGGTCGTCTTTTCATTAAACCACCAGTCTATCCAGCTTTTTTCAAAACCATATGCTTTGCTCCAGAACAGAATTCTGACTGATTCCTTAAAATGTTTGGGTTTTTCGTAGAGTAATGAGCCATACTCAGGCAGATAATAAATGTAAGGGAAAATCTGTCTTGAATCTTCCTTGCAAACTTTATTTTCTTCACTAAATGATGGTGCAATTAGAAAGACGAGATAGACAACAAATACCCCAACGATTACGCTGTAATTTTGGTTCATCTTTTTAGATTGAAACCGTCAAAACGACAAAGACATCAACTTCGGTATGTGAATGGTCCAAAATGAATCTGAAACCGTTTTTAAGGACTGCAAATTGATGACATCTGTGTGTGTCTGTAAATGATCCTGTGTAAATCAGCATTACAGTATTTATACAAAGTATGTAAGTAAAAAATACAACAACTTACAATGTGTTTTGGAGTTGATGAAACGTTTGACGTCAATCAAACACAATCAGATCCACTACTGCACAATCCCATCACTTTACTGTGCTCTGTTATCAAATAAAAATGTGATTAGTTCAGCAATTTATTCAGAAACAAGTCATAAAAAAAATTTAAATAAAATAAAATATATGAGCAACTTACTGTAGTTTAAAAATAGTTTGTACTGTAAGTGAATTTAATCACAATTTCACTATTAAACTTTTTATCTATTGCAAAAGC
>JAAFCF010006596.1:32652016-32688877 GCA_013389785.1 Helicorthomorpha holstii | reverse complement strand
CCCAGCAGTACACATCCAGAGGCCACCTGCTCCTAGAAGTTGGTTGACCAGCAGTACACATCCAGGGGCCACCTGCCCCTTAGAGTTGGTTGACCAGCAGTACACATTCAGGGCCACCTGCTCCTAGAAGTTGGCTGACCTGCAGTACACATTCAGGGGCCACTTCCCCTCGTTTCTTTTATTGTCTTTTTAAGAAGTTTTAAGAAGGAAACGACACAAAACGCCATTGGAACTAATGTGAATTAGTCTTGTTTCATTTATTGACATTTTTTTCTCAGTGCTAAGAAAGAAACGAGACAAATTACCGTGGGAACTGATGATATTTAGTCTCGTTTTTTATTGGCTGTTTATTGATTTTGTTTTTTAAATAAAATGTTGAATATTACATTGTATTTTTTTTTAATTTTAAAATTTTATTGTTTTACAGATAATATACTCTAAGAAATATCGTTGTAGTGAGAATATTTTGGTTATTGTACAGTATGTTTTATTTAACACGAACTATTGGTCCCGACCGACTCATGTTAAGCGTATTCCTCTGTATTATATTAATCAAAATAATATTAAAAAATATTATTCAAAAGTTTCACTTTACAAAAGTGAACTTCACATTAAAAATTCACACAAGTCCTTGAAACTTAGTTGTGTGATTTTATGAAGAAAGTGAAAATTAGTTGAAGAAAGTAAAACGTTATTAAAATGAATATAATAACTTAATTTGCTATGAAATATTTGCTGTACTGTACCTTTAGCTTATATTATGCAAGATAATGATGACTGTTGAAATCCGGCTGGAGGCAGTGAGTTTGTGTCAACTAGTAAATAATTAAAGTTATATTGTATCAGGTGATGTGACCATAAAAGTTCATGACCTTTTAGTGTTTTCGTCCTGTTCAAAGGTGAGGATTTCTCCTGTACTGTATTTCTTTTTACTCCTCCTTTACCATCACATTGCTTTGCTAAACGATAATATCAGAAAAAGAAAAAGTAAGGGTAACATTTGAGAGAATTAATGTTGACATTAAAATAAAATTCTCGTTTTCTCATTTATTGACACAGGACGACGTGAATCTTTACTCAAACAGAAATTGTTTTCTTCACTAAAAAAAAAATAAAAAAATACCCCTTTCTTTCCTTCTGAATTTTTCAATTTCGTTTAATTTACATTTACATTTTACACCATCAATTGAATGCTACCACCAAGTACCAAGTAACCCAACACAAACATAATTAAACTTCAAAGTTAATACGATATAACTTACTGTACAGAGTGTCTTTTAAAGTTAAGTGGATCTTTCATAATACGATGAAGTAACACTTATCCACTATCGCAAAAATAAACATACTAATTAGGAAATTTATAAAATATTTAAGTAAACTCATAGAAAAATTAAAATGCATCCATTAATCACAATATAATAACTTTTTCATCTTTTAATCACGAGAACATTTACAATTTCTAATTTTTCTATAATAAGTTTTAAATTTTCACTGTTTTTTTGTTCAAAATATCTTAAAATTTTAAATTTCTTAAATATCTTAAATTTTTGTTGCTTTTTTCCCTAAAATTTCTAAATTTTAAAATACAGTAAAAATTTCAAATTTGCTGTTTCCCCAAATTTTTACATTTTTACTGTTTTTTTTTTTTAGAATTTTTAAATTTTTACTGTTTTTTTTTTTTTAGAATTTTTAATTTTTTACTGTTTGTTTTTTCCTAAAATTTTTAAATTTTTGCTTTTTTTTTCCCTTAAATTTCTATTTTTTAAAAACCTGAAAAAATTTAAAATTTACTATTTTTTTTCCTAAACTTTTAAAATTTATACTGTTTGTTTCCTAAAATTTCTAAATTTTACATTTTTTTTCCCTGAAAAAATTTTTATTGATTTTTTTCCCTCTAAATTTCTAAATTGTTACAGTTTTTTTTTTTTTTTTTTTTGCCTAAAATTTGCTGTTTTTTGCCTAAAATGGCTAAATTTTTACTATTTTTTCCCCTCTAAATTTATACTGGTTTTGTATAGCATGTTTTTTATGCAAGCCACAAATTCCGAATCAAAAGTCTTATTTATTTTTCTAAAATTATAATATACTTTTTCAAACAAATTTAACGCAAAACTTGAAAACTAAAAACATTTTTCACTGAACTTGTTTTTCTATTGGAAACTATGAAGAGTACTTTTGGTAGTTATTTAAGAAAATAAACGTGTTTTTCTTAAGTTTTTCAACCAAACATTTCCAAATAAAGTTAATTTCATCCAAATTACATTTCAAAGCTGATCAAAAGGATGAAATACCCATCACCTAATGACAAGTTAAACATTTGGATTGATGCTGTGTTAAAATTAAAACCGCTTTTGATGGTCTTCAAATCCATTTAAAAAAATTACAAATATGCAAATTTAAATTATAAAAGTTCAATCAAAAAAAGGATTTGTTATTTATTGTCTGTCTGATTGGAAAAAATAGCCAAGAAAAAAATATTTACAATTAAACGATTGTGAATCCGGA
Organism: Helicorthomorpha holstii; assembly: GCA_013389785.1. Taxonomy (NCBI): domain Eukaryota; kingdom Metazoa; phylum Arthropoda; class Diplopoda; order Polydesmida; family Paradoxosomatidae; genus Helicorthomorpha; species Helicorthomorpha holstii. The sequence goes on along the minus strand of JAAFCF010006596.1, from coordinate 32,686,372 downwards.
AGTAACGTTTACAATTGAACAAAAAAATCAATTTTTCATCAACAAATCAATAGTATATTTTCATTAATTTTTTATCAAATTTATTTTGATTTCACATTCATTTCACTTTCTGGTTTATTTCAGTTTTATCTTAAAAAATTAATAAAAACAATAACTTTTTAGCATAAACCAAAAATGTAAACATAGTTGATATTTCTTTTTAAAACAAATTGTTTTTTTATTGATTTGCAAACAATCCTTCCGGATTTAAAGTTGTCTAATTGTAAAAGTGAAGATTTCCTCTTGGCTATTTTCGAATAAAACAAACATTAAACAACAAACAAACTCCTATTGAACTTTTATCATTTAAATTTGCATATTTGTAATTTTTTTAATGACTTTGAAGACCATCAAAGACTGTTCCCCATGAGGGAACCTCTGAGGAACCTTCTGAACACCCTGTACAAAGCAAAAACTGTCTCAAAAACTTCATGAGATGCTTTTCTTTACCTGCCAGTGAATAATAAAAGAAACCCTACAAACTTATTACATTATAAGTTTAACTAATCGGTGCCTTTTGAAAAACAAAGTGATAATTAACTTAATAGAAAGAGAAATAAGTTATTATCTCGCAAGGCAAGGGCTTTCCATGTATTCCTCCCCATACATCATTTATTTAATGTTTCCGGTTTTTGTCTTTAGGTTTTGAGATGCAAGAAGCTTCTTACTGTAATGTCTTCAATTGCTTCAATGTACAGTGGGTGTATAAGTTAACTTAAGTTTGATGTTGAAGCAGTGAGAGTGGGAGTGGCAGTAGTGTAAAGTAGTAAAGTCATGGTGAAGATTTAAATGATGATGGGAGATTGAAGAAGAGCCAAGTGTTAATTCTCTTTTCCACTTCAAGTTTAATGTGAACTTTTTATTTCTTCAAATGTCGTGTAATCAAAATATATATTGGAAAGTGGAGAAACATTGGCAAAGTTAAACTAGCTTTCACCGGTAACAGACTGGGAGTCTCCATTAATCACTCAACTTAATCATTGATACCAAATAGGAAAACATTATACATCATTGATCAAACGGTTAAAAGACTTAGAAGATATTAATCACAGGATTGGGATTTAATTTTAAATCATTTAAGTAAACAGGTAACAAAAAATTTCAATATTTTAAATTTAATTGGACTTCAAAAACTAAATTTCTTTCTAATAGATTATTAAAATTTCAATTAATTAAACCATTTTTATAAATTTTTTTTAAATTGGTTCAAAATAGTTTTGATGCTTTTAAAATAAATCAATATTTCTGTTGATCAATTATTGTTTTATAATTAGAAGTAAATAAAAATTTTTTTTAATAATAAATTTAAAATTAAAATAAAAACTTTCTCGTTAAACGATGAACCATTTTAAAACTATAAATAAAATAACCTTTTTTAAACAATTTTTTTCTAACTTTGTACAGTAAAAACCGCTTAACACGAAACGGTTGTTGCCAAAATATCTCTTCGTGTTAAAAGTTTTGCATTTAAAATAACCAAAATGTCGTTTTACAACTGTAATTTTAATTTTTTTTTATAAAAAGAAATAAAAAATGTATTGATTTTGTGTTTGTTTTTATAAAAACTTCAAAAACAATTTGTTAATAAAGAAACGAGACTAATTCTCATCAGTTCGAATGGAGTTTTGTCTCGTTTCTTTCTTAAATTTAAAAAGAAAAAAAATCAATAAAGAAACGAGACTATTTCTCATCAGTTCCAATGGAATTTTGTCTCGCTTCTTTCTTGGTATTGCTTTGTTATTATAAAAACTTTAAATGTAATTAAAACTTTTTTTTTCTATATTCTCAAGTCGGTATATCAATTTTGTTCATTTGCAAGCCAAATCTTTTCGTGTAAAGCGACTTTTGTTCGTGTTAAAAGGGGAAAAAATGCATAAAATTACATAGAAGTTGTTCAGACAGTATTATTTTGTGGTAACCGACTTTTCCTGTTAAGCGATTTCGCCTTAGTAGGTTTTCACTGTACCTGTTATCTACTATTTAAGAGCTCGCCAGACAATTAAAATGCAAATGAACCCTTGATGGTCCTTATTGAGAAGATTTGTTGTTTGCCAATCTTAAGTCCACTTATCTTTCTCAATAAACACAAACTTTTCATAAGAAACACTCAATCAATTTAATACTTTTACTTAAGTGCCTTTTAAGCATCCTTAAGTGCAAGTAATATTGATAAGTGATTTTTTTTGCCATCATTACTAAAATTTAAACAGACATATCAGACAGTAAACATTGTTAATGATTTTAGTAATACAGTTGCATCTAACTATTCCCATTTTAGTGGCAAAACAATTTTTGAAAACCCTTGTAAATTGTTTTGTAGTTACAAATCAATTGTAGCAATCAAATGTAGCAAAAAGCTTTTTTCTTTTTTATACCCTTTTAGCAGTAACAGTTTTCATAATTTAAACTTCCTTATTTGTCATCTTAATCCTTTAGGCGTTATCAACTTTTCACAGTAGTAAACTTCACAGTAAATTTATAATTTCACACTATGTCGATAGTTAAATAAATAAAAAAAAAAAAGCTTCTTCCACTTTTACACACGCTGATATGCTCGTAAATCGATATCTTCCACCACAATACTACTTGATAATTTGTCAAACATAACAATTATGTGTTTAAGTCTTCAACTTATCAACTACCATCACAAACAGTGCAGTGTGTGTGTGTATCTATCTATATATAAAAAGATTCCGGATACTCAATCCTTGCTTTCATTTTAAAAACAGATAATAAACTTCACAACAACGAGGGACAAACCATAACCATCAGCTGTGGAAATGCCACCTTTGCCATTCAATTGGCAATGAAGTCACAAACGTCCAGAAATCCAGAAAATATTCTCATATAATCCTCATCATCAAAAAACAAATGGATGGTCTATCACTTAAACCATCTTTACTCAACAGTATATTAGTTTCCTGTATCATTTTAAATTATTTTTCATCTTTTGGAAATGCAGTGATTCTGCCACTTCCAACATCAATTGGTCAATCGTTTGAATTTGGTAAGTAAAACGTCTTATTAACCAAAACAAAAACACCTAAACTAATTGTGTGTGTCTTTTGCTAAATAGATTTACAAATAACAGTACCTTATTCAATTATTTTACCTGCTTTTATTGGTCGTCGAAGACGTCGACGAAGTAAGGATAAATCCAGCAGAGAGCACCCTGACGATTATTCATCTTATTATCAAACAATGGCATCAAAGTTGGATATTGGTTCTACTGAAGGTGTAATTTACGCCAAATTATCATCTCTCATGTCCTGGATGGGCTTAGAGGATCTCGAGTGTCAAAAAAGACTGCTGTGTCTTGTTTCTCAAAATCCAGCCAAGTATTCACCACTTAGTGACATTGTATTTCAACATCTAGATCCGTAAGTTCCTGTTAACATTTAGTTAAAAATGAAACTTTAATTGGTTTCTTTTGAATTGGTTTCTGTAAATTAGGAGACGAGACGCATTAGTTCATGTTAAAGAAAATATGTACTCAGATTACATGCAACGGAGTCCAAACTGGCAGTATTATGCTTTTTATGATGCTGAGCGGAAGGGCTTCTATCCAGGGACCAACTGCACACATGAAACCATTTCCTGTAAAGCTAATCCTGATAACATTATTAATTGGGAAATGATGAACGTTTTCAAAGCAATCAAGTCTTTTGTTAACTTGCAATTTAAATAGTGCAATCAATCAAAAACCACTTTTATAAGGGGTTATTACTTTGTCGTATTGGAAAAAACGTTTGTTAATAATAATTACAGTATTGTTAAAATGTAATTGCCAAACTATGTTGCTCACACTGTCAAAATCTTATAATATTTATCGTAAATGTTGTATTTTGGATGTGAAGTCTCTTTTGTATGTTGCACTGGTTCCTCTCTTCCTCCCTCATTTTATAAGTTAATCTAGTGTTTCATGTAATGTACTCTCAATTGTTTTGTTTAATGTATTTACAATATTTAAATCTCCAAGTCTTAAAAGTTCCTTCCGTTGTTTTATCCAAACGGAAATTTCCTGCTATGATTTTTCTTTCAATGTTAAAGCCATCAAAATGTTGCCATTGTCGTCCCCTTATTTTGTATTAAAATTTCCTTATATAAAATGACAATAAAAAATCGTTGTTTACTGGTTTAACGTTCAAAATTAGTTGCGTGAAAGTTGTTAAAGAGATTATTAGATTTTATTAAAAAGTACTTCTTCGTCGATCTTCAATTTTCAACTACTGTACAATCGATACTAAGAGTTGTAAATGAACGGGTCTTTGGTCAACAAAATACGCAAAAAAAAACGAAATCAATCACAAAAGTTATACTTGTCGACTACAAAAATGTTAAAAAGAAATTGGTCTCGCTGTTGATTAAAGGAACTACCAGAATAACGCTAAATATATAGAGTTATTTCTATAAAGTGTCATAGTAATGATCAAATTAGGTAGCTGCCTCGCAAACAAACGATCAGGAATTATAATTGGCTGTAACTAACTAACTTAGACACTAAAACAGCAGAAACTGGAACTTGTTTAAGTATGGCAGCTCAGTAACATTTCAAACATTCATTTTGAGCATCTACTCTTAACAACTTTGAGCCTACAAAAAGTCACGAAACTGCAAAGTATTAAATCAAATTATTAAAGAAAACTTCAAGTGTTTTAAGTCTTTCATATCTTTAAATTGATTTGTTGAGGTATCAAACTACCCAAACAAAAACTGACTTTAAAAACAACAACATTGTAGTTGTTATGAAACTCTGATAAAAAGAGATTCAGTAAAGTGCTTGATTAGTTAATTAAAAGAGATTTCACTTTGTGTTAATGACAATCACGATATTATGGCACTGATTACGAGTTGCGTGACTGAATTGATTAGTTAATTTACTTAATTAGTTCAGAGAACCAAAGTAGCACTTTAGTATCTTAATTAACTGAGCCACCTTACTAAAACCTTACTAATTAAGTTACTGTACTTGCATTGTTGCATATTCGACTAACAAAACTGTACTTGCGGTTACTGCACACTAAATGATCCTCGATCTAATTTCTAATTATAATAATTTCTTAAAAAATAAATTTTAAAGTAAAAGTACAAACATATTTTATGATGTTTTTAAATATAGTCAAGATACTATGGCGTTATATACAAATGACCACTTCACAAAATCACTTTTTTGCATCCGTCTTTTCAGTTAAAAACGTACTGTATATTTTACAAGATCATTTCATTAATAATTAAAAAAAAATCACAAAAACAAAATTCCCTTGACCAATTCTTAACTCGTGAATGGTCAACTGCGAAATCTGTCTCCAGCCTGTGCGTTACTCTTTTGGGTCTTTTTAAGAAAATAAAATTAGTTTCAAAGTTTCTAAACAACTCTTTGTCTGAGGTCAAATAAAACTTCTTAGTTGATAAGACTTCAAATATCGTCCTATGACTTTTCTTTGGAAATTTCGATATTTAGGTTTTTCTACAGTAGATTTCTCACCGATTTTATCCCTATGGCTAAATGGAATGATTATTATAACTTACAGGGCTTATAAATTCATCTATTCATCATGGTAATGAGCTGACTTTGAATCAAAATACCGGCTTTTAACGGCAAAACCGGTTGGCAATAAACAATGCCAGCTTTTGGCAAACTTTAAACCGCTAATGTGACCATTATTAAAGTACTAGTAACAAAATAACGACTAAGACCAATATAGCAGACAATACCCCTATGGCAATCCACTGTCTTCGATCTAAAAATAAAATCAATAATTAACTAACAATTAAAAAGCAAAAGCCAAGTTCAAATTAAATCAAAATACCGTTAGACATGTGTAGAACTTTGGCCACTTTTTTCATAGCGCCATCTAATCTTGATTCAGTAGTTTCCATTTCGTGAGAAAAATCGTCCAACATACTAAGAATTAATTAAATAATGGTTATCAATGTTAAAAAACGCAATCTACATTATTAGTTGATAAAAATATTACATAGCTTGTTCATCCAATTCACTGCCAATCTGTTTTGACATATTCTTCAGTGTTCCAACACTGCTTGTCATTTTATCAAGTTGGTCATCTTGAGACTGGATAATCAACTAAAAAACAATGCAAAAAATGGTTTCATGAGTCAAAAAAAACACACAAAATAGTTCAAGTTCTAGAGCAGTGATTCCCAAACAAATTGGAGGAATTACTGTAATACATCCTCAATTAATATGATTTATGTCTCCTCGTTATTTATATGGAAAAGTAATAAGTTCAAGACAACATTAACTTCTTGAGCTATTTTCAGGACAAAAGATAGTTGACCTCAGTAATGATTGGTTTTTTCATTATTTTGTAACTAAAAAATCATTAAAACCCAATTATTTTTGAGTAGGAAAGCTGTGTCTGGTGTTGTTTATATATTTCTTTTATGTTATAAGAAAAGATAAGACTGCTCTCATTTCTTCTTACAAATTTCTTCATTCTTATTTCAGGATTTTCCTCTTGAATAGATATCCAAAATTTCAAAGTTCTACTTAAAGTGACAAGAATCAAGTTACTTTGGTTGGGAACCACTTTTCTAGAGTATAGCATCAAACTTCTCTCTTGTCATAACAGGAAATTACTCATTTGTTTTAGTAATTAAAAAGATTCAACTACTTCACAATAGAAGATCCAAAGGTTTATAATCTCACCAACAGCATTAAAACCAATAAATTTTCTCATAATGATAAGTTTAACAACGAGTTTCTTCAACTTACTTGTTGCTGTTGTACATTATTTTCAATAAACTGATGGCTTGGGCTTTCAATATCATTATGCAGCCTGACATAGCCTCCTTGTTGGCCTAGAATATTGGATCCTCTTGACATCTAAAATAAATGAACACACACCATTAATCATATCGGCATTGCATTGCGCTGTCTACATCCTCTACTAAATTTATTAGATTTCCTATTTATGTTAGACGACAGACCCTCTCCAAATTGTTTAAATTAAAACTGGCTTTCAATCTCTTTTTTATAATTATATAAAACGCCATAAAAGCCTCGTTTATGAAACTAATTAAAAATACAATGTGTCGTTTTGTTTCAAAATAAATTGCTTTGTAAATTGCAAACGAGCTTAGCCATGCGTTCAATGTATTAATTTGACTTTTAAATACAGTGAAATCCGTTAAACACAAAAAAACGGTTAACACAAAACAATGTTACGGAAATAAAGTTAAACTGAAATAAAGTATAAACATTTCCATGCATTTGTTTCCTGTTAACACGAAACAAAATCTGCTTAACACGAAAAGATTTTACTCGATAAAGCTCATGAGATTTAGTCTCATTTCCTTATTGACATTTTTGTTTCTCATTGTTAAGAAAGAAACGAGACAAAACTCCATTGGAACAGATGAGCTTTAGTCTCGTTTCATTATTAGAATCTTTTTCTTATTTTAAGAAAGAAACGAGACAAATCACCATTCGAACTGATGAGAATTTGTCTCGTTTATTTATTGGCTTTTTTCTCTCTCTGTGTTAAGAAATAAACGAGACAAAACTCCATTGGAATTCATGAAAATTAATCTCATTTCATTATTAGAATTTTTCAGTGTTAAGAAAGAAACAAGACACAATTTTTCTGCCCCAACCATTTCGTGTTAAACGAATTCCACTGTATAAAAAGACAAAAAAACCGTAAAAAAGATATGGCGCATGCTCAGTACAGTGTGTAATTGTAAAGACACATAAAAATTTGGTCCAATATTAGGTTTTATCAGCCAATATCGCACAATGTGTGTACAGAAAGCGTAAATAAAAGTCTTATCAATATTTTTATCTGTACTGGTTTTATGACTCAATAAAAATAAATTTCAGTCAACCATTGTAATGTTGTTAAGCGTCACGTTTGATTAGAAAACAGTTTCATTGACGCAATTCAAGCACCGAAATGACATTAAATTAAAAACAAAAATTCTTACAATCCGATTCGAGTGATCCTTTTCTCTCTGCGGTTTAGTAAAACTCATTTTCTCCTTAATTGACTACAATAAATCACTAAAGTTAAAAATAACATCACAATTTACAGTGTAATAAATACTTACATTAATATTTCCCCTAGTTTGATCAACAAACGACTTTCTATTATGAATTTCTCCGTTCTCAATCTTAAATTTCTTTGGATTTTTTTCAACGATTGGTAAACAAATTTAATTAAGGAAAGAAAAAAAAAACAAAGTTCAATAAAATCGCACAATAAAGCCTTCAGTCTAAATTTAGCCTGTTTGTTAAGACTGCAAGTCAATTGAGTCTACGAGTTTGCTTTTTCTATATAAACAATTTGGCCTCGGTTTTTAAGGAGACTGAAGATGAAAACAGTCAGATAAGAACTTCTTACTTTACAGGAAAATGTTAACAACAAAAGAACTACGTCTATGACTCAATGTTGTATATGACACTTTCAGGAAATATTTGTAAACTTATGAAAAGTTGAATGATCCTTAGTTTAAAGAGCAACTTAACCAACATCTGGAACCATAACCTAGAGTCCTAACATAAATTATTATCAATTCAACTTCAAACTACAACATCTGGGACCATAAATCAAGGTCCAAACATGAATTATTTTCAGTTAAACTTCAAACAACAAGATCTGGAACCACAAATCATGATCCTAACATGAATTATTATAATTTAAACTTCAAATAACCACATCTGAGACCACAAATCATGATTTTAACATGAATTATTATAATTTAAACAACTACATCTGGGACCACAAATCAGGGTCCAAACATGAATTATTGTCAGTTAAACTTCAAACAACACCATCTGAGAACACAAATCATGGTCCTAACATGAATTATTGCAATTTAAACTTCAAACAATCATATCTGAGACCCCAAATCATGGTTATAGCATAAATTATCATCAGTTAAACTTCAAGCAATCATATCTGAGACCCCAAATCATGGTTCTAGCATAAATTATCATCAGTTAAACTTCAAACAACCACAGTTATTGCAAGAAATTGCGTCTTTAAATGATTTCAAAGCCTTTAATCGTAATCATGTGTATTCTACGAAAACTGCTTTAGCAGCTGTGTCAACTTCATAAATATGTGTAGTAATTTGAGCACTTACCCCAAGTTCCCAACATACTAACGTAAACCGAAATTCTTAAGATTAGTGAAGATCTTACAGGTCAAACAAATCCATTAAAAGGATATCGATTGTTTCTTCCAAATCTTCCAGATCCCATTCAATACTTCTCAGACTGCTTCTGAGTTCGTTAGATATCCACTCTAACTCTTCTTTCGTGACTAGGCTACTGAGATCTCCAGTAAGGTCGCTCCACCTTTGATAAAGTCCCTGAGTCCGAATGATTGCTTTGACAACATCCCTTAAATCAATCAATAGAACGACAATTAATACTTGAGAAAATCAACAAATGGGAGCTTTCACTTATAAAAAAAAATTAAAATTAAACAGATAAATTCACAATTTCAAAGGCAACTGTAACGTTGGCGTAAATTTCGATTAAAATACAGTATTTCTATCTGTTTGTGTAATACAAGTACTGTACTTCCATATTATGCACCATGAAGATAAGCCGACAAATATATTCGATACTGTACTTACTCTTTAACAAGAAAAAATGGGTCCTCGAGGGTCATGTCCCTTATAATCTAACACCAAATCATCTGGAGAATCACACACTGTATGAAAGCCGACTAAATATTTATCAATGTTTCCCATATATATATCGCAAAATTGCTAATGATTTTTCCAAATGGACTATGGATACTTTTCTCTCATATGACAACGGATATCATATCACTAATTACGTCACTAGACAAATAATGCGCATGCGTAGACACACCCTCGTGATTGTATTACTGGTCGTACGGATATTTATAATGGCACGAACTTTGCTATTCGTCGAGTATGAGTTGCCAATAAACACGAAATTACTGTTTAATTTAAAAACTCGTATACAATGAAATGTAATATTTGCAACGAATGGCGACTCATAACACTTTTGCACAAAACTGGTTGTGTGAACGTACGATAATTGGAATGGATTAAGGAGATTACTTGTTGAGGATTAACGTAATGAGGAAATGAGTTGTAACAGTTGTTGGTATTTTTGTTTTAATCCTGTTTATTAATAATGTTATTAAGCAATCAAAATAATGACGTAAATATTCAGTGTTTTACACATAAATTCATGTTTTGATTGTAATTTTTTTATTTCTTTTTTTTATTAAAATTTAGAACGTTTCAATGCCAAGTGATGTACATTTGAGATCATTTGAACTTTAGTTGCTTAATAACATTATTAAAATTAATGAGAGTTTATGAATATAAGATTAAAGTTCATTGAATCTTTAGCTCAAATTCTGTGGCTCGTTATGTCCTGTCGCAAGGAGATTCAGACATGAGCAAATAGGATTACAGATAAATATGACTGAGCTCTTTGTTTACACTCATAAAATTCTACAAAGGCTTCCCTTATGATGGCAACTAACCGAAACCATTCAGCATTTTCATCAACAACATCATCATCAGATGAATCAATACCTCAAATGCCTAAAAATAGCACCGACAGTGATGAAAATGGTGTTGAAAGAGTCATTGAAAAACGAATTGGTCAAATATATAAACGTCTTAAAGTAATATTTATGTGTACAGGAATCATAACATGTACTTTAACATTCTCTTTTTTTTGTTTATGTAAGGAAACTGATTCAAATTTAAAAGCAATGGAGAAACTGATGGGCAAGAAACAATTTGAGATTAAATCTGGTAGAAGCTCATCAACTGTTGATGGTGATCATCGACCAGTTTGTTATCAAAGACTAACACAGTCGATGCAGGATTTGTATGTAACTCAACCACAAATGTTTCATCCACCAGCCAGTCGAGTTGAATCAGAGCCTCCAATTCAACCAATCATTTCTACCGATGATTTGCATCTACAAATTAAATTGAGCAACCTTGAATGTCAACAATCAAAGCTTCTCAACACTATGGAGGTTGGAAAAGACGACAACAATCAAGATATTAAAAACTGTGTGCTTATAAAGTGTTTTCATTTCTTTTTACAGAGTCTTAGTAAAAATTTAGAAATAACAGGTCGACAGTCAAGAAGCCCTAGTGTTGATGTAATAGTTGGTGAGCAGCTTAAATCATCTGTAGAGCAAATTTCTAAAGAGTTCAAACGAATGGCAGCTGAAGAGAAAAGTATTGCGTGTGATAAGGAAAGAGAGTTAAAAATGAAAGCCAAAAAAACAATTGCCAGGTAAATTGTTTGAACTTTTTTTAAAAAATATATTGTTTTAGTTTTATAATTGGTAAAAAAATTACAGTTGGAAGAGTAAATGTGAAAGTTTGCTAGTGGATAAGCGTTTTTTGGAAGATCAGGTATCAAAAATGAGAGAACAAATCCAGATTTCAATTCGTGAACGGGAAATGCTTCATTTACAATTGGAAGAAATACATCAAAAACTCAAAATGGATGCTCGTCAACTTGAAGAATTTAAAGTAAATTTTGCTATTGATAATTTAATTGATTTTCTTTTTAATAACTTATAACACTTCAGACGCAGATTACTGAATGCAGAGAAGAAAATGTTAAAAAGGATGAATTGGTATTAAAATTTGGTATAACTTTCTCATAATAATTGTGGTAACTAAGCTTGTCAATGGTTATTTTAGATACAAAAGTACAAGAACTTGTGGAATAGCAGCACCGATGAGATTTCATCGTTAAAATTTGAATTAGAAAAAGTAAGTACTGTACTGCCCTGTTGTTATTGGTGAGAAAATCTGATTTATTGAAACCAATGTATTATTTTAAGGTTCATAAACATTATGTTGATGTGTTAAATGACAAAACCGAGTTAGTTAAAGTTAATGCCACATTGGAGCAACAGTTAAAGCACCAAAAAGCAGTAAGTTTGTCACAAATTTGGTTGTAAAGTACTGTATTAAGTAGACAAACTGACTCTCTAAACTTTTTTAAAGGATTTCCAAAAGTCGGAAACATCACAGGATGAAATTATTAAAGTAAAATACTCTATTAACATATCTAAAACCATTTTCTTTTGGTAATATTTTGGTCATACCTATTATAGAAATTGAAAGATGAAATTGAAAATATAAAAGCAGCTGTGCCAGAAGTAAAACAAGAGAATGTAAAAGTAACAATTGACACTGAGCGTCTATTTAAGAATTTAGAGGTGAAGAAAGACCATTTTCTGATTAGTTTGAGATATTTTTTAACAGTGAAATAACTTATTTACAGGAAGAAAACAAGTCACTTGCGTTAAAGAATGAGAAATCTTCTGGTGAAATTGAATGGTAATCATGTTCACTTCAACAAGTTGGATGTTAATCTGAATAATTTTACTTTTGTACAGTTTAAAAACCGAATTGAGCGAGTTAAAAGTTAAACATGACCGAGTTTCAAAGAATTTCTATATAAAGGTTGAACAACTAATTAAATTTGATAAATTGTAAGTTATTATAATGGTTATTTTATTTCAGAGTGAAGAATGTATGTCAAAAGAAAAGAGGTATAAATCGATATTATATCATCATTAAATGAGTTAATTTAACAATTTTCGTATTTTAAGAATCTCAAAATTGGAAGAAACTTTCAAAGAGTCATGTAAAACACTTAATTACAAAGATCAGGATTTCAGAGTAAGATTTCTCCTTTAATTTGTTGTTCAAGACTTCACCAAATAATCACCAAATAAATTTCTCAAGATGATGTTAGCAAGTGTAAGTTTGGAAATTGATAAGATAATAAACGTCTGGAATTCAGTGTCAAATAATTCGCTTCCAGTACAAGTAAACTAAACTAATTATCTGTAACTTCTTCCTTAAAATTGCCTAACAATTATACAATTTGCATAAAACAGGGTATTTTAACGCCTTTAACACCAACTTCTAGTCATGCCAAAATCCATTGGGTCGATATTCAGGTAACATCTAACTTAAATGATCGTAGATTAAACCGTACTTTTCATTTCTAAATTTAACTTTAGAGTAAACTGAAGTTACTTCAAGATGAAATTGCGTCCTGGACCAATACAAACAATTCTAAGTCATTGAATTTAGCCAAAGAAGCATCTAATATTGACACTGTTAAAGGAAATAAAAATCTCAATGTTTTCCCTGGTAAATCTCATTCTAGCCAAATGCTAAACATCGATATCAAGAAAAAGAAGAAGAAAGTCAACAGTACTAAGATACAATCAGGGTAATTTAACATGAAACAACTCAATAGAAAAACTAATTTCGATTATTGATTTTAACTTTTCAGAAAGGAAATGTTTTCAACGACAGAGGTAAGATAGTTTTTACATAAAAATTTGACTGAGGTTTTTTTCTAATGGCAGATTTTTTTAATGATTTACAGAATATTTCTACTCATAAGTTATTCCACAATTCATCAATATCATTATCTTCAATCAATCATTCGCCTGAAACAACTGATGATCCGTCCTCATGTTAAAATTTAACATCCAACCAATAACAATATTATTATATTTACAATCTTTTACACTGTTTTTAATAAGTCTTTTTATAAACAGTACTACAGTATTATTTTTTAAAATTGTTGTAGCTATTTAACAGTATTATTACTATAAAAAATAATGAAATTCGTGCCATTTTTGATTGATCAATAAAGATTTTCTAACAATTAAAATAAAGGAAGTTGTGTTGCTGTTTTTTTTTGTATGTTAGTCAGACGACGTGGGAATTGCCATTCTCATTTTGTTATCTGAATGTGTTAATCTAACATCAATTTCCTTAGCAGCCAAAACAGTTTAGCATTTGCTGATCAATAGACGCAATTCATTGTAAGTTTAGTTTAAATAATTTTTTTCACAATGTTTTATGCTACTTTACTTTTCACCTGTTTTCTCACGCATATTAGCTGCTTGCCAATGTACTCAGGTAAGAAAAATAAAGTAAATTAAGTTTTAAGAAGTTTAAGAAGACAATTTACATAAACTAAGTGTCAAATTAGGTGATGGAAATGTGGAAGATCAAACAGACAAAAGTTCAATCAATACATTCAAAGATCCAGATGTAATGGATACAGATATTGAACCAGGTAAATAAGTGAATTTTGTGCGCAAAAAAGATCTTAAGAACTTAGTTCAGTCAACTTTTTAGAGTACAACTTAATGGTTGGTGTTACAGATAAAGAGTTACTTGTCACTAAAAATGAAGAAAGATTTGATGACTATTCGGTAAATAAGAAAATCAGTAACTAATTATTGTCTTGACTATTCAGTTTGATCGAATTGGCATTCAGGATCCATGGATTCTGGCATATAAGTTAACTTTAATCGATTTGATTTTCAGATTTAGTAACGGAAATACAACACTCAAGGTTATTTAATTAGTAATTTGACAGCTAAAAAGTTAAAACTAAACTGAAATGTCAAGACATTTGTGTTAAATGATGTTTAAAAGTTTGTTAAACTATTTTAAAAGAGTTCAACTGATGCTGAAAGTGAATTTGGGACAAAACTTTCCTCGTCTAATGAGTTGGTTGCAGCTGAATTTTTGGAAGAAAATCCTTTTGTTCCAAAACTAAATAGTTCAGTGGCAACTTTTAACCACACTGTAACTGATGGTAAATTCTACTATATATACGCTAAACTTATTATACAGAACTACATTTATGCTAAAATTAATACCGGTATTGAATGTAATAGACAGTGAAGTTCCACTACTTTTTCCATCATATGAAGAGGAAATGGATGAAAATTCAGATGGACTAATGCAGTCAGCAGATTATAATGATAACGATTATAACGACGAGGATATGCAACATTCAGTTTTACTTAGTCATCGGTTCAATAATGCAGTTCCAGTACCACTTCAGAATCTGGTAATATAACTAAAACAACTAAAATTGCGAATCAATGTTCAGTAAATCTTTCATTTCTAACTTTTAGCCTCATGACATTCCTCCTGACCGAACTATAGCTGAAGTACTGGCTGAAAACACCATTAAAGATATTCAAGTATGACAAATATAAACACCAATTAATCAGCACACCAATTAATCAATTGTTGTATACTTATTTAGTATGACGAGCAAAGGATCAAAGAGCTAGTACAAGAACTTCTAAGCCATACATCTTTACAGAATTTTGGAGAGATTTACTCGGATGACGGAGACGATAATGAAATCCCAGTAATGCTAAAATAAATAAAATTTCTACAACCAACTGTACATTTACTGTAGGTTACTTAGCACTTGAGTTACCAGGTTTTTCTAAACATAAAACAAGTATTTTACAATGGGGCTCGGAAAATAACAGGTGGCAACACTTAAGCCACACCAAAGCAAACTTAGCAATTTTTATACCCGTATAAACCATAATGTACTACACAATCTGTGATTTTAAAACTTAACTTAATATACAGTGTCTGTATAATCATCGAATTACTATAATTAATATAAATATATGATGATTTTCAATGTTGAAACATTTCCCTTCTCAAAGCAAAATAATAAACGAGACAAAATGCTATTAGAACTAATGAGATTTAGTCTCGTTTCTTAATTAAAATAATAAAAAACGTTCTAAACACAAAAATAAACGAGACAAATCGCATTCGAACTTAATAATATTTAGTCTCGTTTCTTATTAGCACAGTGTTGAAACTGAGAAAATGACTAGGCACCGGTAATGTACTGTATAACAATTTCGTTATGTTGAATTTGTAAATCGTATTTTGCAAACGCCTTAGGCTATATTATAAACCTATATATACGTATTACTGTACTTGTATTCATTCAGCTTCTTCTCGAAGCTTCCATATTTAATAACCATTCTGTCTTTTTTAAATATAAGAACATAAAGAAGTTCAACTTTTTTTTTATAAGTGTTTACTAACCTTGTGATATACTGTTGATTAATTTCAAATGTGGCGCTTGATGATTGGCGAACCTTCACCCTCAGTTCCTCTGTCGTGGCATTTTTTAAGTCAAATGTTTACAGGTCAAAGTGCTTTGGATCGGAATCGAAGGAAGCCAAGCTTGGATGAAGGATAAAGAGACGACGACTTTTACAACTTCCACCACCGCAGAGACCTCTGTTCACAAAGTACAGTAGGGGTTCACCAACGAGTCAATTATTTTACTGTATTACACAACAACCTAAAAGGTGAAAGTCAATGAAAATTTTCTGTAGGTATAACAAGCAATTTTAATCATTTTGAAATGTTTTTAAAAGTCATCCAATTTGTATATTTTGAGGCTTTAAATTTAATTAAACTTGAGGAAGACCATGTTATTAAAGAACCAGTCATGTTACTTCTAATAGATTATCGTGTTTGATAAAAAATTTGAATTTTTTTTTAGTGTTTCTACAAGAGCAAAAAATTAAGATCTGACTCATCTCTGTTTTTCTTGCATCTGGCAAAACAATTTGACACGTCGCCTTTAAATACACACGTTGGATGTCTGTTTAAATTATAAAATAAGCTCGATCGGCTTTTGTTTCAAAAACTTTTCTTACTTGAGATGAAAAATGTTTACTTTAGTTAGCACAATGTCAAGACTAGGAATAACCGTTATCTTAGTTTGCCTTCTGTTAATGGCTGTTGGTTTTGCCATCCCAAAGCCAGATGACCAAAAGTCCAGATCTTTTGAAAAGGTAAATAAAACTTGTAAGATTAAAATGTATAAATACTGTAGATTCAACTAATTTTTTTTTTTAAAAAAGCCTTTGAGTGATCAAGAACATTATGCGAATGGAAATCATAATTCAGATTATGATCATGAGGCATTTTTAGGAGAAGAAGAAGCTAAAACTTTTGAAGATTTGACGCCTGAGCAAAGCAGAGAACGATTAGGGTAACTTAAAATTCCTTAAAGAATTAAAAACGCTTTACTAATCAAAAACACAAACTGATAATACAGGAAAATTGTAGACAGAATGGACACTGATAAAGATGAGTTTGTAAGTGTTGAAGAACTGAAAGAATGGATTAAGCACACACAAAAAAAGTACATAAACGATGATGTTGCTCGACAATGGAAAGCACATAAACCAGCTGATGAAAATAATTTAGAGTGGGAAGAGTATAAAAAGTCCTCATACGGTTTTGTGGATGGTAAATTCTTCATTACCATAATTAATCGTTACGCAGTACTGTGTAATCTCAATTTTTTTTGAATTTCTTGTAAGAAAATAACGACAATGACGTGGAAGAAGATGGATACAACTACAGAGACATGTTAAGAAGAGATAAAAGAAGATGGGAAGCTGCTGATAAGAATAATGATGGGAAATTAACTAGTGAAGAATTTACAGACTTTTTACATCCAGAAGAAGCTGGAAGTCATATGCGAGACATTGTTGTGATTGTAAGTCAGAATTGTGGTCTTATTTTTCGAATTTTTAAACTTTAAAGATGTGTTTTATGTTTACAGGAAACCATGGAAGACATTGATAAAGATAAAGATGGTAGAGTGTCTTTAGAAGAGTACATAGGTAACTTTTTATCTTTTCAGGAACTTTGGAAGGAATAATAAAACTTAAAACTAATATTTTTAGGCGATATGTACCGTGGAAATCCTGGTGAAGTTGAGCCAGATTGGGTGCGCAGTGAACGAGAGCAATTCACTCAATATCGAGACAAGAATGGAGATGGTCATATGGACCAAGATGAGGTTCGCAATTGGATTATCCCACCGGATTACGACCATGCAGATGCGGAAGCCAAACATCTTCTGTTCGAGTCTGATAACGATAAAGTAAACGAAGAATAGTTTTAGGAAATCGTTTGGCTTTTTTTTTTTTTTTTTAACTTAAAATATATTTTTTTTTCTTAAAATTTAAAGGACAAGTTGCTTTCAAAGGATGAAATTTTGAACAAATACGATTTGTTTGTCGGAAGTCAAGCAACCGATTTTGGAGAAGCTCTAACTCGCCATGATGAGTTTTAAGTAACAACTTTAAATAGATACTTAATTTGATACTCTGAATATGACGAATCTCCTCATTATTACTCCACAACTTCAAAATACCGGATTGAGATTCCTACAAAATGTAGACTATTTTTTATGTCAACAGATTATTTTCTGACTACTAAACACAAACAGTTGCATTTAAATCAGTGCTATACGAGGCTTCCATGGTGTAAATCTGGTATTTTAAAGCTCTGTATCATGGAGAAACTTTCTCCAGATAGTTGTCCTGTTATTCTAGCAAAACAAAAAGAAACCTTAAAAAGTTTGAAAACCAGATTTGCTACCAGCCCTTTAAAAACTTTTAGCAAAACTATTTACAGTACTATAATAACAGTCAAATCCGAAATATAATGTTTATCCTTGTGATTAACCGGTATGTGCCTATATATTTAAAATATATATCCACAATAATTATACTTATAACGGCAACAACTTTTTTTATATTTAAGTTTTTTTTTATATGTTATTTTGTAATTTTATACCGTCTTACTTACTTTTAGTTCTCGCTCAGTACGTATAGTGTATATAGATTTTGTTATTGATGAAAACAGGCGGCATACTCTAACGTGAGTTTTACATGGTTTCTAAACCATTAATAAATATTATCGCCATTTTTACGACAAAAATCCGACTTTTTGTACATTACCGATTATTAATACGTGAAGTATTAAACGAAATATGCAGCCAATTGAGACATTTTATCTTTCGGTTTACTCTGACCACGACCTCTTCCACCACGTCCGCCTCTACTGTGTCTTCCACGTCCAGCTTTGGCGTTTGGGTTCACGTTCAAAGCTTGTTGCTTTGAAACCAATGCTGACAAAGAGTTGTCACAGAAAATGCAACCACTGGCTTCAGTTGCTCCATTAGCTAGTTTTGATTTCTCCTAAAAATCCCATTTCAAGTTCAAGAAATCGTTTGTAATTCGAGAAACTAAAATAAATTTACTCACTAATTTGTATTCAACAGTCATCTTTTGTGCTCCGCAAGTTTCACAAACTTCTGGATCCACTTTTAACTTTAGAGCGTCTTCAAATAAAGTTACTATCAAATCACATCTAGATTTATACAGAAATCATTTAGTATAATAACAAGTAAAATGTTACGATAGACATACTTATTGCAAGCTAACTTCCATTTGGGCGCTGTAGCTACATCAAGAACTAACACACCTCCATCACAAACAAAACAGTTACAAACACCATTTGTAGCGAATGCGTTCGGGCATGTTGGATGGGTACACGAATTGCAACCCATACCTTTTTTCATATCTCGAAATGGTGGATTATTATAACAGTACGGACAAAATGCATACGTCTAAATTAAGGTAAAAGTTTAGTGAAATGAAAATACCAATTCGCTTACAAAGACTTACTTTTCCTTTGCTTCCTCCATACCATTGTAAAAGCTCGAAATCATCTAAAGGACACTTTGCTTCTTTGTATAAACGAATATTGCCATTTTGTGGAAGACTATAAGTTTCTTCACAAGCAGTACAATGCAAGCGCATTGGAGATGATGATACTAATTTCATATACCTTCGACATTTCCCGCATCTACTTAAGGGTTTCCCACTGTCTGCTAACGATGAAAATGATACTTCAAACAGTTCATCCATTCCCGTTATATTACGAACAAAATAAAGATATTTTAACTGAAAAATATCAGCTGCATGTTTAAGAACAGCATAAAAATCAGCTTTTCCAGCTGCAATTAGATTTAACTGCTGTTCAACTGCTGCTCGCATAGTTGGTAGAACCAGATCAGGATCAATCTTTTGATAACCATGAACTAAAACAATTCCTAATGTAGTTGGCACCAAACGGCGTCCACTTCCAGTAACGTTGACGTAGTTACGAAGGCATATATTATTAATATGTACCTGTAAAAACAATAAAATATCCATTAAGCAGTTGATTACTACAATGTTATTACTGTTTTACGGAACTGGAATGCTTGCATCCGTTCCTATCCCATGTTTTTCCATCAAAGTAATTAGCTCACTTTCACTCAAGTGATCTGGAGGAGACGTCTGTCTATCCACTAACTTAATCTATCAAGAATATTATTAAGATAAGATTCTCATTTCAATAATAACACATGTAATTTTAATTACTTCTGAAATTGTATAGGATTCTCCCTTTTTGCAAACTGGCAGTTTTTCCTCACTTGGAATTGCTTGCCAAGACATCACCGATGTAAAACCATCGTCAATCGGCGTTCTACCGGTACATGAAAACTTCTCAGAACTGATTAAGAAATTAATTTGTGTCTGAAGATATCGACAATCAGGACTAATCTGAAACATCAAGCAAAGCAATCAGTGAACGTATACTTATTAAATACTTGTTAAAAAGATTACTAACAGTGGCAATGAAATGCCTTGTTATGTAGTCATAAATTTTCCAACTATCACTGTCGAATGAACTGCTATTAGCACACTTCATTGGAGTTATAGGCGGATGATCACCTGCATCGGTTCCCTTTCTATCATCAGAATAATTTCATAATATGCTACTAACTATAAAAGAACTTAAAATTACCTTGGTTTATTTATTCCTTCACTTAAAAGATTCCGAACATACTCTCCCCAATCAGAGCTATGAGAATGCTGCTTCAATGTTCCTCTAAATAAAAGTATAAAAACGATAATTAGTAGTTATTTATTTTAATTTAACTAGTAAACATTACGTAAGATCAAAATTTTCTGGGTAATGAGTAGTTTCAGTCCTAGGATAACTGATATATCCTTGAGTATAAAGTCTTTCAGCAATTTGCATCGCATGATGTGGTGACATCCCCAAACCAGAACTAGCGATTCTCATCAGCTCAACAGTATTCAATGCTTGAGGTCTTTGCTTTACTTTTTCCTTTTGAGTTATATCAACTACTATGGCGCTTTTCTCGCTTTTAACTAAACCAAAAAAAGCCACTGCAACTTCACGATCAAATAACCTTACTCGATCCCAGCTTAATGTCATCTTCATTTCGTCCTGATGAATCAACTATTGAAACAATTATAATCATTTATCAGTTTTAATTGTTTCCAAACTATAAAAAAAGTTGCGTACAGTTTTACCTCAGCGTTAATGACCCAATAAGGTTCTGGTTTAAAAGATTGTATAAAATCATGACGCTCAACGCAGAATCCTAATGTTGGTGTTTGACATGGCCCATAAGATATGAGCGAGCTATCTAGATTTCCATATTTGCCTTGAAAAAACTTTGTTTGATATCGAGTAAAGGCGCAACCAATCCTCAAGTCCAGTTCCTGTCTAGCATCCACCGATTTAGCTTCATTTTCATTTGGATCAATTAAGTTTCGCATAGCTGCTTTAATATCTTTATCTGTAATTGCGCTAAATTTAGCACGAAAAATGATTCGCTCTTTCGGATGTCTTGCCGGCTTCATTCCAGGAGACACGGCATTTATAACTTCAAAACAAATATTTTCTCCCTCTTTGTCACAATCGAGCCATAGAATAAGATAGTCACAACCTTTTCCCTATTTTCACAATCAAAATAATTAAAACTTACGCTATTTCAAAACAACAGAATATTAAAACAACTTAAGTACTTCTTGATAAAGAAACTTTGGCATTTGCAGTTTAGGAGTCGCTTCCTTTTTCTCAACTGGGCAAGTAAACAATTCGACCTAATATAAAATCAGAACCAACTTCATCTCATCAACTTCAGAAGTTACAAGACAACAAAATACTCACTGGATCAACCCTATCCCAGCTGTTGTAAACACCAACAAAATCAACTCCCATTACATGTCCACAAACAGAAGTCATCTTAAATTTAACTTCTGATTCACCTTGGAACTGTCCAACCCATTCATGCACCGAACAAGCTCCATTGAATCCTTTTCTGGTTTGGCACCGGCCATTCGATAAGATGTTGGCTAAAGATTGAGCTAAAGACGGCTTCTCCGCCACCATTAAAGCAACTCTCATATTGGTTGATTGCCCGTTTTCAAAATAAATTAACTTAAAACAACAAGTGTATCATATGTATATAACAAAATATTGTTGATGAAATATGAAACTAATCGCAAATAAAAATCTTCATTGCCAGCTTCTCGCGCCAAACTTGGAAAATTGAAAATGGCTGACGTTCCAAAATGTTTGCTCCTGAAAGGGCTCCATACGTTTGTCTCGCGAGCCCCATGTTCAGTGAATTAGTTTTCAGCATCAAACTGGCCAGGAGACACCAAATCAAAAGTTCGTCGTATAGTAAGTTAATAACATAAGCACTGAAGTTATCTCTTTTCACCAAAAATGAGTCAGAATTTAGAGACAGTTAATTTGCACTGCCCAAATTATGTGGAGTTGCTGCTTGATGGTATTTGGTCGCAATACATTTCTAAAGAGAAAGCAGATGTTGTCATTCGCATTAATGAATTTGAAGTTAAAGTTCATCAGATGATGATTGCTATATTCGCTCCAAAATTACTGGACACTTTTCAAGCTTCTAATTTAAATGAAGTAAAACTTGATGAGACTTCAATTTTGTCTCTGTTTGAATTCATCTACAGAGGCCAGGTAAACATTGCTAAAGCTCAGCTAAGCAACTTAAAGAAAGTTGCAGAGGAACTTCAAGTAAAATACTTAGTTGATTCAATTGACAGCTTCTATTCAAATACTGAAACTAAAGAAAACATCAATAAAACTACAGAGAAGACTTTTAACAAACGAAAAACTCATAACACACGGTTGTCTGTCAAGAAAGCGTACAGTCAGAGTCTAACTAACGTTGATGTTCTTCAAGAGCAGTCAGAACATTCAGGAAAAGTCTCAGAATTGGATGATCAGGATCGGAGGTTAATCCAGTTATCCTCTAAACACATTGGCAGTATAAAAAAACGTCATAAAGCTCGATTAAAATGCATTGATTGTAATTATGCGTGTGATTTAAAGAAACAGTTAATCATTCATCGTAAAACAGAACATGGTAGACAGAGAGCCAGAAAGTGTCCTGGATGTGATTTCTCGTCTTCACTTAAAAGACTAGTTGATCGACATATCCAGAACTCGCACAGTACAGATCGACCATTTCCTTGCAATTTGTGCGACTATCGAGCTAAATGCTCAGCTGATTTGTACGCCCATTCATCAACTCATAAAATAGAGAAATTTCAATGTCAAGTCTGTTCCACTTTTATTTCATCTAAAAAGAATTTTAACAAGCACATGAAGGTGAGTTATATTTGGTAAGGTACTTTCAAGTTTTAAGATAGAACCAATAATTTTGTTACTTGTTTACAAGATTCACCAGAACCCTGAAGTTCATAAACAACCTCATCGTTGCCATGTGTGCTCGTTTCGTTCGTGGACCAAAGCACTTCTTTCCAAGCATCTAAAACGTTCACATAACTACGAGTTACCTGTCAGTAATCAGTGTAAGGAAAAAGTTGTGGTACCTGAAGAAGGTTGGAGGTGTTCAATGTGCGGGTATAACACCAAACACTACTCCAGATGGACTGATCATTTAGCTGTGAAGCACCAAGTCGACTTGGAAGGCAACAAAGTAGAACCAACGATTTCATGCGAACTTTGTTCTTACGCTTGCTTTGTTCAGAGTCAAATTCGGCGTCACATGATGCTGTCACATTCAAGCAAACGATTTCAGTGTGAATATTGTGATTATAGCTCGTATAATATAACTCAGGTTTCGTATCACATTAAAGCTAAACATTTCTCAGACAAACCTTATATGTGTGAAATTTGTGGCATGAGATTTGTCACCGACTGCCTTTTACGTAGACACGTTTTGACCCATGGAAATTTACAGTTTGCTTGTGAAATATGTCAAAAATCATTCGCACTGGAGTCTTATTTAAAAAAGCACATGAAACACATGCACGATCAATCGGCTAAAAAGCACATGTGCCACGTTTGTGCGTTTGTAACTAAAACAAAAGATGCTTTAAATCAACATATAAAACGGATGCATAAAGACATTAACAGAGCGACTGATAAATAAATCCAGACATCACAGCCATAGATGATTCAGTATAAGTTGTAAGACTTAAGAGCATAATAGATAAACCGAAACTGCCTTTTTTTTTTACTAATTGAAACGATGGAAATAAAACCAATGACTTAAATCAAGCTGATGGTTTCATATTTCGCTCATTATAATTTGGTGATTGCATTTCTTCATCTGATTTTCATCCATTCCTCTCTCTGGTTGCTGGAAAGAAAAGCTGAACTTCACTAGATATTAAAAGACAAAATCGGTTTAGTAATATGAAATCAGTAAAATTGTAACTAATTAGCAATTGATACTGAATTATTAAGTTTAAAAACAAGTTCAGTTGCAAAAAACTCATTCAGCATCAGGCGAAATCTTTCAGCATAATTTCAACAATAAAAACCTTAAAAATTTTGATGTTTCAGTTGATCAAGTGGAATTTTAGATGATAAAAGTAATGAACAATAATGAAATTACCTTGACGATTGTGTTTTCGTTTCTAAACCTGAAATTACTGAAAAAATTCAATTATTTACGTATGTTGATTGCAACTGATCGAATTGAAACACGTTACCTGATTTCATGTCTGCATTTCCAAATCTCTAAATTGAACTGTCCTAAGAATTTGTTGCCAAAAAAACAAAAAAAAAAAAAAAAACACGGCGGAGTTCCCATCAAAACAAAAAAAAAACGATTACAATGTTGTTGAAAATAATTTCGACAGCTTTATTAATTAATTTCAGACTATTGCTGTTAAAATAACCATATAGCTTGCTGTAGTGGTTTTTCTTAAGGTACTGGAATGTTAACTGACCACACAAATCTACTGAGAACTGTCATTGTTAACCTTACGAAAATCTGATTGATTTCTTACAATAACGTAAAATATATAACGACATTTGCATAATATTTCTAAGTAATGGACGAACACGGGTAAACATACATTAAAACACAATAAAAAAATGACAAATATAATTACTGGTCTATGACAAAACAAGAATGACGTACAAAAGTGACATGAAAGTTTAGGTTTTCAAATTAGGTTCCATTAATTTCATATCAATTATTCTATATTACTCAGAACTAACATTCAGACGTTCCTGAGTAACAGTCGAAACCAGAAAAATCTCCAAACAAATCTCACAATAATTTGATCCTCTGTTGGCTTCTTTTTTTCATAATTATTACCATAGTACCTTTCAGTTCCTTTAAATGTAATCTTTAAGTTGCCATAGACGTTATTAACTGAAGTCATATTAGTACTTAGTTCTAATTATAATTACTACAAGAACTAATAATAATCAATATTAAAATTTAGTACTAAGTATTAATATTTAACTGAGGTGTTGAGAGATCAATTACTTAACTTACTCGACATCATTATTATATTTTGTTTTTGGTATAAAAGTGATTCTTACTGAGCGCAGTTCAGTATTTCAATCGCTTGGCTTTTTTTGTATTTTTCGATCCAGCGCCTTTTTCATTGCATTGGTTTTTGATCTAGTGTTCATCACAATCACCGGTACTTCTTCATTTTCTTCATCAACGTTATCTCCAGCTTCTTCATTATTATCTTGGCTGCCATTTGATGTTGATGCTTCTTCTTCTTCAGATACTGCTAGTTCTTCTTCATCATCACTAAAGTCGTCTTTAACTGCCACCTTAGCTGCTAATTTTCTCGATGGCATGATTCGCCGACCTCCTTTTGAACGTTTAGCTACCGTACGTTTACTGCGTCTTCGTCCACTGCTTCTAGTTTTAGTAATCTCAGCTTTCGGTGCTGCTTTTTCTTCTTCATCTTCTCCCGATATTTCTTCTGGTTCTTTATCATCTTCAGCAACCTCTTCAATCTCACTAATAGCAGCATCATTAATTTCGCTCTGTCCACTCCCTTGCTGTTGCTGCTGCCTTGTAGTTCTGAGTTTGTGCGACAACATATGTTTCAGCATATAAACATAACTGGTAAAAACTTTATGGCAAACTGTGCAAACCAGTGGTGATGATTTAGACCGAGTTGCAGTTGAAGAGCTTGAGCTGTTATTTAGTTCTTTAACACCGTTGACTGATTTCTCATTCTCCTCTCCAGCGTTATCATTGACATTTTCGTGTTTAACAGGACCGACAACTGGCTTTTCAACAATCTCTGGCTTGACTGCTATTAAGGGGCATAAAACTGTCAAATGCTTCTTATAATTAGCTAAATAAGTAAAGGTTCTTTTGCAGTGAGGACACACATGTTGTTGGTCTCGATTAAAAATATCTCCTTCAGCTTTAACAACAACGATTGTATCTTCGATCTCTTTGGTGCCACTTTCAGTTGAAGCTTCAACCGACTTAACTGTTTCAAATTTGTCGCTAACTTCCATAATTTCAGTCGAATTAGATTTCTTTCGACTTTCTTCTACCTCTTTTTCAGCTACAGTAACAGTCGATTCTATAATTTCAGATATAATGTTCTCGTCAGACATTTCCTTGCAGTCATCAGCTGGAGCTGGAATTGGAGCCTCTTCTTCGTCAGGTTCAACTTCCATTGCAATTGCTACCTCAGGTTGCTCTTCTAACTCGACTTTCTTTTCAGGTACCGGTACGTCTTTAATTTCTTCTTCAGGATTAATAGTTCCTGTTTCTTCATCAATCAACATTTTTTCAACATGATCATTATCTTCTTCTACAATATAATTGTCTTTTTCAACTTCTTCTTTATCTTTTTGCATCTTATCATCAACTGGTTGATCATCGGTTTCCATTTTTTCAATATTATCGTTTACTTGTTCAATTTTCTCATCGTTTTCTTTTACAATCTCTTTAGTTTCTTGATTAGCGACTTTGTTATCTATTTTTGGGGGAAAGAATTTTTCTATGACTTTGTTGTTGATTAGCGAAACTTGATGAGTTAACCTGATTTTTTTGCTTTTATTAACAATTTTAACCGACAAAACTTTCTTCTTCTTAAGTTCCAACCGTGATTTTCTCAAGTTATGTCTCTTTTTGATGGTTAACGCTGAACACAGATCATCAGTGTGTTTTTTGAGACTGGCAGCACAAGAAAACTCCATTTTGCAATGTTCGCATTTGTGTGATGACTTTGTGAACAATACACGACAACTGACTCTCGATTTTGCACATAACTTTCTATGCCTTTCCATCGCGGAAATATTTCTACATTTGGCGTCACAAGACTGGCAATGAAACTCTTCATTCAGACCACATTTCCACGACGGTGAATTGATCGGTTCCTTGATTCTCGTGCAATGTCTTTTAGCCTTTGGTGATTCGGATGAATTTCGAGTAACACCACGTTTGAATTGGGGCCAGTAACGACGTGTTCTTTGATCAGGATCCTCATCGTTTATTGAACCACAATCGATTATATGTTCGTGCAACTCGACAGTTCCAGAAAATGATTTCTGGCATTTGGTGCACTTAAGTTGTAGACTTCGCTCACTCTCAGGAAGAACTTGACATTTTTGTAAAATTCCATCTGGACTACAATGAACACGGAAAATTTCAGCAGGGGCTCCTTTAGAGCTCTCGATTTCCAAGTGAGTACAACAAACGTTGGGATGGTTGTTAAGTTTATGTTCCTCAATATCATGTTTGGAGAAAAATCTTTCACCGCAAGCATGGCAAATGTAAAGCAAACATGATTCCTGAGCTTTATCTACAAATAAAAACAATAAATTAACTGAACTAAGAAAAACAACATAACTAATTCCTCACAGTTTAATAATCAAAACATTTCCAAACAATTTACATAAACTTCAAATGGCCCTTTCAATCGCTCTAAAAGTCTAAGTTCTCCCTTAAGAAAGGCTTAAAACCATGGTTCTCATCACCTTTACTTAAATTCATAACTCTACACTTTCCTTCAACTTTTTTATAACTTTCTATAATGAGACTTTCTATTTATTCTTTCATGGTCATGTTCATGTTACATCTGAGCTGCATTTGGATCCTTGACGACCGACTTGTCAAGTCCAGTAATAACCAACCAACTTAGTGATTTTATTTTATGTCTCAATTGAAGAGAAGAGACTGAGTGAAAAAGTGAAAGAAGTTCCAGTTTTTAAACCATAAAATTTGAGTTAACAGCAGTTCCATGTGTCTCTTTTAAGAGAAAAAACTCAGCAAATGAAACCAACTTTACACAAAATGACAAAAACCGAACTTAAGACGACTTTTGCATTCAGTTCCTCAATTGTTACTTTAAATCTCATCGGTTCACGACTTAGTTGGAAAAAATGCCAATTGATCTGATATTGACAACAACATCGAAGTTTAAATGATCGTATTATTTTGGGAATTAGTTTTGATTATCAAAGTAGAAACATGATACACACTTAAAACAATGTAATTAAAACTTACAATTACCATTAAAACCGTTGGTTTCCCGTTTATCTTCAGCAGGTTTGGAGGACATTGTATTGTTGGAAGACAAATCAAGCACCTGATACTCTTCTGACGATGACAACTCTGAAATTACAAACCCAAAATTAAGTCATTTAAGAATTTAAAAAGAAAAAAATTAAACACAGCCATTAAAATTAAATGCGTTTTTAAACAACAAAAAAAACTATTATTTCATAAGAAAAATGAGGATAAGCTTATGAACAAAACTGACTTGTTTTTTTTTTTTTGAAGAGGGGATCAAAACCTTATGTTTAAAATTTGTCCCTTTTGTACTTTTGTGTAAAATTAAGGAATCACACAAAAGCAGAGAAGGGTATTTTACAAATAGGTCAACAGGGAACTGCTACCTCTCGTCAAAGATTTCAGACTTTGTTTAACATTTGAGCAACAACCAATAATGACTGTCGTTAGAGCCCTAATCTAATTTAAGTTAAAGGGGAAATTGTAAAAAGGAAAGGGTCATTTCAGTTATTTTGAGTTAAAGAACTGGAAAAGGAAATTGTGAAGAACGTAAAAGGCTTCGTAAATCTTTCACAGTTGGATGTAATTTGCAACAATACATAATAAAACATAATTTAGAGATTTCAGCACCAACAATACACCACCAGAACTTCACCAGCAGCCAACTTGAGCTTGTAGGGTGCAATTAACACTTAAATTAGATTACAATAGGTCAGATTTCACGAGTCTGGATCTCATTTCACATGGTGTATTGGTGGTGAAATCTCCATGAACCAAAAACGATTGACTATAGGTTTTGCGAAAACGTAAAAAAATAAACAAATCACTTACCAGTCGTCGACAGATCTTTGTTTTTATGGTTTTTCTGATTGCCATCCAAGCAAACATCAAACTTGCCATCAATCTCTGTAACAGCTGCCGTAAAAACACCTGTAAATTCTGGAGGAAAATTGTACTTCCTCCAGTCAGTGTTACTCAATACAAAATCATCTGCGTTTTTATCAGAACCTTTGGGGTTTGCTTTAAGCGTTTTTCCGTCTATATAGTTATGCAAGTTGTTGTGAATATTTTCCGAGACTTGTGAGTAGAATTTCGACGGTTTAAACGGAACCAGATTTTCACTTCCATCATTTACTTCATAATCGTCATTTTCGTCAACTTCCTGCAACTGTGGTCTCGCATCGCAACGCTTCTTATGTCGATTTGCAGTTGCTTTTGATGGAAAGCTGGTCTTACACCAAGAACAGACTTGAGCTAAATTCTTACTTGAAACCGTTTTTATACTGATTGGAGTCTTCCGGTCTTTCACAGTTGTTGTTGGAGTCAGAGTTGCATTGGTGGTGGTTGTAGTTGAGGTGGTCAAACTCTTTTCACACGATTCAGCATCACTGTTATTATTCTTGAGCATTGTTGTATTCACGTCCAGAGTTTTTCCATGGCTCATGCAATGTTCCGCAAGATCCACTTGATTGCTGAAATACTTCAAACAGAAAGCACACGGATGAAAGAACTCAGTATGAAGTTTCCGGATGTGTTTTTTCAGGTCTCCACTTTGACTAAATCTTGATTCACATTGGAAGCATCCATACGGCTTGAGTCCTTGATGGATCCGCTCATGTCTTCTCTGATTTGTAGCAGTTGGGAAACACTTATTACAAATTGTACAAGAAAACGGTTTCTTCCCTGTATGAACTGATAGATGCCTGACTAAGTTCTGTTTATGTGAAAACGACATATTGCATTGTGTACAGTTATGTCTCCTATTTAACTGGTTCTCTGGATGATTAGCAATGTGATGTTTGAGCTCATCTAACTCGGTGAAACGGTGAGGACATGTATTGCAACGATAAAGTCCAGTTTTCAGTGGCAAAGATAGACCATTAGTTGAGTTCTCAATACAACTTTGAAAGTACTGTTGTCTAGCCAATTTTTCGTTGCCATTCAAGTTAATACTGCAATTAGATATATCAGACGATGATAAATAGATGTAGTTGATGTGAGTACGAATAAAATGGCGTTTCAGACTAAAAGCGTGGCGATATTTGCCATCACAAATGTCACAACGAAAGGTTTTTTGTCCTTCAAGTTCTTGAATGCAATGCACATCAAGTTGTTCAAAACAGTATTGCCCAATTTCCTTTGCTCCTGCGTTAAGACTGCATTCAACATCTCCTTCTTCATCAAAGCCTCCATCGTCTTCTTCCTCAAGAAAGACTGAAGACGACTTATGACTTGATTTATCAGTGAAATTGGGGCTGATAACATTGGATCTGGATGAAGAACCATCTGGTAATTGGTTCTCAGAATCGGAGGTCTCTTTGTAATCCATTACAAAACAATCAACAGACAACAGGATTATTTAAATCTAGCAAAAAAAAGCAAAATCAGAAATTAGTATAAACAGATGTGTTGACCACGTGTTGTTGACAAAAATCGCAATAAAAAATCCAGTTCTCTCTCTTACATTTACTGAATCTTTGAAATCAAAATGACGACTACTCTTTTCTCTTGGATAAAAATATTACAGTAACTTTAGAGACTCCTGATCTTACACCTTTAAAACACGACGAATTGGTACCGTATTTGCACGAAAACTGCTTGAAAATTCACACAAAATCAACCAAATTTCACTAAAACTAAACTTACGATCAAGAAAAGTTTTATCTAAAAGACTAAAAAAACGAAGAATTGGTATTTTGCAACAAATTTAACTGGAAATACCCAATAAAAACTCCAAGTCTCACTCAAACTGAACTTTTATAACTAACAAAAAGACTCATTTTTGGATTGTAATTTAACAGTAATCAAGAAAATCACTAAAAAAACGACTAATCGGTATTTTTGAGACCCAATTGCATAGAAATACTTACTAAAAATGTTTCTAAAACTTACTAAAACGACGACTCCTTTGTAGATTTGTGATACTGTATTACTAAGTTATGAGACGAACTTAAAGGTCCTTTAAGAAACGAAGCATCCAAACGACGACACTACAAGTGCACTAATGAATTTGTTTAAAGAATCATCTCAGTTATATACTAACGAGTAAAGAGGTAAAGAGGAGACTTCTCCAACTGGTGGATGATTTTTAGAAGGAATGTTGTTTCTCCTTTTGTTAGTGGATAAGCCGCAGCTCGTGATTGACCGATGGTCACATGGGTCTCAAGAGGAAAGACTCAAAGGTCAACTTCAAAAATAAACTTTTCAACACTCAAGATGTGTACTGTACAAAACAATTAAACAAAACATCTACTTTTAGGACCTAACCCTAATTAGTGACCTATTTAAATAAAACGCTGAAGAGATTAGCTTTAAAAAAATTGAAAATGTTAGGAAAAACAAGAAAAACCGATGAAGGCGAAATGAGTTTAACATGAAAAATAGATTCATGCTAATACGAATGCGGTTCTGACCAATTCCTGTGTATTTTCATGCATTTTAATTCTTTTAACAAGAACCAAACTCGCTTAACACGAAAAGGTTTTGCTTTTTTAATGTACAAACTGCATAGACCGCCTTGAGAATGTAGAGAAAATCAACATTTTTATATAAAAAAAAAAATCAGATTTTGTATTTGTTTTTATAAAAACTTTAAATCTTATAAAAATTTTGTTAATAAAGAAACGAGACTAATTCTCATGCGTTCTAATGGAGTTTTGTCTCGTTTCATTCTTCTCACGTGAGAAAAAACAATCAATAAAAAAGAGACAGATTCTCATGCGTTCTAATGGAATTTTGTCTCGTTTTTTTCTTAGCACTTAACAAAAAAAAGTCAATAAAGAAACGAAACTAATTCTCATCAGTTCCAATGAAGTTTTTGTCTCGTTTATATCTTAAAACTAAGAAAAAAAATGTTAATAAAGAAATGAGACTAAATCTCATCAGTTCCAATAGAGTTTTGTCTCGTTTCTTTTAACACTGAAAAAAAAGGCCAATAAAGAAACGAGACTAATTCTCATGAGTTCTAATGGAATTTTGTCTCGTTTCTTTCTTAACAATAAGAAAAAATCCAATAAAGAAACGAGACTACATTTAATCAGTTGCAATGGTGATTTGTCTTGTTTTTTTTTGAAACTAAGAAAAAAAAAGTCAATAAAGAAACGAGACTAATTCTCATCAGTTGCAATGGAGTTTTGTCTCATTTCTTTCTTAACACGTGAGAAAAAAAGTCAATAAAGAAATGAGACTAAATCTCATCAGTTACAATGGAACTTTATCTCGTTTCATTCTTAGCACGTGAGAAAAAAAAAATCAATTAAAAAGAGACTAATTCTCGTCAGTTCCAATGGAGTTTTGTCTCGTTTCTTTATTAAAACTAAGAAAGAAAAAAAATCATTTTAAAGAAACGAGACTAAATCTCATGAGTTTTAATGGCGTGTTGTCTCGTTTCTTTATTAACACTATAAAAAAATGCGGTCTATTTATTTTGTTCATTCCAAAAATCAAGATATTTCTTGTTAAGCGGATTTTATTTCGTGTTAACAGAAAAAAGTATTTAAAAACCTATTCGCTAATTCAACACCGCAATGTTGTTTTGTGCTAACCTGTGATAAACTGTAATTCTGTGTTAAATTTTGTCATTAAGAGCAGCACCTATTTTAGGACCTTAGAACATTTAGTGCCCTACATAATTAGAACGCTTTTGAAATAGATAATCTTTTCAAAAACTTAAAACTGCTATTCACTGTAGAGTGAACATGTACCGATTTGATATGGGAAAACAACGGTAAG
Organism: Helicorthomorpha holstii; assembly: GCA_013389785.1. Taxonomy (NCBI): domain Eukaryota; kingdom Metazoa; phylum Arthropoda; class Diplopoda; order Polydesmida; family Paradoxosomatidae; genus Helicorthomorpha; species Helicorthomorpha holstii. Next base: position 32,653,272 of record JAAFCF010006596.1, on the reverse strand, counting down.
TCATCCTAAAAATGGGCAACAGTACAATACACGAATGTTGTATAAGTGCTGAATGTAAAGGGGGCGGCTTCAACAGGATGTTGTGCGAGGTAGCAAGATTTCACCTCGAGCCGATCACATACATGTAATGTACTGTCTGTCGTCATTTTCAGTTTTCAGGCTTCCTCTTACACTCTCTCTCTCTCTCCTTCGTATAATGGAATTTCCAGCTAGATAACAATTTAACGTTACCCTGATAAAATGTCGACGTTGCGATTATCAATCAATACTCAATTCAGCAAAAATTTTAAACGTAAAAAAGACTCAAAATCTTTCTTCAAAAAGGTCTCAAAAAAAAAACTGCTAAATGTTCTAAAAGATGAAATGGGAAATGAAAATGAGGCCATCGGCGTTTAGCTCTTCACCCCAAAAAAACACAACGAGGTGTTTGCACTCTTGTTTTTCCTCAACTTCCTCATTTAGTGTAGCAGATTTACTCATCATTACACGCTACATATTCTTAATCAAAACTTAAAAGCATTTAACTGCAATATCGATCGAGTTTTAACGGCAATTTAAAGAGTTTTAACGGTATCGTCCGAAAGACACGCCGCTTTGCTACCGACTGATACCGGCATTCGAATTAAGCCTTTTTACGGTGTTTTTTTACCGTCGCGTTTAAGAAAATACCTTTTAAATTTGTTTCTTAAGATTATAAACAGTTTCATCACTTACTTGTTGTTGATTGCATTGGTGTTTTGTGGTCGTAAATAACGATGTTGGAAAAAAAATAAACTGTAAAAGCTGCTTGAAAACAACTTTGCGCAACCACCATCCCATCCGAGCTTGTTGATTCTGCCTTCCTTTCGAATGTGAAGGAACTTAGACCCCAAAAACTTCCACTAGGAGCGCATTAGTTTAACTAAGCCTATATGGCAACTGTGAATAACTAGTCGATCTTTGCCAAGTTAAAAAGAACGAAATTCTCCCCCGAGGTAACCGCCATCTTTAATTGGATTTCTCCGACAATCTACCGTTCGTTCTCTATCTGCTCTCCCGCCCTCCCCTCTTTCCCTTTACGGCTCTTCGCCACTTTTACCAAAGTTTTCCGTCAATGGAATCGCCCCTTATTCACGCAAACTAACTCATTTAAACTATCAAAGAGTCGAGATTTAGTCTTACCTTTCAGTTTGCCATCAAATTTTAAAAGAAAAATCACGAAATTTAGGAGAAACGATGATAGAAAAACTTTCACAAAGTTAGTATCACAACCTTCC
>JAAFCF010006596.1:32515259-32637016 GCA_013389785.1 Helicorthomorpha holstii | reverse complement strand
TTTTTTAAAAAACAAATACAAAATCAATACATTTTTTTATTTGTTTTTGTAAAAAAAAATTAAAATTTCATTGTTTTTTTTCTTAAATGCATACGTGCACATTGCATGCACAAAATGCATGATATTTTGAAATGTAAATTTGGTATCTTTTATGATGTAAATAGTGAATTTAAAATGATGTACTATAAGAAATGTTATTTTTAGTAAAAACATATATATTTTTGTTTGTATTGGTTAAAGCAAACCCCGTTTAACACGAAAAAAAATCTTGGTCCTGAGCTTTTCGTATTAACGGGGTTTCACTGTGATTATAAAATGGTACTGATGTTCAGATTAATACAGAAAGAAATCATGTAAATTTTATTTGTTATTTGGGTTTGAATAACACATTTTCCACTTCCTTTTTTCTTAATAAAAAAATTTTCTTGAAGTAATTGTGTGTGAAAATGACTAAAATATATGTATAGAAACAGCTGAATATTTCTTTTAAAAAATAAAATTTGTTCAACAGGTCATTTGACCGGTTGTGGTAAACAAGACACATAAGAAAACTAAAAAATATTAAAATATTATCAGTACACACATTGTAGAAAAAACCATAAAGTTTCATGGTAATACAAGTACAATCATTTTTTATATGTGAAATTCCACTCAAAAAGTTTTAAAAATATTTCTTGAATTTTTGAAATTTCAAGCGAGATTTTCAAAACGGTGAACAGTTAATACTTCTCATTAATTATAATTGTACTCTGCGTTGTCAGATTGTGTGTAAAACTAAGTTTCTTCTCCTTAATAATTATTAAGATAGAAAAAAATAAACATTAGTTGAAATGCTTATGAATATTAAAATCTTATTAACCAAATTAGTTCATACTGTTTCAGTTTTTGCTATAAAATGCAAAGTGCTTGTGAAATACCGTGTGAGTATGAAATAAAATGATAAATACAAGATTATTGTTATTAATTCATATTTTCAGGACCAATTTCATATTTTTAGGCAAATTTCAATTTTATTTGTCTCAACTAAATATCAAATGCAAAAGTTTAAGTATCAAAATCAATACCAAAAATTTTTAAAAATATAACTGAACATTTTCTTTCAATAAAATGAACAAGAAAACTCAATCTCCTAGAACTCTGCTGAAATTTTGCTCCATACAAGATCCAATTAAACAATCACATTATAATCTGATTTTAAAAAAAAATAAACTCATTCAAAAGCTGATTGGAGAATTTACAGTAAGTTAACAAGAGGCGAAAGGGGCCCCAACAGTCGTTTCTGCAAACCCAAAAGTCGACCCTGAATTTTTTCATAATTTTTAAATGTAATCCAAATATTTATGGGGCTCCTGATAACTATAAAGTTTTCAATGTGATTCTCCGTAAAAAAAAAACGTTTACCAACTCCTGTTATCACAGTGCAACAACTGCAAAAATTAACTAATGGTATTTCCGATTTACCTGTCAACAATTCCATCCAATTTTATCAAATATAGAAAACCCATAGCTCAATTAACTTATTGCTGATCTATTTAATGATCAACATTGTGTGAGTAATGGTGTTCATAAAGAGCAATGTAGCAGAACCAAACATTGGGGAAAACACATTTTCAAAAGTTTATTGATCTACATTACATTACATTTCCTTTAATTTCAAAAGGAAATTCCACCAATTAAGTTAAGTAAGTTAGTTGCAACTATTTCAAACACCAACTCATCTTTAATTTAGACTTTCAAACTGTAAAAGTGAATTTTAAATTTTAAACCGTTAAAAATGTATTTTTATTCAGCAACAAGTTTGTAATTGCATCCAACTTTCCGTAAATGAAACTCCATCATTAAAACTAATTAAAATGTTAATTAAGTTTAGTATTAAGATTCAAATATCCGGTTGGTAATATTAGCATCTAGTTTTATAAATAAATTAAACTTGAAATAAAATTTCTCTTTGTAACTTTGTGATCATTTTGCTAGTGAAGAGCATTGAGATAAATATCATGCATTTTCATACAGTATTTTTAATGGTTTTGATGATGTACATAGGAGCAGTGGCAGCTCACACATGGAAATGGTGCGATAGAATTTGCCATGCTAAAAACATCAGAGATGATGAATGCTGTGACGAATGGAAACTTTGTTGCAAGTAAGACCAAAATAAAAAAACAGATAATTTCAACTCTTTTAATTCCAGAAAATCCATTAAAAATTCACTTATTCATCGTAGCTTTCATATCTATTTAGTGATAACTTTCTTAACAAGTAGATCAGTGGTTCCCAATATTTTTTAGACTGTTCAAAACTATTGTGAATAAAAAGATTTGGTGAAATTTATAAACGAAATAATTTAAAAACATCATTCACTTTTGATGCCATTTTTAAGATAAAAGATAGTTGATGTTAGTAATTAGGATTTTTTCTGTATTTTGTAATTAAAAAAATCATTAAAACTTAATAAGTTTAATGGGAAAGTTGATCCTTCACTAATTAAAAAGAACTTCATTTTTCACCAAAAAAGAAACGAGATTAAATTGCATCGCTCTAAATATAACTTTGTCTCGTTACTTTATTCTTCTTAGTGATGAGACTAAATTACATTGGTTTCAATAAAGATTTGTCTCATTATTTAGTTGATAATATTTTAAGTTACAATAAAATTCAATACATTTAATGGGAAAGTTGTGTCTTCACTTATATAGAAACCCTTCATTTTCCACCAATAAAGAAACGAGACACAATTGCATCGTTCTAAATACATGTTTGTCTCGTTACTTTATTCTTCTTAGTGATGAGACTGAATTACATTAGTTTCAATTACGATTTGTCTCAGTTTTAGAGTTGATCGTTACAGTTACAATAAAATTCAATAAGTTTAATGTGAAAGTTGTGCCTGATGTTGTTTACATATTTATTCAATGTTATAAGACAAGATAAGACTACTCTCATTTCTTATTATCAATTTCTTAATCTCGCCTTTTAATATTACACATTTAGGAAGTTAAATTTTGCATTTAATAACCTAATTTTCATATTTAAGTAGCTAAATTTTGCATTTAAGAAACTAAATTACAAATTTAAGAATATGTTAGGACGCATCTCATTTCTTCTTGCAAATTTCTTAATCTTTCTCTGTTTTTAGTTTTTAATTTGTCGACGTAGAAAATCCAAGTTTACATAAAAAAGAATTTGAAAAACATTATAAAATTTGTGTAATATTTGAGGATTTTTTAGTTGAATTCATCCAGACTCTTTTCAAAGTTCTGGTTAAAGTAACTACTGTAGCTTGTTTAACTACAATTTTCATAAAGCACCGGTTGGGAACCACTGATTTAGACCAATCGAGTTTCAAAATTTCAATTTCTCCTTTTAAAATTCTTAAATAACCTGAAATCAATGACATAAACTGCATGGTTAAGAAATAAGTTAGTGAAATTAAGTTATAAACAGTAGTTCAAACGAATTTCCATTAATATTAAACTGTAAAACATGACATGAAAACTTTAATAGATGCTTAATCAATTCAATTTGATTATCAACTTTAGTTTGAATTTTAAAAACTTAAAACACTGAACTGAATAAAATATTAACTGAATGTTTTTTCTATTATTTTCAGAGGACTTAAGCAATTCAATGCGTAAGTAAAGTGACTCAATTTAAAAGAAAAATTTAACTAAGTTTGTTATGCATTCACAGACCTCTTGTTAATGGATCCAGAAATTTAATTCAGCCAAGATTTCGACGTGAAGAAGCTGACAAGTAAACTATAATTTCATTTCAAGAGAAAATAAATTAAAGATAAATTTTTAGCATTAATTTCCACGTCCAAAAATGCTTTGAAACTGTGTGAAAGCAACTGACAACACAGAACTTACCTTCCACGTTTGATATTTGTATTATTTCTTTACAAAAACAGCAGTAATCTTTAAAAGTTTTCGGTTTCGGTTACATGAAACATAGAAATTGCGTTAAATAAACTTAACATTTCACAAAATATTCAAAGTTGTAATCGTAATTTACTTGGTGAATTACATTATTATAATTTACAACATGCTTTTAGGTCTCAAAAAAAAATACCGAAAAATTCAAATTCCATTTACTGAGTTGATTTCCACAATTAAAACACTAAAACATGAATATCATAGTCTCGTGATTTCGATTTTACTTGACACTTTCTAGTTATTAGTTGCTCTTCTAACAAACCAATTTCTCGAATCTGTTCAATATCTTTCCAAGCATTTGCTCGCCATTCGTCCACAAACGACATCAGCTCTTTACACAGCTCTACAACTGCATCTTGCATGGTCGTCAACCGTCCAAAATGAGCATCAATCAAAGAGGCAATCCAATCGATTACACATTCGGGATTAATTTCTACGTTCCCTACAACAGTCGATTTTAATCGACTGTGCAAATACGCCAGCAATCTCAGTACCTGATGAATTGATAACTTAAACAATTTCTCAGTTAACAACGCATTGTCAATTTTCACTGAAATAACAGCATCAATAATTTCGTCATTTTCGATGAAAACTGGCTTGATGTGGAACTCCTCTTGTGGTATATATCGAGCTAACACTCCAGCAAGAACTTCCTCAGGAACAGACCGGCCTTCAGGACGTCTTAAAAGATTAACGACCTTCGCATAATTACCTTCATTGCAAGAGTTTTCTATGTCAGATTTGATAGTTGTGTAGTTCTGGACAGATTTGGTGCTTTCTTTCTTCTGCATCCCTTTTGACGTCCACTTCAAAACTTGACCTGATCGACTTTGATGATTGGCTGAAGAGACAAGCAGTTTCCCACGAGACAGCGAAGCAAGAGTCAACTGGTCTCCTTTTCGAAGCAAAGTCACAGCTGAACCAGCTACAAAAACCAACCCATTATCAAACGTGTGAAAATCAATTTCAGTTACTTTTGAAATGTCTTTAAACTGTTTCTTCCAAACTTCTAAGCCGAATTTCCTACTGAAACTTAAACACGTTACTTCGGTCTCAGCCGATTCAAAAACGCAAATGATTTCATCTTTATAAGCAGTAAACCCGAAAGGTCTGTTGAACCCAGCAACATTCAGCACACTGCTTTCTTTCCACTTGATTTTACTATCAAAATTCGCGTATGACAACACAGCATTGCTCCATGCAATTGACATGTTAATTTTACCATTATAAGCGCTTAAATTCAAACCAACAGGCGTTTCAGTGCTCTGTAAAGTGCAGTTCGTCAAATAACAAGTTGGTGCTTCTGTGTCGTCGTCGTCTACATTGACGGTTACGTGAAAGTATAGGAGTTTCCCTTCTGATTCAGTAACAAAACCTACATGAACTGTATTAAATTCTTCATCAATTGTAAATGACTTAAACAAAATCTTTTGATTATCAGCTGGAAATGTCCAGAAATACTCTTCAGGTTGATTGCTGCTTGATAAGTTGCCATTTTCGTGTAAAATCAGCACTTCTGATGGTGTTCGAATCAGTGCAGCAGCCGGCGAAAGCAGTTTTACCATTTGATCTTCTCTTCCGATGCGATTATCTTCAAGGATCCATTTAACTAACATGATTGAGTCCATTATAGCATAGTAGCTTTCTGTGGTTGCATCATAGATTGATTTTGAAGTGAAAATGCGACCTCGAGCAGCACACCAACTATTTGTGGAACGTGTTAGGCTTAAATCGAACACCTGAACACTGTTTAATGAAGTTATTAGAATTTCATCTTTACCGCAACCTGCTGACACTCCAACTGCATCATCCACACTTAAAAGACGAACTTCACTTCCCGACATATTTTATATGTTTTATTTATGAAAGTTAATCGGTATTTTAAATTAAATTAACCAACTTTAAAATCAAGCATGGTCGTACCGACTTCACGAAAAGGTCAATGAGAATTGGGAAGGTGATAGAAAGCGGGTCAGCCAGCAAAAAATCAAATTTAAAAACTCCTAAGTGGCGCATGACGTCATGGAGTGAGATTAAATGAAAAGGAGATGACATCCTCTATTCACTCCGTGTTAAAAGTTTGACGAATGCAAATTACGATGTGAAGCTGAATCAGCCATGTTGGATTGACTACAAATCACTGAATGAAAAAGCTTATTTAAAAACATATTTTATAGTGATTAATAAATAATAAATAAAATTAGTTTTTAATTCTTATTTTACAATTTTAATTTAATAGAAATTTAATTCATAAAAAAAATGCTAAAATTTGTTAAGTAGACATTGCTCAAAGAAAGATGACGCTTATTAGCTCTAGCATCACGTTCATTTGTCATTTCTTTAAAATTGTTTTACGTAAATGCTTTCAGCAGCACGCATTTATACAACTTAAACATTTTGATTTTTAAAACCACGTCCTTTTATAGAACAAACCTCGGGGGCAAGTTTAAATGCCAGTTATTGTAAGGCAAGTTGTTCTAAAGCTAGTTGTATAGAATGTTTCTTATTAAAATTGTATTATTAAAACATTGCATGAATATCATTAAAACACTATAAATTAATAAATATTAACAATATAATTAAAATTAAATAATTATTCTACCGTTTAAAAGTAAAAATATAAATGTAGTATTATAATAAGATTATTAATTTAAATTTATTAATGCACATTGGTAGTTATGACGTCAGATGGTATGCGCGTTGCAATTGCTTAACCTTATGCTCCATAACCATACTTCTAAGAGTTATGAAATCGAATCACTTGCGTTATCAGATTTAACGAAAATCGCAAATCTAACTAAAGATCTAATCAAGTAATACAGTTTCGCGCGCTCAAAAGTAAGGGGAAGATTCCCGCCAAAGAATGGAAGTGTCAACATTTCACTATTATTTTCTGGTTTATGTAAGTAAATTTTTCATTGTCTTTGCATTTAATAGTTTAATTTGTAAACTATAATATCATCATAAACATCCTGCACTGTTATAGTAAGTTATTAGCGTTGTGAGTTGTCATACAGTAGATGGAAAGTTTTCCTTGTCGTTTGCCGAGTATCCCTGTGCTAACGAAGTTAGAAACTGTTTGGTTAAAAGAACGAAACTATGAAAACAATATTGTGATGGCATAATCGTTAAATTCACTGGCATCAAACTCGATGATAATTATCATCTCAATAATGCTTAAATACTGGAATTATTAATGAAATTCCTAAGTGTGGGTGTGTGATTTGTGATTGCGTGACTGTTCTTTGTGAGATTTTCAGCACTACAGTGTCTTACGTTCCTGCAATCGTCGAATCTTTTATGATAAGATCTGAATTGTTTTACATCATCAAGAACTAACTGGTTGATACAGGGTATTATAAACTGTATCAGCTGTAACTTAGTGTCATTTTACATTAATTTGATGTTAACTTAACCCTTCTACAGACAAGCTGTATTTTCAGAAGACAAAGGTACAATATGAGTCTCTTGGACTCCAGTTGAAAATACTTTGCTATCGTCGATAATAATACAAGTTAATTGTGTTTCTTAAGAGCGCAATTAGATTCAATGACTGTATATTTAAAGAATTTCGTACACAGGTGTCGTACAAAAACTTTTAAAACAAATTTTTAATCAACATTTTCACTAACACAACATCAGTTTCAACAGATTTCGACAGACAGAAACAACTTGTGTAATTTTACATTGTAAGTTAGGTGATTGACAATTTTGCTGAAAGTTTTGATAATCAAATATCAGTGTTTACTTCACTTTAATTTTGTCTTTTTCAACTGACTAAATGTGATTGTTTACAGTTATATTGAACAACATTGATGGATGTTTCATCATGTTTCAATAAGAAAACAAAGTTTTTAGTGCAAAAACAGGATCCAATGAGCTCATAACACTGGTTATTTAAGGTATTTGTGTCTTAATAAGGTCTATGCTTAGTTTCAATTTATGTTAAAAAATTTATTTTTGCAGTATTTTTAGATTTCAGTTGAAGATTACAAAAATTATGTAAAAAATGGCACCAAAAGTAACTTAGTTACTCAATGCCAATGTTGTAAAAGGGTCCAACAGACTCATGTTGTCTGATCATTTTGCAAGAAATCATAAATCCGTTAAACTTAAGTTTCAGATATCGAGATTTCTTTAATGAATTTCTTAGTTTATTTCTTTAACTGACTCATTTTGCTTAACGTGTTCTTCTTTCATTACAAATTTTTTTACCTTTCCACTTAAAGTTCTTGGAAAATTACTCACAAATCGAATGTATTTTGGAATTTTAAAGTAAGCCAACTAGTAAAATTTAGTTAGTAAAATTTAATTAGACAATTACGAGTAATAAAATTACCTTTCCTTTGCAAAATTCCCTTATATCTGATTCTGTCAACGTCTCATTTGCATTGCATCTTATCCAAGTACAAACTTCTTCATTAAGTCTTTCATCAGGAACTCCAAACACCTACAAAACGATTATCAAACCAAACATTGGTATAAATGGCAAACTTTGACACACAATGTATTTACATAAGCTTCAGCTATCTTTGGATGCTGTGCTAATAGATCTTCTATTTCTTTAGGATAAATATTTTCACCACCTCTAATGATCACATCTTTAATTCTATCCACGATTTGGATGCATCCATCTTCAGTCATAATTCCAATATCACTAGCACCATTTAATCATTAGTTCAGCTATGAATTTATTGAATTTTTATTTACTTTTTACCCAGTTCTGTACCAACCATCGTCTGACAGGACTTCCTTAGTTTTTGCTTCATCTCCATAATAACCAATCATAATTCCATAACCACGAGCGCAGATTTCACCTCGATTTCCTCGTGGGACTATGTTCCCCTCAGTATCAGTTATTTTTATCTAAAAGAATAATCTATCATAGTTATTAAAAGCTATCAATTTTAATCTAAAACTTTCAAATTACTTCATAGTTGTCGCCTGGACTTCCACAGTTTTCCAACACTTGTTGCCATGGTTTATCTAAATCTGTCGATGTTACACCTCCAAATGTCTCGGTGCTTCCATAAGCAGTCTAAAATCAAGCCATTTCAATACGATTTCCAAGTTCAAAAGTACAGAAACTACAGTATTTACACTTGTGTAGATGCATTTCCAGTTTTCTTTTATTCTTGCAAGCAAAGGCGCTGGACACAAGGAACCACCCATTAAAACTGCAACAAAACATCAAAATTATTACTGTAATTGGTAAATAACTTTTTAGATTCTGTACATTATTTGTACAGTGGTTCTGAACCGTAAGAATTAGTCTTAAAAGTTAATTGTATTGTAACTTATACTTAATTTACTTTGATATAAGGATGAAAAATCAGCTTTTTTGCAGTCTGGATGGTTGATTATGTCCAGAAACATTGTAGCTGTTCCCAACAATCCATTACATCTTAAGTTATCATCAAAGTTTAAAGTAAAAGCATGAAACTAGATCAACTGTTAAAGTTACTTTTCTTGATCAATGGCTTTGATGGAAGCTGCTGGCGACACTGTCATTGCTGGCAGAACTATTGTGTTCCCATGACCATATCCACCGATGATTGTGTCGTATCCAAAAATATGGAAAAGAGGTGGAGGACAACATAAACGGTATTCTTTTGATGGATCTTGGAGAAATCTTTTTCGTCTTTGAGGAGCTGCATTTACAATTGAGAAATGCGATATCATAGCTGCTTTTGGTTGGCCTGTGGTTCCCTATTTCACATGTTAATTATATGACAGAAAGCTCTTAAAATTCATTGAGTATTTAGTTACTGAAGTAAACATGATGAGTGCTGGACTTTTTGGGTCGATTTTTGATTGAATTTTCTCTAATTGTTTGTTATACTCAGTTGTAGCTGCTTTGGAAACATCTTCAAAACGAATTACTCCACTAAATATAAGTATAATTGTTGATTAAGCATTTTGAAATGTTTAAAAGTAGTTTATAGCAACTTTCATATGTAATTACGGAAGTTCTTTATCTGTCATCATAATCAGAGTATCGAAATAAGGATGCCTGAAATCAACAAGAGCATTAACAGTGATAACAGAGATTGAAAACCGTTCATTTATTTACGTTTGGCTTTTAATTTTCGTTCCTGACTTTGTATTACTTAGTTCTGGAATTACTTTATTGGTTATTTCGTAGTAGTTTTGCGTGAAGAAGTGGTCATGGGCAATCAAAGCTCGCATTTTCAACTTTTCAATGCAATATTGTAGTTCAGGAGCCTGGTAGGCTGGGTTGAGTGGTACCTAAAGATTTCAGTTAACATTTAACTATCACAATGCAAAGTTCTGAAACTATTTTGGGTACCAGAATGAGTCCTGCTTTAGCTGCAGCATAAGCAGTCACAGTCCATTCGTATCTGTTTGGAGACCAAATGCCAATTCGGTCTCCAAGTTTGAAGTTTAGAGACATTAAACCAGCAGCAAATTGATTAATCTGGTAATTTATTTTTAGATAAGAAACAGTGTATGTTGTCTTTTAATAGTTTTTTTTATTCTTTAACCTCAGAAACATGTTGCACATAGGTTTTCCTGATTCCTTGATGGCAGTCTATGATTGACATGCGATCGCCATAAGCTTCTGGTGCTTTATCCATAAAAGCACCAATCGTTTCATTAACAAACGGCACATCACCGACAACATGGTTATAGCTCAAGCTTTTATATCTATAACAAAAACATTTACGAACTCTCAAAATGATTTACAGTGTAATTCGGTTAACACGAAACTAAAGAATCCGAAACATTTATTCGTGTGAACAGAATTTTGTCTTAAAATGACATTTCTTAGAGTAAATCATGTTAGATACACTAATTACATTAAGAAAAAACAATGCAATTTTAATTGTTTTAAAATAAAAACAAACAAAAAATAAAATGTCAATAAAGAAACGAGACCAAACCTCATCAGTTCCAAAGATAATTTGTGTCGTTTCTTTCTTGGTATTGATTATTTGTTTTTATAAAAATTTTAGTTTTTATTATATTTTCGCCGGCGGTTTCGTGTTAACTAAGTTTTGTTTTGTGTAAAGAGAAAAAAAAAGTATGAAAATGCCTATTTTTTTTTAGTTCGGAATCACAATATTATTTTCTATTAAGCGAGTTTACATTAACAGGGTTTCACTATATTGTATTTTCCACATTTAAAACAGTGTTTTAAAATATTTCAGTTTTATTGATCAAATTAAAGAAACGGTAATCAAAGTACAATATTTATGTTACCGAAATCGTTTCTAAAATTACTTGAGACTATTTTAAATCGGGTTTTTCTGACAAAATTGATGCAAATTATACAGCAAAATTGCAGAATTTGTACATTTTTAGTACATTGATACATTTGGTAACTATAATACAATATAACATAACTGTTTTCTTACCTTTTTTGTCCAATAGTAGCTGCAAACGCTGTTGAATATACTTTTTTACTTAAAAAGCAACCAAAATTTGAAACTGACATAATCGCCATTGCCAGACTATCTTTTTCACGCTGTTGACTATCTTATTATAAGTCTCCACAAGCAATAAAAACAGACGAACTAAGATGTTATCACACTGTAGTTTAAAGTGTGAATATCATCTTAAAAGACATCAACTAAATTTAAAATTGACAACGTGTTAAAAGTGTTACAAGTACTGTATTTTACATGTACTTGTACTTACATGCCTCCAAAAATAAGTTATGACATTGTATTTATCAATAACATTACAAAGCAGCTAAGTTTTGAACTCAAGGACAAATTGGCATTGTCGATTATACTGTAAATTAACTTTGTATCTTTCAAGAACAGCTTCTATGCGATAACACATCATTATCTAGATTTTATTACATCACTAAGTAACTTAGTTAACTTTTTCATTCACTGACGTTATGGTGACGTTTCAATACAGTAGTTTAATTAAGCTTAGTTTTTTTTATGTCGAAAAGCGTTAAAAAACCAACGAGATCAAACTATCGCATTGTCAGAACCAAAAACAGCTGATTTCAAGGCTTTTTTATTATTTACACAAATATGGGTTTTCCGCTTATTTACAATGACTTTGCTATTTAAAGCTGTGCTTTGTATTCATTTTGATTGACTTCAGTGAGATATTTTGCTTCCTCTTCTCTCATTAAAAATTTCTGTACTTTTCCTGACAATGTTTTGGGGAAACTGTCGACGAATCTTATGTAGCGAGGAATTTTAAAATGTGAAATCTGTCGTAAAATAAGACATAAAACTAGTTTTATTTTGTTTTACTATATTTGATTGATTGATTGATTGATTATTACTTTTCCTTTGCAGAATTCTTTAACTTCGTTCTTGGACATTACATGATGTGAATTGCAACGAATCCAGACACAAACTTCTTCGTTGAGTCGTTCATCTGGAACTCCAATCACATAAGCTTCGGAGATCTTTGGATGCTCCAACAGTAAATCTTCAATTTCTTTTGGGTAAATATTCTCACCTCCTCGAATTATCATGTCTTTTATACGATCGACAATTTGGAGATTGCCATCTTCCAACATAATGCCAATGTCACTATAAAGTACAGTACTGTTAACTTAGATTATCCAGTTTTAAAATTATGTCAATTTGATGGAGAAGATGTAGTATCAGGTTAACTTACCCTGTATGGTACCAACCATCTGCTGATAATACTTGTCTGGTTTTTTCTTCATCGTCCCAATAACCCAGCATCGTTTTGTATCCTCGACTACAAACTTCTCCTTTGCAACCTCTGGGAACAATTTTGCCATTTTCATCCACTAATTTGATCTGTTTCAAGTTTTAATTCACATCATAGTTTTTTAGGTTATGTTTAAAAGTGTATCGTCGCATTTGTACAGTATAAAACCTCTGTGTTTTCACACGGTGAACCGCAACTTTGAAAAACATCATCACTTGGTTCTGCCAGATTAGTAGTTACAACTGCACCGGTGGTTTCAGTGGTTCCATACACAATCTAAAGGTTTTTTTTAAAAAGCATTTAAATTTTAAAAAATGATAAAATAACAGTTTTACTGCGTTTGAATTGCATTTCCAGTGCCTATTTATTTTTTCAAGAAGTGGAATTGGGCAGAGTGAACCTCCCATTGTAACTATAAATTAAATTATGGGATAGATTAGTCGATGTTCGAAAAAAGAAACGAGACGAAACTCCATAGGAACTCATGAGAATTAGTCTCGTTTCTTTTTCTCTCTTGATAAGAAAGAGAAACGAGACAAATTCGGCATTGTAACTAATGAGATTTAGTTTTGTTTCTTTATTAGCAACTACCAGTCGATGTTGTTGCTTACTGACTTGATATAATTGGCAAAAATATACAATTTAAAAGAGAAATTACTTCTTGTTAGTGATGACATATCAGCTGATTTGGCATCTGGATGATTCAGTATGTCTGCAAACATAGTGGCTGTGCCTTGCAATGAACTACATCTAAAGTATAAAAAAACAATCAATTAACTATTTGTTATCCTATCATGTTAACTGTACTTTTCTGTTACTTTTCATCGTTGATTGCTTTAATAGTAGCCGCTGGAATAAATGACATTGAAGGCAAAACCGTCGTGAATCCATTACCAATTGCAGACATATTGGTGAGCATCCCAAAAATATGAAACAGAGGCGATTGCATACATATTCTTAGCGCCTAAGTTATAATAATTCAGATTTACTTAAAATTTTGTGTGGTAAAACTTCATATTGGAAGTTTTACCTTAGTTTCATCATATTTAAACCGTTTTCTACTTTGATAAATTGAGTTTACTATTGAAAAATGAGAAACCATGGCAGCTTTTGGTTCTCCTGTGGTTCCCTAAACAGTTATCAAACACATTTAGTTAGTTTAGCATTTAGATTGGTGGAATTTTAGTGTTGTAAATTTACCGAAGTGAACATTATGTAAGCTGTTTTCTCTGATTCAATCGTTGGTTGAATGTTTATTAGTTTTTGTTTATGTTTGTTGTTTGCTGCATCGTATACGTCATTGAATCTTATGGCTCCCCTTGACAACAATGAGAAATTTTCAGTTAGTGAACTAAAATTACCAGTATTTGAACAGTCAACTTCATTGAACACTTAACATACTGTATATCACATGATGTAAATAATGTTTATCTGATTGAGATAATCAAAGTTATCATTTAAGTGTATCAAGTACACTGTTCACCTAAAAGGTCCTTCAAAAATCAAGGTTAAATGAAATGCCAAGTGAAAATCTATAAACTTTATAAATAAGAAAAGTATCGATTATTTTTATATGATATTTAGCAGTTTAATATTAAATCAAGAATTCACAGATTTGTAATTATCTTTAAGAAAAGGATTCAATATTAATTTTTTTAAAGATTTTTTTAAGATAAAATTTAATCAGATAAAAATTTAATTGTATTATTCCTTAATATAATCTAGTATACAGTGAACACCGCTTAACACGAAATGATTGGAATTGAAATAATTTTCGTGTTAAGCGAGTTTTGTTCGTGTTAAAAGAAGTAAAAAGCATGAAAATACATACTGTAGGAGATGGTCGGAACCGCAGTATTATTTTGTGTTAACCGATTTTTCTTGTTAAGCGGTTTCGCATAAAACGGGTTTCATTGTACAGTATTTCATTAATTTAATTACAGTAAAATCCGGTTATTACAAAACAACATTGCGGTCCAGAACTAAAGTACAGACATTTTTCCACATTTGTTTTCGGTTAACACGAAACAAAACTCGTTTAACATGAAAAGATTTGGCATTTGTTTTCTCATTGTTAAGAAAGAAACGAGACAAATCACCATTGGGGAACTGATGAGAATTAGTCTCGTTTCTTTATTGGCATTTTATTTTTTATTTAATGTTTTTTATTAAATGATTAATATTTTGAAAAGTAAATAATCTACTATTACGATTTACTCTTAAGAAATGTTATTTTAGTGATAACATGTTTTGTTATTATGTTTTCTTTAAGACAAAATTCTTTTAACACGAAGAAATATTTCAATTAAAATTTGTCAGTACTTACGGAAGATGCTGATCAGTCATTACAATTAAAGTATCAAAATATGGATGTCTATATGAGACAAAAACTATAAGATTTGAAAACGATCAATAATATCAAAAATTCTAATTACGATTTGCTATTAATCTGATCTCCAGGTTTAGTTTGGCTTATTTCCGGAACTAATTTACTCATGATTGTGTAATAATTTTGTGTCTTGAAATGATCGTGTGAAATCACAGCTCTCATTTGTAATTTTCTTAAACAGTAATCCATTTCACGAGGCTGATAAGCCGGATTAAGAGGAACCTGGAGGAAGTTTTGTGCTAATTAATTTTTCTTGATACAGAAGTTCGAGTTCTTACCATGACAAGACCAGCTTTAAAAGCAGCACAAGCAGCAACGACCCATTCATATCTATTAACACTCCAAATTCCTATTCTGTCTCCAAGATTTAAGTTCAACGACAGTAATCCAGCAGCATATTCATTTATCTAATGTTTCAAAATTCCAGGAAATTATTGAAAAGAAATCTAGGTGTTACATGATCTGATTACGTCTTGACATTGCTGATGAAATGTTTTCCTAATTCCTTGTTGACAATCAACAATGGCTTCTTCATCTCCATACAATTCATTGCTCTTGTCAATTAAATTTCCTACAGTGTCATAAACAAATGGTATCGCACTTGAAGAGTGAACATAACTTGGTTTAGCAAAAAATCTATTTATAAAGACAAAAATCTTCTTTCATATTCTCTCGTAAAAAGTTGATAATTTCTTTTACCTTTTATGAGAGAAATTGTGAACGTTAAACGTTTTTCCAAGCAAAGCAATCTTCTTCAAATTGATCAGCAACATGATTAATAATAGACTAACGTTTTAATGGACTAATGATATAATATAACACGAGATCACATACAATGTACAATGAGTTTTTGATGAACTGATAAGTGAAGTGATAGATTAATCTCATATTCTTTCACTCATCATATTGTGGTTATAGATAATCACATGACAAAGTATTAGTTTCAGCTTCAAGTGGATAATAAAAGCAAAGAGTGGAAGGCCTTTAACTTTTTGAAGTCCTTCAGATATGAAGATTTAAATTTAACCGAATTAAAGATCTAGTTCCACTTAAAAATTCATAAAATTCGCTCAAACTATTAAGAATATATTAAGTTTTATTTCAATTTTATTTATGATTATAGTTTTGATTTATTGGCTTCCTTGATGCTCTTTATTTCCATTTCTCTCAGCAAATATTTCTGTACTTTTCCAGTTAACGTTTTTGGAAAGTTGTCCACAAATCTTATATAACGAGGAACTTTAAAATGAGCAATCTGCAAATTGTTGTCGTAAAATAAATGTTATTAGTTTAAACTGAGAAATTAGTATTTTAAGTTAATTATATTACTTTTCCTTTGCAGAATTCTTTGACTTCTGATTCTGTCATTGATTGTTGGGAATGGCACCGGATCCAAGCACACACTTCTTCATTAAATCTTTCATCTGGGACGCCTACAACATATACTTCGGATATTTTTGGATGCTCTAACAGCAAATCTTCAATTTCTTTTGGGTAAATATTTTCACCTCCTCGAATTATCATGTCTTTTATGCGATCGACTATTTGAAGATTTCCATTTTCCAACATAATTCCAATGTCGCTAAATGGTAAAACATGCACAATAATTCAGATTAGGATCCTCAACACTACATTACAAAGTCTCAAGGAATGATTTTATGCACTGTGTTTCAAGTTTCAGTGTTATAAATGTTTATAGAGCCCATTCAATCACTAAAACATAGTGTTATTGAGGGTTTTTTGTGGTTAATAGTGGCGTTTGTACGCAAAATACAGTATTTCGGATGAAGTAGCTGTATGTAGTACATGTGCAAAGGTTTGGTGCCATGTGAAATAACACCATGGATCCATAATCTTGTTATAAACATTTTGAAATCAGTGTTTGTTTTTGAAAGTTAATGGAATCAAAATTAAGTTCACGTATGATTTTGAGGAAGCAATTTATTGGTTGGTAAATCTAGTTGAGAAATTGGTTTATCATGATAGCTAAAAGTTCTTTAATTACCCTGTGTGGTACCAGCCATCATGTGATAATACTTGTCTGGTCTTTTCTTCATCGTCCCAATAACCCAGCATCGTTTTGTATCCTCGACTGCAGACTTCTCCTCTGCAACCTCTAGGAACAGTTTTCCCATTTTCATCTACTAATTTAATCTAAATTGAAATTGAAAACCGTTTCGTACAATTGTTTTAAAATTGAATATGAAAAAGTAATTCAGTACCTCGTGGTTTTCAAATGGTAAACCGCAACTACGCATAACATCTTCCAATGATCCTCCTCGCAGTGTCCTTGTCACTGCACTTGTGGTTTCAGTTGTCCCATATGCATTCTAGATTGGTATTTCATTATTAAGAGATTTGGACATTTTTTTATTGAATATTTGAAAATGGTTTTTTACCAAAATGGTCATGCACTTTAACTGTTCACTGATTCTTTTTAGAAGTGGAGCAGGACATAGGGAACCACCCAACGTTACTAAACATTAAATGGTTAGTAATGTGTCATTGCATAAACAAAATCATTATAATAACATGAAATTATAATGATGTGACCATTTAAATGTGTGCTTACTGGTAATTAATGATGAAAAGTCAGCTGTTTTTGCATCAGGATGATTCAGAATATCAACATACATGGTGGCAGTTCCACTTAATCCTGTGCACCTAAATAGCTAATTGAGTTAATACAGTATAATGTAAGTTAATTAGGAACTTGACGAAAACTACTTTTCATTTTGAATAGCTTTTATAGTAGCTGCTGGATTAAAAGTCATTGAAGGAAACACAATTGATCGTCCATTACCCATAGCACTTAGCATTATATGGAATCCAAAGGCATGAAATAATGGTGTTTGAAGGCAAGATCGAATTTTCTAACAATTTAATGGTTTTAGATAAAACAAATACTGGTTGATAATGAGGATAAATGTGTAAAACTAACTCTGTTTTCCTCAGCATTCAGTAATGGAAAGAGTTGGTAAACTGTGTTGACGAGTGAAAAGTGAGAAATCATAGCTGCTTTAGGTTGCCCTGTGGTTCCCTACATTTAATAACGTCTTATTCACAAGTTAAGTCTCTAAATTGTGAACTGTAATCTTACAGATGTAAACATAATCAGTGCTGGCTTTTCTGGTTGAATTTCCGATTGAATTTTTAAAAGTTGATCTTTATGTTCACTGGTACCTGAATTATAGACATCAACGAATCGTGTGGCTCCTCTTGATGACAAAATGAGTTTAATTTGTGAATAACAATCGAGTAAATTGTTTAATACTTACGGAAGATGCTGATTAGTCATTACAATTAATGTGTCAAAATATGGATGGCTATGTAAATTTAACGATTACAAAAATTGAATCTAAAACTAACTTAGTTATAATTACGTTTTGCTCTTAATTTTATCTCCAGGTTTAGTTTCATTAATTTCTGGGATTATTTCACTCATAATTTTATAGTAATCTTGAGTCTTGAATCGATCATGAGAGATCACAGCTCTCATTTGTAGTTTTCTTAAACAGTAATCCATTTCACGAGGTTGATACGCAGGGTTTAATGGAACCTGGAGGATTTATTTGGAGAATCAGTAGACCAAATTTATCAAACTTAAACTTAGATGTTACCATTATAAGTCCAGTTTTAAAAGCAGCATATGCAGCGATTGTCCACTCATATCTATTAACACTCCAAACACTGATTCTGTCTCCAATATTTAAATTCAGAGCCAATAACCCAGCAGCAAACTGGTTGATCTGTTAAAGAAAAAGCTTCAAAATTTAGTTCAAAATCTAGTTTTAAATTAAGCTTAAGACATTATTTACGTCTTGATATTGCTGTTGAAATGTTTTTCTTATTCCTTGTTGACAGTCGACAATGGCATCTCGGTCTCCATATGATTCATTGGCTTTATCAATGAAATTGCCAATCGTTTCATAAATGAATGGTTCCGTACTAGGTGAATGCATGTAACTTAATTTTGAGTGATTGGGACTCATGGTAAAAATCTTCAATAACTTAACTTCAATTTCTTGTAGGTTTTTAGGGGTAAACGATGAATTTTAAAGTAAATTAACAGTCAGTTTTTAGCCATCTGACCACGTTTTTACACATTAATTCCTGAGTAGTTTTTGATACTTGCTTTTTAACTTTAGTATTGTTGATAAGATATTAATTTAAAGAAGATAGCAAGTGCTGTAAGATAAATCAGATAAGATAATCGTCCTAAAGTGCAATTAATCTTGTCTAGACTTTAATCGTTTATGAATTATATCGTATACGTTTGAAGGTCTACTGTAACCATTTCAAAAGTCTTCAATTATTCATAAATCCACTAGATTTGAGCCATCAGTGAGTCGAATACTTAAAATAATAGTTAAAACTGTTTTTATTATGAGATTCAGATCACAGAAAAAACACTGGTCGATTGTAATGAAACAATGAAATGTATAGTAAAGGTCGGTTGATAATTATATTCAAAAATAAATCTTATTTCTTTTATGTAAAAATCATTTTAAATATCAAAAAAATTTCTTTTCCCCTTTGTTCACATTAGTGAAGTCATTCCAACTCCAAACGCTCCTGTAACTTCCCTATAACAACATTTATTTTAATAATTCGGTTACTGAAAATTTCAGTTGGTAATTCTGCAAGTTACCTGAGAAATATTGGTGATCCTGGTGGATATTCAAATTGCTGAAACTTCTCCAAAGCCCATTGAGTTGCTTTTGTTGTGTTGTACTTGATTAAAGCTATAGCTGTGAATTTCAGGTTCTCGGGTAAAGAAATATGGAAGTGAAATTAACAAGTAAATACTTACGAAATAAATTATTTAAATCTCGGAATGTGGTTAAAGTTCCAGTGTAGACTTCACAGAAGTCCAAACCTGGTACAATGCTAAACAAACTCTGACAATGTCGTCGTGTCAGTGGAGTTGAGCCGAAAACCTGAAGGAAAACAGTCATATTTGGAGCTGATTGGCCATCACTATCAGCTATATAAAAATGCCAATAGAAACTTAAAATAAAATCTGAACTATCTAAGTTTTTACTCAGAACATACCAACAGCTATTGTTGTTGTTAGTGGCATTGGAAGTTTTGTGATTAAATTTGGTGTCTTTGATGTTGGCGATGGTTTGGGTTCTGCAAACACAGGTTTAAATTCTGAAATAATAATATAGATCATTAGTCATCCATTATAAAAGACTTAAAATCGTGTAAGTTAAGCTCACACCTCTGTCACAATTTTCAAAAGCTTTGGCTGCATGTGACGCTTTGTGATATCTGATATAAGCAAATCCTTTACTTTCTCCTGTTTTATAGTCTTTGAGTATTTGTATGTCTCTTATATCCCCAAATTGTTGAAAATGATCCCGTAAATCATCTTCAGTCACTTGTTTTGGTGCCATTACAAACAAACGAACCAATCTCTCGCCTTCATTTGGTTCTCGTTTTCGTCCATCAGACCGACAATTAGCCACCAACACCTTGAACAATACAACACAATTAAAGCATATTCAGTATTTAATGGAGACATTTAATGATGTTAACTTACTTTAAGAGGTTTGCTGTGATTTCTAAGGGTTCGCCCATTCATATTTTCTAAAGCTTCAGCAGCTTGAGATGTTTTGGCAAATTTTATGTAAGTCACACCTACATCAAAAAAATAACAAATCATCATAAATTAGCACACTTTTGATTACAAAATAGTTGAAGAAGAAGTTATTAAGGATATAAGAACGATTACAATACATCTTGTCTTGTACATTTGCCAAAATCAAATAATATTGTTGGTTCTAGCTGCAACATACATAAAGTTACTCAGGGATGACATTTCTCCTTAGTTTTTAAAACCTTTAGACAAGGATGGAAAGTAATAGCAACCAAATAGCAAAATCAGACAAAAACCATCTTAAAGTACAATTCTTAAGCTTCAAAATGACATATTAAGTTTGAAAATAACTTAAACCAGTAAATTTTGAGAAGCAAATTTTGGAGACCTGTTTTTGTTCCATGTAACTGAGCTCAAATTTAAATTTTCAAATTCAAGCTCCATAGAACTGCTGAATTTACGCACGTGCGTTTGAACATGGACATGAACAAGCGCATTTTCATAAAAAAAGTGAAAACATGTCTTCAGTTTTTTGGTTCTCAAAATTCACTGGATTAAGTTATTTTGAAAACTAATATGCCATTTTGAAGCCTGATAATTGTACTTTAAGACGGTGTTTATCTGATTTTGTTATTTGGTTTGGTTTGTGATCTACGAGCCCATGTGCATTGCTTTCCATCTTACCCTCTCGTAGTTCTGATTTTTCATGAATTGAGAATGGGCATTACTTTGATATAATACGCACATTCAATAGTAATTTATACAGTTTTTTGTCTTTTTTAAAATGTTTTGTTTATCATAGGCGTAAATGATGGTGTGTAGTACCAACATCTTAACACTAAATTAACATAACATTAAAATAATTGGTTAAAAATTGCTGTTAAACAATATTTAAGTATTCAACATCTGACTGCTGAATTATCATACTGAATTTTAATATCTAACTAACCATTCATTGATGTTAATTAATCAGATGGCTAGAGGATGAATTTAAATGAGTCCTTGAGAAAACAAAGTGATGTCTAATTTTGGTCTTATTTGGTATAAATATTTCTCAATGGAGAGCTGAGTGGGCGACAAACAAAAACAAAAAAAAAAGTTAAAAAATAATAATGTCGAAAAACTAACTATAATTTTATTATTTTTAAAGTACAATTTATTAACAAACCTATAAAAGTTAATTAAAACCATGTAACTGTTGGCAACTGAATTTGATTAATTAATAATAATAAATCCAGATTGTTTTGCTAATTAAAAAGTAGACAGCAAGACAGATGGATGGGTGGATGACAGAACTGATACAGGGTGGGAATTGAATGTGCTAGTAGCGGTTAATGTAATGAGTACATGGCCTGAATTTAACTGCCCACTAACAACTTTCAAAATACACACCTAGAAAAGTTAAAAACCCATTCAATTTACAGCAACAACCACAAAAAAAAATAAACGATAAAACTTAGATATACTGAAGAATCCACACGACTACTGTGTAAATCGATAGTTAGTGTCAACAATGTCAAAATATCTTAAACAAATATTTATATTTCATTTCTAAAAATGTTTAGAAAGTAATTTCAGTCCAAAACATAATTACAGTATCAGAAAGTGAATGTTAGTAATTTTGTGATGGGACAAAGTTGACAGTAACATGGAACTGAAATGTCAATTATTTCACAGAGTCATAACAGTTGAAAGTTTCACTGTAAAACTAAAACCAGATATCAATTTCACACAATACTTAACTTATTGGAAAATGTACTAGAAATATTGACTAACACTGAGCTTGTTTGCAACATTTGCAACCTTGAAAATCACATAAACTTTTCATATTATATAACTTTACGAAATGACTAATTATTTTAATGACTGTTTTCGTTAAGAAATAAGCAATAATTTCTAGTTAAGTCGTTTTAAAGACTTAAAATGCTCAGAGGCAGTACATTCCTGATTATTGACAATTTTGTTGATCTTTTACTTGGTTAGTGACATGCAAATAACAAATACTTAAATTGACCTTTTCTTTCTCCTGTGTGTTTATTTTTGACAATCCAAATGTCCTCGATTTCCCCATATTTTGAAAAAGCCTCTCGAAACTCCTTCTCCGTGATTGTTTTATCACAAACAACAAATAGTCGACTGTTTGGTGGTTCCTCGTCTTTTAACCATAACGACGAAGATGACGCTAGTTTATTATTATTATTAACAAGTCCATTACCGGAACTTCGATTAAGCGTTGCCGCACACATTGCCATGTTAAAGGCAGCTGCTGCTGCTGCTGTTGGTTGAATCAACGAAGTCATCTATGACTACACTTTGTTGTCTGTTGATTTCGAGTAATAACTTTCATATTTAAAAAAATACATAAATCGGTGAACACCCAAAGAAAACTTTAAAGATTTTTAAACTTCAATCATATATGTATTTTTTTTTTGTTTTTTTGCTTAAAGAAAAGTTAGGGAGAGACACTTACAAAAAGCGAAAAAGAAGTTCAAGTCTTCCCACTCGTTTAT
This sequence comes from Helicorthomorpha holstii, assembly GCA_013389785.1. Classification (NCBI taxonomy): domain Eukaryota; kingdom Metazoa; phylum Arthropoda; class Diplopoda; order Polydesmida; family Paradoxosomatidae; genus Helicorthomorpha; species Helicorthomorpha holstii. The sequence continues at coordinate 32,613,904 of JAAFCF010006596.1, read as the reverse complement.
TTCTTATTGGTGAACCAAGTTGTGAGTGGGTTGTGGGTTGACGAAGAAGTTGATTACTCAATATAAATATTGATAAAAATATTGTTAAGGAGAGAAAGAAAATCGCCCGAAAATTATTAAGTCGATACTACAAGTTTTTTTTTAAAAATAATAATAAATAATTTAATAATAAGTTATTAAAACCGATGCTGCATTCACAAGTTACTTAAGTTAACTTAATGAAAGTTTTATTTTTAACTAATTTTCGGTAGAGTGAAATGTATTTCCCGGCGCTGACTGTTTTAGGCAATATAAAGTGCTGGCAAAAATCCAGCTTTGTAAACCGCAGTTGTAATAGCTGAAGAAATTCCAGTACAAAGGAATAGCAATTGTGATCATCCACATTGTAACTGTAATATACGAGCAATAATTAGTCATACAGGTTGAGGTTGGGTGCCAGTTTTGTAAAGAAAGAAAAAAAAAAAAACTAGTTTGACGAGAATTATAGTGGCCCACAGAGACTCCTACAACTTCCAAATGTTAATATTATTCCATTAACTTTCAAGAATAAATATAAATACAGGGGAACTCGTTTAACGCGTACTCGGTTAACACAAAATAACATTGCAGTTCAGAACCAAAGAGTAGACATTTTCATTCATTCGTTACCTGTTAACACGAAAACATTTCTCTGAATGAACAAACTGCATAAAGTGCTTAGTGTTAAAAAAGAAACGAGACAAAACTCCATTGGAATTAATGAGAATTAGTCTCGTTTCTTTATTGGCATTCTTTTTTTCTTAGTGTTAAGAAAGAAATGAGACAAAATTCCATTGCAACTCATGAGATTTAGTCTCGTTTCTTTTATTGGCATTTTTTCTTCTCAATGTTAAAAAAGAAACGAGACAAAACTCCATTGCAACTAATGAGAATTAATCTCGTTTCTTTATTGGAGTTTTTTTACCTCAGTGATAAGGAAAAAAAAACGAGACAAAACTCCAATGGAGCTTATGAGAATTAGTCTCGTTTTTTTTTTTTTGTTATTTGTTTTTCTTAGTGTTAAGAAAGAAACGAGACAAAACTCCATTGGAACTCATGAGAATAAGTCTCGTTTCTTTATTGACTTTTTCTTTTCTCAGTGTTAAGAAAGAAACGAGACAAAACTCCATTGCAACTGATGATATTTAGTTTAGTTTCTTTATTGGTATTTTTACTCTGTGTTAAGAAAGAAACGAGACAAATCACCATTGGAACTCATGAGAATTAGTCTCGTTTTTTAATTGGCATTTGTTTTCCTTAGTGTTAAGAAAGAAACGAGACAAAACTTCATTGCTATCATAATACACAAATATTATTCGCTATGTAGATTGAAGGCAACCGTCTTTTTTAAACACTTAAATAACCTTTTTAAGAAATCAAAATCAGGTTTGGTTAGCAAAACTCTGTAAATTTTGTTAAAAAATAAAGTCTAAACTTCATAAAAATTTACTTGATATCAATTATAAATTGAAATTTTGCCTGAGAAACTTACAATCATAATCGTTTAATTTAAACATTTCTAAAAAAAAAATCAAGATGTTATCAAATAGTAATTTGTTTCACTTAAAACCTAACTAGATCATTAATTAAGACACAGACTTTGACTAGACGTCATAAAACTTGACAGTTACAGTTTTATTTGCCACCAATATTTCCACTGTCTGACTCTTTTAACAAACAGTACATTTATTTACATGAAAAAATGTGTCATCTTAATTGCATTTCACCATTTCAATACCATTTAAAACTTGAATACCGTGTGTGCATAATAAATAATAATGAAACTTACAGTGATGGTAACCATCTGTTTTGCTGTGACATCTTTTCCAACGTTTTATCCCAATGTTTTAGCAATTTGGCATCTATTTCACTTAAAAGATCTATTTTTAAACTTTGGCACCACCTGGCAGTCTCGTTGTTTTTCAAACCATCTTTGTCATACTCTAACACAACACCTGACATTTCAAACAAAATCATTCATTGCTTTGATACAGTAAATTATACAATGAAAAATTCACCTTCAGAATTTGTAACTCCAATGTGTAAATCTGCTGCATTTTGATAATTGCTAAAAATATTCATTAAAATAATTATCTAGTATCAATGAAACAATTCAACTTAATGATACAGGTTGTTCAGTAATTGGAAATGTAGTAATCCTAGTTGGTTGGGTAACCAGTAGTTGATCGATATGTACGATATATACTTATCGATGAATCGTTCTACAAAGTTAATGGTTTTTAAGTTATTGATTTGATTTTAGATAAAATAATATCGATACTTAAAAATAATCAAACCAGTTAGAATAGTGAGATACACATGTTCTACAACCAATAAATTACATTTAAATGTCTTTTAAAATTCTAGAAATTATTTTTAATGTTAAAAACTAACATTGAAATGTTTGATTAATAGTATATTAAATAGTTTGTTTGACTTACTGTAGGAAATCCCCGACTGTTGGGCGTATAACAATCGCACAAGGAGTCATCGCTGCAGCTACAAATGGGTACGGAATTCGGAATGGAGGAATTCTTAGGTCGGACACGTACAAATCTGCTCCACACAACTCACAAAATCTTGGCAAAGTAAAACAAAACACCTGAGCATTTTTATCACAATGTTGAAAACATAAAATTCCTGGATCCTGAGTACTATTTTCCATCACAACCAACAGGTGAGTGTTTACACAACAGTTACAATACGTTCGTACGGCTTTCCATAACGTTCAAGAACACAATATTACGCAACGCCAAAAAAGCAAAATGACAAAACATTCTTATTTTTTCTAATAACAAACAAAAATAACAGATAGAATACGCTCGTTTGGCTTTCCATAACTTTCAACATTATAATTGTATGCGAGGCCAAACGAACAAAACGACAAAATATTTTATTTATTCTAATGACAAACAAAAACTATAGTTACAATATTTTCGTATGGCTTTTCATAGTTATTATCCTCATCATACTCTTATGCAACGCCAAAAACCCAAAATGACAAAACATTTTCATTTTTTTAAATAACAAACTAAAACAAGACATTTCTTAAAAACAATACATTTTTCAGATAAGATTTTGTGTTTAATAAGTTTTTGTTATTGGTTTTAATAGAAAAATACTGTAAACGAGGGAATCTTTAAAAAATACTGATGTTGTTTGACAGTAGTTGTCATAGCAACCAAATATTTGTCTCTCATCTCCAAAGGTTGCGTAACCCATACTTTAACGTTGTTTTTACGTAACTGCAATAGATGGCGAAGTGTTGCTCAATTTCTCTATTGTTTTGATTATTTTGTTACTCAATTTTCAAGTTAAGAGCTTCAAGTGTTATCAGGAATATTATTGTGTTTTTTGCACTAAAATAAACGTGATCATAAATTTTTTTTTGTTTGTTTAGTTAGCCATCTGCACTGAGCTCATTGAGGTTTTAGCGTATTTTAAAGGAGGTTAATTTGTATATAGTTGATACTCGAAAATCGTTATCATTTAGGTGTAGTGGTTATACGATTATAAAACATTATATTACAGCTTAGCTTATAGGGCTTTTGTTTTTAATTGTTGACTTTAGGACCATCTGTCATTCTCACATACAAAAAAAAAAAAAATACAAGTTAAGCACTATAAACGTATAATGTTTACATACACAAACGTGTACTTTCTCTTTATATTTATGCCGGGACAGATTTCCAGGATATTTTTATTTAATATTTTGCCCTCCCCCCTTCTTTACCCCCTCCCAGTCCCCTTTTGACACCTCCTTATGCTACTCGTATCTCCATTTTTTTTCTGATTAATAAGTTTTACCACTTCAAATATCAAAAAAAAAAAAAGTTTTCACCGATAATCTAACTCAAACAACATCTGCTCACATCTCTCAAACACTTTGAAAAATATAACAGAAAATTCAGTGAAACTTTCATACTGTAAATTGCATGAAAAAAATTGTAATTGTGATTTAATTTGAAAGAGGGGAAAATGATTTTTGGTGTTTAAAGTACGCTATTGAGTTGCCTGACCCGATTTGGAATTTATTTAAATCACAGTTAACATTAAAATTTAATTTCCTGTTAGAAATTTGTTAATGTTTATGGGTTTTTGAAGTACAAAAGCGTTACATACAGACACAGTACAGGGCGTCGATTCTGCACTGGGATGTTTGCAAGTTTACTTTGAAAAATCGTAGTAAATACCAAAGTTCAAAAAAATTACATAATATTACTTGTTATGCAAAGATTATTTTCAATTACAGTACTTTTATATGCAATGAAATCACGAAACAGTCGGGACCGAATTATATAAAAACCGTTTAACGCGAAATTGCTTAACTTGAAAAATTGGTTAAAACAAAATAATGATGATGTCCCGACAAATTACATGAACTTTTAACAAACACACGTTTAACACGAAATTTTTTTATTATGAAGAAATATTTTAGTTTTTTCAGTTTCGTGTTATACGGTTTTTACTGTATTATATATCGTGTACATATGCATGTATGTATTTAAAAAAAAAAGTATTTTAAAGTTTTTTTTACAAAAACAAGCAAAAATTAAAATGCCAATAAAGAAACGAGACTGATTATCATTAGTTCTAATGGAGTTTTGTCTCATTTCTTTCTTAACACTGAGAAAACACTGAGACTAAATCTCATCAGTTTCAATGGAGTTTTGTCTCGGTTCTTTCTTAACATTGAGAAAAAAAAATATCAATAAAGAAACGAGACTAATTTTCATGTGTTCCAATGGAGTTTTGTCTCGTTTCTTTCTTAACACTGAGAGAAAAAAAATGTCAATAAAGAAACGAGACAAAATCTCATCAGTTCCAATGGTGATTTGTCTCGTTTCTTTCTTAAAACTTAGAAAAAAGTCAATAATGAAACGAGACCAGTTCTCGTGAGTTTTAATTGAGTTTTGTCTCGTTTCTTTCTTTGTACAACTTTAAAACTTATAAAAAGTTTCATTTTCTCTACATTTTTTAGCAAAATTGTTTCGTGTTAAGCGAGTTTTGTTTGTGTTAGTCATTTCGCGTTAAACAGATGTCATTGTAGTATACAAGACAATCTTGTAAATCTTGTCAGAAAATTATAACAACTACAAGAGATAACACACTATTTTTTTTTTACCTTTATAAACTCATCTTTTAAGTAATAATCTTTGCTAAAACTGAAATTTTGATTTCAGAAAAAGTTTACTTTCAGACTGCAAATTTCAAGATTGCAAATTGTGCTTTATTTTATTATAAATTTAGATTTCAATTCCTTTTGAACTAGTTCTCTCTATATTTAATTATATTTAAGTTTAATTTGTAACTTTTAGTCCCACTCAACAAGCTTAGTGTATTTGCCACACTCAAAAATCTCCCTGTACATTTCATGAAATCCTTCATAATCGTTTTGTTTGTTGTATGACGATGACGTGTTTGTGCATACGTTGAAGTGTATTTAAATATTGGGTTTCTTAAGCAACCGTTCACATTTTGAATAATGTAACGGATCAAAGATCCTTTTTGCTTAAACAATTGGTTTTTTTTCCTATTCGCATTGTTTCTCTTTTTCTTATGAAGTGGTTCATCAAAAAAAAAGTCTCATGCAGAGTTAAAAAAAGATGTCATTTTAATTTGCTAATAATATTTAATGATTGCCATCTATTATGTTATCGGGTTGGATGAAGAGAAGGAATATATAAAACCAAAATTATTCCCTTAAGCAAAAATAATTGAGGATAAAAATATTTTTCATGTAAACGATATTACTGAATGTGTTTGGATGAAGGTACCGGCACACGGGTACAGTACTACACTCTCTGTACTGTACTATGGTTACTATAATATGTACTGTGGTTAAGGTTGAGTGCATGGCTAAATGTAAGGCTTGACTGATCAACACGACATCATCACTATTCATAACAATACATAATGACTTGTTGTCAACAAACAAAAAATAGGAAACAAAACAATTTTAGCTTTAAATTATTAAACTTTTATTAACGGTAATTAAACTTCTTTAAATATAATTATTACCGTACTGGACAGTCTACTGGAATATTTTCTTGTAAATTACTTTCACACACTAGTGGTTACCAATTCAATTCATCGTTAGACTGTTTAACATTGCAAAAAAAAAAAAAAAGGTTTTTTTACTGTGGTACTGAAGAAACGAGACTAAATTTCATTAGTTCCAATGAGGAATTGTCTCGTTTATAAATTTTACCTGTTGATTTTCTATGTTGGAAAAATTTTTTCATGACAAGAAAAAACGAGACTAAATGTTATCAGTTTCAATGACGAATTGTCTCGTTTGTTTTTGTTAATTTTCTAAATTGTTTTAATGGACAAGAAAAAAACGAGACAAGATCTTAGCAGTTTTAATGGTGAATTGTCTCGTTTATTCCTGTTAATTCTTTACATTGGAAAAATTTCTTCATGATAAAAAAGAAACAATACTAAATTTTATCAATTTCAATGAGTAATTGTCTCGTTTATTGCTGTTAATTTTCTCACTGGAAAGATTTTTTCATGACAAGAAAGAAACGAGACTAAATCTTAGCATTTCCAATGACGAACTGTTTCGTTTATAAATTATACCTGTTGATTTTCTATATTAGAAAAATTTCTTCATGATAAAAAAGAAACGAGACTAAATCTTATGATTTCCAATGACGAATTGTCTCATTTATTCTTGTTAATGTTTTACATTGGAAAGATTTTTTCATGGGGAAAAAGAAACGAGACTAAATCTTATCAGTTCCAATGACGAATTGTCCCATTTCTTTCTTGTCAAAATAAATCTTTTCATTTTTACAAATTCAACCTCTATAATCTTAACTAAAAAAATTAAATTGATGTCTCGTTTTCAGGGGTTACCAGGACTAAAAAATTGGCCTGCGTTTTTTCTTTGATTAAAATTGGTTATGCAATTGGCCAATGGTCAAATAGGCCATTGCAGGTTCGGTTGAATCAACAGAGTACCGGTACTTCTTTTGATAATGATTTTTGACTTCTTTGAGTAATTTTTTTTATGAACTTTTGAATTGGCAAATTTAGCTATCATATTATAGTAAGTTGTTGTAGACTGTAATTTCTGTAAAGGGTGTTGTTTTCAATTTTGATATGACGTCCTTTTCAAAATCAATATTGAAAGTGTAAATTCTTCAAGACACACCTTTACTCCCTTTTATCTTATATACTTAACTCCTCAAATGTAAGTTTACACTGTTATAAAAGGAAGTTTCTTATCAGCTAACATTAACAAAATACAAAGAATGGTTACCGATTTCTTTCCCGCCAATTTTTTTTTTTTTTGGGGGAAGTCAAAAGTTGTCAGTTAAAAATATTTATGGGAAGAAACTGACAAGTGACAATACAGTCTGATGTTTTCAATAATCGATTATTGAATATACAGGAGATATCATATCACATTTTTATTGAGGAAATTAGTTAAATTTAGGTACTGTACTGGGAAAAAAATATGGAGGGAAAATAAGACGTGTATTTAGATAACAAATAGGATTAAGTTATGATATTGGTCGCCATAATACTCTACCGAATTACTTAATATCCATAAATGTCAGTTAAAACATGTAGTTAGCCTCAATTGTTGCAAAAGAAAAAAAGTCAATAAAGAAACGAGACTAAATCTCATCAGTTCCAATGGAGTTTTGTCTCGTTTCTTTCTTAATACTGAAAATAAATGTCAACAAAGAAACGAAACTATTTCTCATGAGTTCCAATGGAGTTTTGTCTCGTTTCTTTTTTTACACTAAGAAAATAGATGCTAATAAAGAAACGAGACAAATTTTCATCAGTTTCAATAGAGTTTTGTCTCGTTTCTTTCTTAACATGGAGAAAAAGAAGCCAATAAAAAAGAGAGACTAATTCTCATGAGTTACAATGAAGTTTTGTCTCGTTTCTTTCGTAAAACTGAGTAAAAAAATGCTAATAAAGAAACGAGACTAATTTTCATCATTTCCAATGGAATTTTGTCTCGTTTCTTTTTTAAAACTAAGAAAATAGAATGCCAATAAAAAAACGAGACTAATTCTCATAAGTTTCAATGGTGATTTGTTTCGTTTCTTGATTTTAAAATATATAATGAACGTAGTTTCAATTTTTTATGATGAAAATATGAAGTAAGAGTGAGTGTGGACTTTGCTATTGAATTCGTAATAGTCATCATTGCATGTTATGAGTCACATTGTCAAGATAAATCGTATCGGTTACTAATAATGTTTCACTCGTAATTAGAGTTTAGTCTGAGTTATTGCAAATATTTTTTAAAAAAAGTGTTAAGCACTTTGGATTCTCCATCAGCAATTAGCTTATGTTATTAACAAACCTGACAGTTTATTTTAAGGGCAGGAACCGCTTCTGTACTGTAAGTGTTGCAAATTGTACGGAACTTATTTAAATGAAAATCATTAACTTGAGGCATTGTTTACGGAAAGTGATTTGAGGAATTGCAAATATTATTCTTCATAAGTGTGAAAATTGATTGTTGGCTTTTGGTTGATATATTTTTCTCAGCAAATCGTTTTGTTAAAGTTAATTTTCATCAACTATTTTCAGGTGTCGTTTATAGTAATGAGGCCGGACATTATATATAATTAAATATTTTTATCTCCATCTCCCCCACTTCTTATTTTCGGACTATTAACTTTGAGTTTAGTCCCTGAGTCCCCTTAAACTATTCTCCCTCCTTCAACAGTATACTGTAATGTATTTCCTATGGCGTAATATCAGCAGAACTGTAGTCACTTAAGTTATGGCAAAAGCAACGGTTGACAGTACATGTACTGCCAAAAAGAAAAACATTTTTTTTTTATCCAAACACAATAGGTCACGCTTGTATACACACCATTTTAACTTCTCCCCCTATATACATATATTAAACTCTAATTAAATAGGGAGAAATACATTAAATTTAACGCCATTTATACATACACTGGATAGACCAGGGTTTCACAACCTTTTTTTGTGCTCTGTCCCATCTGAACTTTTATGAAATTCTGGTGCTTCCTAACATTTACATAGTTTTTAATATTCAAAAATTTAATTGCTCATGAAAGAAAATTGAATGATTGGTTTCAGGAAGAAATTACTAGGAAATTATTAAGCTTCTGAAAATTTTGGATTTCAGAGTCCAATTTTGGATATTTTTGAGTTTAATTTTGAATATTTGAGTGTTTTTTGAGTCTAATTTTGGATATTTGAGTCTTTTTTTAGTCTATTTTGAGTTTATTTTGCAGGCTTGAGTCTGTTTTGAGTTTATTTTTGGGTGCTTGAGTTTGTTTTGATTCTTATTTTGGATATTTGAGTCTGTTTTGAGTCTAATTTTGAATATTTGAGTCTAATTTTGGATATTTGAGTCTGTTTTGAGTTTATTTTTGGAGGCTTGAGTTTGTTTTAAGTTTATTTTTGGATATTTGAGTCTATTTTTAGTCTAATTTTAAATGCTTGAGTTTATTTTGAGTTTAATTTTGCATGTTTGGGTTTTTTGTAGTCAAATTTTGGATATTTGAGTTTATTTTGAGTTAAATTTTTAATATTTAAGTTTTATTTAGGATATGTGAGTCTATTTTGAGTTCAATTTTTAATATTTGATTCTGTTTAGTGTCCAGTTTTGGATTTCTGAGTTCAATCTGGAATATTTGAGTTTGTTTACAGACCAATTTTTCCTATTAAATGTCCATTTTAAATTTGCTCCCTTATTTACTAGTTGGGCGTAGTCTCCACGTTGGGAAACACTAGCATAGAGACAATACCGTTGATATCATAAGTGTACTACTGTATACTATAAGCCAACATTAACATCATTTTTAATTTGCTTTTATGAATTTTAGTGATTGAAAATGATGATGGTGGTTGGTTGATACAAATATGCATATTTTTAGGAAGTAGGAAAAGCACTGTTTTTGCTAAAGGTGTTGAAGTTATTGGGTGGAGTTTAGTTGATTTATTTCTAGGTATATATAGAGGGAAGTTGAATTGGTATTTAGTTGACATGTAAATCATTTGACGCTTTCTCAACACTAAATAATGACGTCATTTATTAACAAAAATGCGCAGGTGTTGGAAGTTATTATCAGTAACGAGCGAGATGCCACGGTGAGCGAATGAGGTAGACGGTGCCACGCGAGGAGATGATGCCATAGTTGCGGCGGCTGAAGAAGAGAACTCTCAGCTCAATTAATTAATTAGCCATGGCGGTTACCAATTAACCAGAACCACGTAAGTTAACTTAATTATTACAACTAACAAAACCAAATGGCTTTCAAGCTTAGCCAAACTTAACTTAAATTACAATTGTGCAGTTTCATGAAGAAAAAAAAACATCAGATAAAAATATGAGTAATAGCATTTGGTTATAAGTTGAGGGCATTTTATGGTTAACTATTAGTTTATTAACAATACAGTTATACTAATATGTGAAGACGGATGTGTGTACAACGCATGCGTACAATGCACAGTAGCTCCATTTATGTAAACTGAGTTGGCAATTTGTTAAATGGGATGTTCATCCATTTTGTTTATTATATGTAAGCTTAAGTTAGTACATGTTTAACAATGCTGATTTGGTTGAACTACGTCAAATTCTGAAGGTTAGTTACATAAACTATCACTATAAACCTTCACACAATACTAGAATTGAACAAAATAGACTTTTCAAGTCATTATTGACAAATTTTTACAAGTTCAAATAGTGACATTACCCAATAATTTGTGTGTACATGGTTACAATTTCATGTCGTAACATAATGATATGTCATTTATGGGGATTACTTGATCATAATTCATTTTGTTATTGGTTAGTGCAACTTTGGTTCTTGTCACAATTCAGATAACACTGTACTGTACTTAACTGTAATGGTTATTTGCTTGTTTATGTGACAAATGCGCCATCAAACATCAATAACATTCAAATAAGAAAACATTGAACTTTCAAAATATCAAATTATCAATTCTTAGTAACGGCTAATAGTCAATGGTATGCTATTTAAAACCTAGGAATACAAGTGAAAAAAGATAACTGGAGACTCCTCCTCCCTTTTCAATGTAGTTTGATTGTTACTTTTTGTATTTAAATAGCAAAAATTTCATTAACGTTAACGGTATTGTAAGGATTTTAAGATTTAAGATGAAAACAAGGGGGATCTTCTACTGTATTTCCTCAGGTACAAGGTGCACCAACAACTCATAATCATAACGACCCGCCATTGGTTTACCAAATCTTTGTTTACTTTCAAATTGAAAAACAAGTCAGTTGTGCTAACAAAATTATAAAATTAAAACGTTTTATGCCTCAATATTTGACTGAAAATGTCACTTTATAGGCCAGTTATTTAGTCAAAATAATATTTGTAAAACAAATTAATTCTTTGTAAAGTCAGCTATTATAAATATAGTCCAAACTCAGCTCAACAGGTTTGTTATATCAGTTTCTATAGCAACTATGAAATGTTGAGGTGTTAAAAGGAAGTAAAATGAGCTTTGAGTTTGATATCTACAGTACTCAAATGAGGGATTGTTGAGTGTGTGTGTGTGGGGGGGGGGTGAATGAGGGAGGAGAGGTGTAAATGGAACCGCTTAGTAAATAAAATCGTTGGTTCAACGAATGAGAAACATTATTAAGAGCGCAGACGAAACGTAATACGCCAACAGAAGCAGCTCTGGTTCTTCAGACACAGTACTGAACCAAATACTGTAGCAGTCCGGTTCCATCTTGGGATCAGCTCATACTTCAGTACACCAGTCGTTAAACACATCAGTTATACTGTATCATCGCTGCCTTAAAGTACAATTCAATTATTTCAATCGAAACTTCAAAATATTTCAACGTAAAACGTGATTTTTTGGTGATTATTGAAATGAGGCTCAGCCAATACTCGTTATGGGACACTTTAAGATGCTAAGTATGTTTCACTTTCATTATATCACATTAAGAACTTGTTGAGAACTAATTTTTAAGTTTGCACATAATTTTGAGTGTTTTTAAACCAAGTCAATGTTACCTTGTATGAATATTTTAATTGCACATCTTTTAAACTTGCAAATTTGGAGGCTCTTGCGTAACGTTTTTGGCAATGTTGTGATCCGTGACAGCAAATATACAGTTTTTATTATATCAACTGTAAGAAATTTAGGACAGACGCCACATGGTCTGCTTACAATTGTTGCCAAACATTGTTGTCATTTAATGATCCTTATTAATTATTTCGTAACAGTGGCAACAATTACATTTTGACATTCTCCACTTTGGTTAAAACTGATGTCTTTTTTTTTTACTTATTTACAGTTGGTACCAGTTCATTTTTGAACTTAAACTTAGTGGCACTTAAACTTAGTGGTACTCATATCAGTTCTTCATAGTTTGAACTTGCAAAATTGGCATAAAAGTACCAGTTTTAGTGGTTTCACAGTCGCTTAAATGAAATGCCCTTAAACCAAAAACTAAATTTCGGTGGTTTTATGATTGATTGAGATTTGAGACTCTTGTAATAGGATTTTTCCCGAGTATTTCAGTAGCCACTGTTTAAGTTATCACTTGAAAAGAAATCGCTATTTTCCAGTTTAAAATTGTGAAAGGAAACATGAAATTTGTCATTAATTAGTTCCAGGCGAGTATGCGCATTTTGAATTAGTGGATGAGGACGCCCCCTATTTATTTGAGCAAGGGGGTTGAGGGGGGAAGGGGAAAGTAAAAAAAATTTGAAAGACTATAACAAAATATCACACTTACTTGTGACAACACCCAGAAAATAACTTCCCTTATTTATTTTTTTAACGCTTTAAAACGATACTTTCATCTCAACATAAAAATTATGAAAAATGTGAAATTACAACCCATTATATTTCAACTAACAATGCAATTTCAAATACGATACTGTACTAAAAAAAATTCAAATTGGCTATTCAGTAGGCCTAAATATTAGGCCTTTCCTCCATTTCAAAAAAAAATTCAATAGCCTTAAACAAAACCATAAACCTAAATTACAAAACAGTAGTTTCAATTCATATGCAGTGTTTACTTATAAAAGCTTCAAATCTATGTTAACTAACTGCTAAATGACTTTTACCTCAATATTTTTTTAAGTGTTACATTGAACTTTTGTTGCAACTGAAACAAACACAGTAACAAGTGGTCGTTAAGAAAGAAAGCATCTTAAGAATTACTTTTATAATACTGTACAGTAAGAACTTACTATAGCTGTTTCTTATCAGATGAAATTTTACTGATAAAACAAAGTCAGGACGGCTGTTTCTGTTTAATTTGAAGTTATTGCCCGTTTACAACTTTAAATATTGCTTTTAATGGAGTCCTATGGTGCCAGCAGCAATTTTATTGTCTCTAATCAGTCCAACTTTATCTTAAGAGAAAGTTTAAGAAGTTTCTATTTTTGTGCTGTGTCTACAATTGATAAGGCTTGGGTCACTTTGTTTACTAAGACAAATATAAGTTAAATAGTGAAAAATTGGCAAGTTTTATACTGTAAATCAGCAATTATGAGTACAAATAACGGAAAAGTGAATACAATTTTGGGGCCTTGGCTTGCTATTTTGCTAATTTTTATTAGCCTAATGCAGTTGAATTCGTTTAACACCAAAAATCGGTTAAAACAAAACATCATTGTGGTCTCGAATTAAAGATTAGACATTTACATACATTTTCTTCCCTGTTAACACGAAAATATTTTGCTTCTCCCAAGAAACGAGACAAAACTCCATTGGAACTCATGAGATTTAGTCTCATTTCTTTATTTTAAGAAAGAAACGAGACAAAACTCCATTGGAACTGATGAAATTTAGTCTCATTTCTTTATTTTAAGAAAGAAACAAGACAAAACTTCATTGGAACTGATGAGATTTAGTCTCATTTCTTTATTTTAAGAAGGAAACGAGACAAAACTCCATTGTAACTCATGAGAATTAGTCTCATTTCTTTATTAACAATATCTTAGATAAGTTTTATATAAAAAAAATTAAAATTGCATTGTTTTTTCTTAAATACATAACATTTTGAAATATAAATAGTGATTTTAATATGATTTACTCTGAAAAAATGTAATTTTATTGATAAACTTTTTTGTTTTGTTTGTTCTTCTTAACACGAAAACTTTTTTCGGTTCTTACCATTTCGTGTTAAACGGATTCCACTGTAATTTCATCTAATTCGTCACTATTTTTAGATCTCCTGAAGACAAATCTTGTTTAATTCCTCTGTAATTTCGTAATGTTGATTGTCATAAAGTCATCCTTAGGATTTGCTATCTTGCAATTCCACACTTTTTTTTATTTTTTGAATTGTGTCAAAAGCATTAAGTAAATGTAACGAATTTAGGTTTAACTTGTATGCTTATGAAAAGGCTTTAAACTTATTTACCATACAGTACAATACAGTACCGTATCTTCCTATATATATATATAAAAAAAAAGTTCCTGTAATAGACATGGCGAGGAGGTGTAAGGTCACGTGATATTTAATATTTTCATATAAACTTACAGTACATATATCCGGCGAGGCCACCATATTTTATGGCAGCCATAAATTCCTTCAAGGCTTTACAGTAAAAGTTGCAAACATTTTGTACATGTATTTCAATTAAACTAAACTCAAACTAAAAAAAAAAAGTTATGAACATATAACATAACATAGACTAAACTGTATACCGTACATGTTTTCATTTTCATTTAATATAATACTCTGTTCCTTATTAACAGGTGGTTTTTGACGTTCAAGCAACGTGGATCATCATGGAGTGCGCAGACAGGTGAAATTGCATCCTCAAAATAGAAAGAGAAAAAAAAAACACACACTCTCACTCTATCAACTCTACAATATCCTATTAACAGGTAAAATAACATATTTAAATTTGTGTAAAGTACTTTGCTTAGGGCATTTAACTTTGTAACCGTTTTTCGGAAGCAAAACTGTAAACATTGATGGCTTCACTGCACATTTAATACATTGAATTTTGAAGAGCTGTAAAGTCATTGTTTCTTATCTTATGTTATGGTGAACTTAAAAAAGACACCATAAAAAACAAACATGAGTTAATAACATTTACATAACTATAAACTTTAATCATAGGTTGTTAATGAGCACTGGGTATGCATATTATGAGTGTTGTCAAATGTTAATTGATGGATTATGTTTATCATTTTTGTTTACTGATTACTGAACACAGAAGTACAGTGGCCACTATTTTATTTAGCTTCATAATTACAGTAATCTACATATGAAACAGTCACACAATGTCTCTTTCTATGAATTAAAATGCAAATAATGAAATCAGTTATTAGGTAAACATTTTTGATCAAGAGGCTCTTGTTATTGGTTCCTGTGTTGTACAACATCTTTATCTTGTCAACCTGTTGATGACCTGTTACCATTTAAGTTTAAGTTAGTCATTTAGTTACTAAGTTTGGTACCAAAACAAAATAGGATCTTAAAGTTGAACATCTAATTATGAAAATCTGTTGGTAGTTTAATTTCTAGCAGGTGTGCCATTGACTTTTGTGACTTGTGTCCTGTTGGAAAAATTGGTGTTTGTGTATTTTAATAATGGAAATGTGTATACAGGTGCTTTTTTCAGCCTTCTCCTCCTCCTACACTCCCTCACACTCAAAATACACACTTAAATTTTTACTGGTAAGCAGTTATTTCCGGTGAGGTGTATACGATATAATACGGTGTGCAAGTTGTTGATGTGCCAGAAAGGGAAAATTAACACTGCTGGTTGGTTGGTTAGGGTTTTCAGTTGGGTGGTTGTGGTTGGTGATGATGGTAGTGGTAGTGGTGGTATGGTTGGTGATGAGGGTGAGAAACAAGATGACCTCGGCTCCATTTCTGTCTGTGAACTTTGGATTGAGTACAATGTGTTTAAACGACGCAAACACACACACGTATACAGTACAAACTGTACTGTAAAGCCACCACACACTCTCTCTTTTTCTCTTCATACAGTACATGTACATTTCATATTTGGTTGCTCAGATATTGAATATTATATTATGTGTAAACAAATACTCGTATCTAGGTGGCTGCTGTGATGTGGAAGTTGTCAAGAGGGATGAGGAGAGAAACATTTGTGTCTGATCCTTTTGTCATTTGTTTTTTTGTTACTAGATGATAGAAGCGCCCTCTTACAATATGTACTCAAGCAAATTGAGTTGTAGAACTTGGAAGTTCAGTTTTTTTTTTTTGTGGTGAATTCGGTGTGGATGAAAGTTCATTGCATTGGTGCTGATTGGAAAATTTAGCAGTACCGGTATGGCGGGAAGAAACACAGGTATCAAAGGTTTTGCTGTTATTTAATTTTTTTATCACATTAATTAGCATTTTTATTTAAATTACTAAGTTTTAATAGTTTTGTAAAGTTGTTGTAAAAGTTTTAAAAGTGAAAACTAAACTTTTTTTTGTTTAAATTGAAACCTCAAAAAACATTTTCTGGTGATTTTGTAATTGGAAAAGCTAAATGGGACGTTGAATTTAGGTAAAGTTTAATAAAAACACACTTTAACTTCATTAACAACTAGTTTTTACTTCAAAATTTGTTGACAAATCATGTCTATTCAATCATCAATTCCCAGTTAAATCATTCAATTTAAAACTAATGAATTTTTAACATTTAGTTTGTTAGATTTCTCTTTCATATATTCGTAATTTTAAAAGTTTTAAATTGCTATTATAAATGTGAAAGGAAAATTGTAAGCATCAAAACAATGTGCATGTTCATTTTAATACTTTTAAATGTAACTTTTGTTCATTTTAGTACTTTAAAATGTAACTTTTGTTCATTTTGATACTTTATAATGTAACTTTGACTAATTTCTTGTACTTTTTTCTAGGTGGATATTTCACTGACAATTTTGCAGTTCTTGAACGTCCTTGAATACACTCATACATATTCATAGTTATCATCTAATATTTTTGTTATTGATGAATAGCCAACATGGTAAACGAAATACTCAAGTTTATACCTTATGTGATTGTTTGGCAATGCCAGATAATTACTATTAATAAGTTTTAATAACTGCATCCTGGATTACTGACACACAAACTCAAAAAAATTGAAGGAGACGGTGCGTATATGTCATTTTACTTGATTATTTAATGGGAATTTTATGTCCTAAATAATTTTTAAAAATGCAAAAAAATTTCCCCCATTGTACAGTAGTCGTTTTGTTTTGTTGCTTCTTCATAATGAAAGTGGGCGGCTCTGTGTGTGTGTGTAATTCTCCTCTTCATTGTCACGTCATTTTATGTTGTTAAAAAAAAAAAAAAAAAAAAAAACAAGTACCAAATGTAAAATGTCGTCGTGTTGTGACGTAATATCAGCTGGTAATTCTGGGACAAATTAACTAATTAAATGTCTCAGGATCCAGACTGATATTCTGCCACTTCATGACGTTTGTCTATGCAAGCAGCCTGACACACACACAAACACAATTGGATCCAAGCCATTTTATTATTACCATTGCTATTTTGCTGTTTATCTTTGCTGTCATTGTTTAGTTGTTTTATTTTATAGTTTTTGTTTTTTTTAATTTAATTTATTGATGTTTACTAACATTGACACGCTTATTTTACTAAC
Source organism: Helicorthomorpha holstii (assembly GCA_013389785.1). NCBI lineage: Eukaryota > Metazoa > Arthropoda > Diplopoda > Polydesmida > Paradoxosomatidae > Helicorthomorpha > Helicorthomorpha holstii. The sequence goes on along the minus strand of JAAFCF010006596.1, from coordinate 32,596,295 downwards.
CCAAATGCACGATGCATGTTTAAATCTTCACAAATCTAATGAACTGACTGTAAACATTACTAAAAGAAATGGCTAACAATGCAAAAACTTTTATAAGACAAACTTCTGAAAGTTTACCTAGATTGCTAAATGCAAATACAGTGTAATCCCGTTAATACGAACTCGCTTAATACAAAACTCCTTTTAATACGAAACAACATTGAGGTGCCGACTAAAGTATAGGCAAAGCATAGGCATTTCCATACATGTATTTAAATTGTGATTCGAATGATTTAAATTGCGATTCTATTATTTAAATTGTTGTTCTAATATGATTTAAGTAGTCGTTCTAATATGATTTACTTAACAAAATGTCGTTTTACGGTTTTAGTGAAAAGTTACATGTTTTGGTTACAAAAAAATTTGTTTAATACGAAAAATAATCTCGGTCCCGAGCGTTTCTTATTAACCGGATTCCACTGTAAATGCAACAACCATTGATGATGACAAACTAAAGTAATTGACACAAACACTGTTTCAGTAACTTCAGTGTAACTTTTTAATGGTTTGTTTTCTCATTTTTTTCCCTCAAAGACGATTTGTGTTTTGGTTTATTAGCAATCTTGGCTTTTCTTTTTTCTCTTACTGATCAACTAATCCATTTACTTTTTTTTATTACTGTAGTTTTAACTTGTTTTTTTAGTATTTTAGATTTTAGAAGCATACTTATTAATTGGGATTGATGTGAACTTGACTTCTTCCTATTTAAACTAATAATTTTAAATACTGTTGAATCGTTTAATCTCATTTGGTAAGTCTGAGTTGCACACTGAACAAAATGTCTCGGAATACCAAGTGAGGTTTAGATGGACGACAGCTAAGCATGTCATCTAACTACTTAACTATAATCTAACTACAAATTAATAAGCACCAATTACATTAATTTTTTTTTCCACTTCCCCATTTTAACTGCACTTTTTAGCTTGAAAGTTCCTAATTTTAATTTTGATTTTGTGAAGAGTGTTCATCTGGTAATGTTGACTCTTTCGACGTAAAAACTTAATTTTTTTTTGTCAGCATTTTGTTGTTGGATACTCTACGATTTTTATTGTTAATTATATTTTTAAGTGGTTTATTTTTATTTATTTTGTTTATTATTTTTTTTTTTGTTTTAATTTTGTGCATGACGTCCTAATGCTGAGTATTACATCAGGTACTGGTTTCTGAATCGAAATTAACCAGTAGCTCTGTAATCCTCAAATTTAGCTCGTACAAATTCAACTAAAGCATGGATTTAATCAAACATTAACTACAATTAACGAGACTCCCTGTTTTTTTAAGTTTTTTTTTATGATTTGAAGACTTTTAGGTTTGTTTTGAGGTTTTTTTTTTCAGTTTTATTTAGTAAAACAATAAATAAACTACATCACGGTTATTTTTTTATCGTTTTTTTTTAATAAATAAAGACTGCAATTAAAAAAGTAAATAGTAAAAGATTAAAATAGCATAAATCTCACTGTTTTAATGACAATTTCTAATCAAACTTGGATATTACATCATATCAAACGAATTCATAATCAACTTAAGTTTGTTAAATACAGAACTTAAATCTATTGGAACTTTTACTTTTTGTTTCTTAATTTCAGATTACAATTCTAATAAACTCACATGAACCTTCGTGATTTTTATGACTATTTTTCGTCGATTTTATACAATATTTCAAAATAAAATGCTCAAATAGAAATTGTGGCTTCTTTTTCTGCGATTACTGTGTCGATTGTCAGTTTAATTCAATATTATGCACTCAAACCATCGATTTTAATTGAGTCATTAAGAAAAACTGAATAAGAAATATTTCTTTAATTTCTAAGTTCTTAGTTATTAGCTAAATTAATTGTGGATATCGACAAATGAATTTGGTATTGAATTTTCTTTGTTTTGATATGAACTATCGATTGTGTGACGGAAAAAAAACACTTAAAAAAACAATTGAGTAATGATTCAAATGTTTGCTATATATTTATTACACCATTTAATCAAACAATCAAAATAAACATCATTTACGTAACAATAACAACCAGTTTTTCAAAGTTATTAATAAATTATTTGGTTTTTGGGAGCTCGTTTCTAATACACAGATAACACAGCAGATGCTAAGATTATAATATTGTATAATTTTACTTAATTTAATCATGAAATAAACTTGTTATTCTGATAATCAATAATCATTATGAGCATAAAAAATCACTCCAATTGATTGATTTATCATACAGTACAGTTTGCGCACTAAAAACCAAAATTACGATTTTAAATATGACACAAACTAGAAACTAAGCGTTAAAAAAACTTTCTTTGGTATATATAGCAAAGTTGATTATACTTATAATAAGTCAACTTAATAATTAATTAAATACTGTGATTAATTATCAAATTTATTACTATTAATTGCTGCTCCTATGCGTTGTTTACAGGTAAAGCAGGAAGATGAAGGGAGAGATTCGTAACAGCGCCATCTGGTGAGCTGAACCGATATTGTTCCATTTTAAATGATTACATTTCCAAACATAAAAGTAAGTTCAGTTCTAAAAACCTTGATAAAATTGCTGGGAAAATGATTATGTAAAAATGGTTTACTATCAATCGCTATATTACTAAAGTGATAGAATGTTAAAGTAGGATCTTTGATTAAAATTCTGCAGTAAATACATTCAACACACAGTCATCGATTATAGACAGGTAAATCCAGCGATTATAATTGGTTAAAACAGTGGGGGTTCTCAAAGCAGCTATTACCGGTATATTGTTTACTGTATCTTCACAGATGGCAAATCTTCATCTTCCACCTAAAACACCGATTAGTTTTCTCCAAGAACAATGCGCTAAAAAAGGAATCACACCAAAGTATGACTTGATGTCAATCGAAGGGGCTGTACATGAGCCGACATTTGTGTATCGAGTGACGGTTGGCGATATAACAGCAACCGGCACAGGTCAGAGTAAGAAAAAAGCCAAACATTCGGCAGCGAAATCCATTTTAGAAATTTTATTAACTGGCCACAATGGCAGTGTAAATCATGCTGATGCTGTTGATAATGTCTCACCAGCACCTGTGAACGATCAGATCAAAACTGAATGGTAAATTCTATTATTGGGGAAATTTTGTTAACTATTTGTATGAGGTATGTTTATTAAACAGTATTCCCATGTTAAGTCCATATGATGACGGTATACCAGGAAATCCAGTTGGTGCTTTACAAGAAGTTTGTATGTCAAGAAGATGGCCACCACCAACATATGAAGTGGCAGATGAAGAAGGATTACCACACGAACGATTATTCACGATGGCTTGTATTGTGAAAAAATACATAGAAAAAGGTACAGTAGTTGTGATGTTAAATTCAACCCCAAGATAAATGCTGGCGCCACACTGAAAAATGATGTACACATACTTGTAGAACCAAATCAAATAGCAAGATCAGACGAAAAGAATAGTAAATTACAATTTTTAAGCTTGAATTTTTGAAATGACATATTACTTTTCAACAATACTTAATTCAGTGAATTTTGAGAAGCAAACGAATGGAGACATGTTCCAGTTTTATGTTCTGCGACTGGAAAGTTGTCTTCATCTCATTGTTTGAGAAGTAATGATTATTCTTAAGGCCTGTCTTGAGTACCTGGATTGAAAATAAAGATCCTAAGACGCAAACTCAGGGAAGAAAAGAAGGTGAGGAATCGGTTCAAACTTCAGGATTCACAGAACTCGTACAGCTGCTTATGCAGAGTGTGTTCACATAGAACTAGAACATGTCTCCACTATTTTGCTTCTCAAAATTTACTGGAACAAGTTCTGTTGAGAAGTAAGATGTCAAATCAAAGCTTAAGAATTGTACTTTAAGACTCTTTTCGTCTAATTTTGCTATTTGTTTGTGTTTTACAAGCACTTGTGCATTATAATTTAATCAGTATAATCACAGAAATCAATTTAATACAGAGGAGTGTTTTAATTGAGGTTGAAATTCCTGAATGTAGTTTGCAAATGCAAACTTAAAGATAAGTTATAAACGATGTCTAATCGACGACGCTATTTAGCATTTGTGCTTTGGGGAACCGTTTTGTTTTTAAATGCAGTATTAATTATTATTGATTGATTCAATTTAAGGTTCTGGAAAGTCAAAGAAGATAGCTAAAAGACAAGCAGCTTTTAAAATGCTAGAAAAATTGAAAGAAATACAAGTTGTAGAACCAACAAATTCGACTAACGTTGAAGACGATGATGATGAGGTATAGTGTGTATTTTTCTGGCTATTAAAACAGAGTTGGGGTTTTTCAAAGTCATTTTTCAAAACATGTCAATTTTGCAATCTAAATAATTAAAACGTCATACCAAATATTGTATGGCATTACTGATGTTTGTAATGATATTGTAATTTAGTAACATTGTTGCAATAAAACATATTTTCTTGTTTTTTTTATACCCGAGACAACGAAATGCTTTAAGAGATAAAGTTTTATACTTGTCGAAATTCTTGCGCTCATTTTCTAAGGACTTTGCGTGGTCAGAGTATTGTAATGACATGATTTTGTATGACTAGGTGTTTAGTCAAAAATAAACAACTTTCTTTATCAGAAAATGCCTTGAGAATATATTTTTAAAATAATGTTACTTGATATTTTTATCTTTATAGATCGTTCATTTGGGTAACTCACTTCGCGATGCCAAACTGCAATCGTTGACTCCGTCATTCAGTCAAAAAATAAGTCAGTTTTACAGAAACATGAAATCGTCTCTCGGGGAAAATCTGAAGTCGCTTCATAGCTTAGGAACAATACCTCATCGTGTGGATTGCATACAGTTTTTGCAAAATATTGCAAACGAAAACAACTTTGACGTAACTTACGTTGACATTGAAGAAAAATCACGAACAGGTGAGTATTCATTCCGATTTTGATTGAGTAATCGTATCATCAGATCGTAATAATCTCCAGCTCGTATTTCTGTTTTTAAAAGGTCGTTATCAGTGTTTAGTGCAGTTGTCATTGCTTCCAGTGGCTGTTTGTCATGGTTCAGGCGGATCTGCTGAAGAAGCGAGATGCGATGCAGCTGAAAACGCTTTAAATTATTTAAAAATTATGACTCGGTAAGACCGTATACACTTTCAAAAAAACTTTTTAACCCATTTTTCATCTTTTACTGTGTTCAAAAGCTTCATTTTATGATACTACCAGGATGGTAGTGTTTTCATCGTTAACATTGGTTAAATTGCAATCATATTAGTGTGTTAATTTAATTTCACTTTAATATTATTTTGATTTTACGATTAATACTTTAGTTTACTAGTGAACGATAAAGATCAATTTCGTTTTGCTAGGAAATGACTTGTGGGTAATTTTTACCTGCATTTTTATCAACGCTTCTTTATAAAAATGTGATATAAAATTTATTTTTTTGTTTTATTTTGTTTTAAAAAGTACAAGTAGGTTTTTACTAATTCGGAATAGCACGCAAGTATGTTATTTTATAAGACATTTGATTGATGATATGAAACTCAGAATCATGAACTAATCAACAGTTTTAGCACTTGAGAGAAGCTCTAATTTTTGATTTATTTTCTTTTAGATTTTCCTTTTAAATTTAACATCAAATATTAATCACAATGCCGATTATTATTCCCAATTTTGTACTTCAATCTGTCTCTTACTCTCTTTTCTCTTTTACTTGTCTTGAAAAGTTGTAGAATTAACCATCAAGCATTTTTTCTATAGCTTTTCACGAAATTTAGGAGCAAGATACCGTTTTATTGCTAATCTTGAATGATCAAAGCTTAGTGTTTCTTTATGATCTGAAAAAATGAACTTTTAAAAGAGTTGATTTCGGATTTGATGTTTTTGATTATTGCGTTGATTTTTACTTTATATCTACACGATGCGTAGTAGATAAAACAAAAATTGTAAACGTTGCCAGCAAATGTTTAACGAATCGATGATGAAAAATTAGCCATAATTGTATGACTGTTTTGAAGATGTCAACTTTAGTTGTTATAGTATTCGTGTGCGTGAAGCTGTTCAAACGGTATTCAGTACTTTTTTGAGTTTGATGTGCGTGTTACTTTTCCGATTTGGTCGCTTATATTATAAATCGCATTTAAATTATTTTGCGTACATGTGTGATTTATGACTTGTACAGTATTCTGTGAATTAGATTACTAGCAAAAAGTGTTATTTAAATTAAAATATATTTAATCTCTTGAATGAAGCTTTTGAAATTTTAACGTATTTATGGATTTTAGACAGAAAAACTTAAGGCGACATCAACGAGTCTCCAAGAATCAAACTGCACTTTCTCCAAAATTCTAATTTTTCAGGAGACACCAAAACATTGCAGTGGCTTATCCTAAAGTGTTGGTAAAGTTATGATGAACCAACCGGTTAGTTTATAAATAAATAAGTCATTTTAGCTCAAAAACTAATAAGTTTTTTTTTTAAAATAAATTTAGAAACGAGAGAGAAAAAACAAATGAAGAAATGGCACAGTGATTCCAAAACATGGATAAATTGTACTTGGATACCAAATGGCAAACTATCTGGAGTGATTTGATAGGTTAGTGGCTAAAGTAGAACCAAACTGCACTTTCTCCAATTGATAAGATACATATTGACTCTTAACTAGTGACTTTGTCTTCAGTTTTCAGCTGGATATAGTGGATTTGAAACCTTATTTTTTATTTCATTGGATTTCTTTCTTTGTTTTATGTAAGAAACAAACAGAATCTTAATTTTGGAGAAAGTGTGGTTTGGTTCTAGAGGACTTGTATGTTCCAGATATAAAACATTTCTAGCTAGCAATACATTATTTGGTTCACCTGTTATTGTTTGTTGTTATTGAAACACTACAATATCAAACAAATCAATCAGGAACCATTTACCTATAAGAACTATTTTGTGAAACAACTAGAGAAAGTGATTAACAATCATTTGATTTCATAGTATCTTTCTAGCGATATGATTAGAAAGATTCAGACGACCCATTGAAAATTAACTACTATTAAGCTTATAAACAGAAGTGAGAAAGTATGGGTAACACTTTTCTTTAATCTTAAAATGATCAGACTGCTACTGTTCCTTGAATCTTTGAAAGCAGAATAGTTTGTATAATTATGCAGATCAACATTATTCAGTGTTGATGTAAATGAGATTTGAAATATAATTAACCTAAACCTGCAAGACAGTTAAAGCAACTCGTTTGTTTTTGAAAGATAAAAGCAAATTACGCCAAAAGCTCTCTTAGTGTCTTAACTGATTTTAAATATAGTTTACTAAAACAAAATGCGTTTTTTTTATCTTGTGGACCATGTTTATAATTTTTTAGTGGTCTTATACATAGTTGTGAGAGAATGTGGCGAAACTATTATTTTATTACTGATTAGGGCTTTTGAATTTATGTATTTCTGACGTCAATAATGACGTTATAAGTCTGTAATTTGTTTGACAATTATTGTTTCATTGCTGAAATTGATCTTAATTGTCAATTCCAGCCATGTAACTGGTACAGTTATCTAATCTTCTATCATTATTTTTATTTTCTTACTTAATTTTTTTCCTCATTTTGACATTGCAAAGTCAAATCTCCTCCAGCAATCGTATTTCTTCAAAACTTTGGTGGTTTGTAAGTGTGGAAAACATTGGAATTATAATTTGCTCTTCAAATATCAAATCGCAATCGAAAAGGCAAGGTAGACTCTTTTAAAGTGGATAGTAAGTTTAATCATAGTAGTATTTGAGATTTAGATTAAATTCCCGTTTAGATTTGGAGGACATTGTGGGTTTGATGGGCGGCTAACATGGTGGTACTGGTCAACAACTATCATTTTCATCTTTTTATTTCAATACACAAAGTAGCTTAGCATAAACATTTAAGGCGGTGTAATCAAATTGTCTTGAAAAAGCATAATCTTGAATTAAGAGGTTAGTTGATTGCCCTGAAAATTCTTATAATTTAATCGTAACAATTACAGTAGTTGTTTCTTACTCGTTTAATTTTTGCTATTATTCAATTAAGCCAAACTCATCCAGTGATTTATTCAAGTATAGACAACTTTCCATAGATTAAGTCTGAAGTATTAAACTTAAATGGAAAGTATTTTTTTTTCTTATTAAGTTTTATCAAAGCGATGGGTGTTACTTCCTTTGCAATTCGCATAATTGAAACTGATAATTTCGTTTCACATACTAATTGAAAGTAAAGTCATTTATATGACAATGGTATTCTGTACGTGCAAAAGATGCCTTTGAAAGATAAATGTGCAAATTACATTAACACGGCTACTGAAAATATTCATACAGTACTTTCTCATAAAACATTAAAATATTTGATTATTTTTACAGGAAAATGTTTGAATTTTTTAATTTGGTTTAAGTACAGAGAATTATCAGGCAATCTAATTATGAATTTTTGCTTGATAATACAGTAATTACAGTTAAAAGCTTTTTTGCTATTGTGAAAAACGTATGTCGTTCAAAAGCGATCAAATCAGATTTGTACTGAATATTTACAGTACCGGTATATGCAAAAGATGACAATAAAAAAACGAGACTGATTATAATCAGTTCCAATGGAGTTTTATCTCGTTTCTTTCTTAACACAGAGAAAAAATAGCAGTAAAGAAATGAGACTAATTCTCATGAGCTCAAATGGAGTTTTGTCTCGTTGATTTCTTAACACTAAGAAAAAAAAAATTTCAATTAAGAAATGAAACTAAATCTCATGAGTTTCAATGAAATTTTGTCTCATTTCTTTCTTAACACTGACAAAAAATGACAATAAAAAAACGAGATTAATTCTCATCAGTTCCAATGGAGTTTTGTCTCGTTTCTTTCTTAGTATTGTTTTTTTTTCTACATTTTCACCGTTTATACAGTTTGTTAATTCGGAGAAACGAAATAATTTGTGTTAAGCGGATTTTGTTTCGTGTTAACAAATAAAAAAAATACGAAAATTTCTATTTTTTAGTTGGGAACTGCAATGATGTTTTGTGTTAACCGAATTTTCGTGTTAAGCGAGTTCGCGTTAAACAAATTCTTCTGTTTTATTGACATTTTATGAACTATTTATGGTTTATTACTATTTCCAATTTAAATTTTCCCTAAAAACATAACTGAAATCTATTATTTATTTTATATATATTTTTTTTTTAATTAATATTATTAGTAAAGGACACAACTAGCTTAACTTTAACAAGTCATACCTGTACAACACAATTAATTTTGTTTTATGATTTGTGTGTACTGTACAAATTCAAACACAAATAGTCAAATAGTTTGCATAGCAAGGTCGAGTAAATCACTTTTTCTCATGAATATGTTTATGTTTGTTTGCTTTTTTTTACATTACTTTGAATTTTTTTCTTTATATATTTTGTCTTTGGCCTCCTACACACCCAAAAGTGTTTAAATGGGTGATAATGAGACACTGTGAAATTTACACGAGTGAAACCTTGTGGATACATTATTTATTCATTAGCTTTTTTTTTTTTTCTTAAAAAACAAAAATTCAGTCGATGAATGAATTTTTTCTAAAACATTACAATTGTCCATACAGAACTCAGTTATTTTACAGAAATTTACATTGAACCTAATTTGACTTTTGATTATCGTTTGACAGGAATGCATTATTAAGTGTCCTTTAGTGATCGAGCAGTCCAAACTTAATTTTCAGATATTTTTTAATTGCTTTTTTAAACTTAGTAATCATTGAGTAAATGTCTTCATAAATTTGATAAAAAGATTTTATGTTAATGGAAATTGATGACCTTGCGAATGGCAAAGGAAGGAAATCATTTCAAGGTTTAAACATAATTTTAAAAGACAGATAAAACAATTTTTATATAAAAGAAAAATAAAAACACATTTTTCATTTAATTATATCAAGGAAAACACACAAAAACGTTATTATAACGGTGATTAATTACGGTAGACTACACGATGACCTGACTTAATCTTTTATTACAACTTGAAAATTTCTCATGGGTCAATACTGAAGCTGCTGCACCTTCAAACTTTCCTCCTCTACTTTTTAATTGCACTTTATAACAATATATAAAAAAGGAATCAAATCTAATTTTAACTGTAAACTTTTTAAAATTAAACTGGTAATTTTCTAGCTCAGTAATTTTTCATGACAATTTAAGCGTTACTAATACGTACAGTAAAAATTTCAAAGCGTTTAAAATTTAAATGGAAGGTTAAACATGAACTTCATGAAGTTTCACTTTTGGTGATACAAATTGCACAATATTTGTTTACAGACCCATCAACATCTTTAGCAACTTCAAATTAGATATAGTTACATTTTTTAATGGGTTTCATAATACAGGGTGGTCGTGAATTTGAGGTCAAAACTAAAACTAAAACTGGTGTTGGATTGAACTACAATAAGATTTCATAACAAAAATCAGTGTGACTAATTCTCATGAATTCCAATGGTGTTTTGTCTCGTTTCTTTTTTTAATACTAAGAAAAAAACTGCCAATAAAGAAACGAGACGAAATCTCACCAGTTCGAATGGAATTTTGTCTTGTTTCTTTCTTAACACTGAGAAAAAAAAATGCCAATAAAGAAACGAGACGAATTCTCATTAGTTACAATGGAGTTTTGTCTCGTTTCTTCTTTAAAACTAAGAAAAAAAAATGATAATAAAGAAACGAGACAAAATCTCAGGTGTGGAAGAAGCAAATATGAACCAATCACACAGTACTGGTTCTTTTGGCTCCATAAATGACTTAAAAATCTTATAATTTTTTGTTGTTTAACTTCGGTTTCTCAATTTTTGTATAGAAAACTTTTTTTTAGTTTACTTTAACACCAGTTTCCGTTTAAACCGCCAATTCAGTGAACACCCTGTAGTTACATTTATTTAATGGGTTTCATAATATGAGCTTATAAATTTAATAACTTTTTACACTACAGTGGTTTAAGATTAAGATAAGGTTGTTAACTTGATTCATATTTTTTAAGTTCAAATTTCACAACGAAGCAAAGAAAAAAAAATTAAAAACACAACCATTTTTTTTTTTTTTTGTAAAAACTTTTTTATTTTCTTGTTATAAAATCATTTTTTATTTTATACATAACATTTCCAGAATGTTTTTTTATTTAATAATTATAAAAAAATGTAATGCAATTAAAGGAAATAACAATGGCTGAGTACATTACATTACAAGTTATGTAAAACTAAGTTAATTAAAAATGCATATAAACTTTTCGTCCATTCAATGGTTGAGGAGGCCGAACATTGTCAGATAAATATCCAGAAAAATGTCCTTCAAGAAAGTTATTAATTCCATCTTGTTTGGTTAACTGTCGGAACTGTTGCATCTGACAAATTCAAATTTTTTAACATTAAAAAACATCAAAAAGATATCCTGTTTCGCAATTGAACGCCAATAACAAACAAAAAAAAAAGAAAAATACTGTAATTTATATACAGTATTTATTTTTGTACACAAGTAGCTACAGTACGTGCTTTCAGATTATATGTTAATTTTGTTATTGTTTTTTATGTCAATTTTAAAGATTAGGAAAAAAACCCCCCAATGAATTAATGAATTAACTTAAGTTAGCTCAGTGGTTCCCAACCTTTTCTAAACTGCAATGCACAATGGTGAAATAGTCTCAATTTATAGAAAGTTTTTTTTTTAACTTGGTTTTTAACATTGAACAGGAATGATTTCAAAACAACGTTCACTTTTTATGCCATTTTCAGGCTTAAAAAGTTCAGTAATTAGTTTTTTTCCTTTTATTTTGTAATTAAAATGCAATAAGTTTAATGGAAAAGTTATGTCTGATGTTGTTTACATGTATTTCTTCAATGTTATAAGACAAGATAAAACCACTCTCATTTCTTAGTTCAAATTTATTAATCCTTTTTTTTTTAGTTTTTATATTTTACATTTAAGAAACTAAATTACACATTTAAGAAGCTAACTTTCATATTTAGAAAGCTAAATTTTACCTTTAGTAAGCTAATTTTTTTATTTAGGAAGCTAAATTTCACGTTTAGAAAGCTAAATCACACATTCAGGAAACTAGACACATTTAGGAAGCTAGGAAACTAGATTTGGCATTTAAGAAGGAAACTAAATCACACATCTAGGAAGCAAAATCACACATTTAGGAAGCTAATTTACACATTTAAGAAGCTAAATCACACATTTAGGAAGCTAAATTTCACATTAAGGAAGCTAATTTCCACATCCATAAAACTAAATTACAAAATTACAGTAAAAATATGTTGTGACGTATGAAAGATAAAGTTACTCTCATTTCTTCTTACAAATTTCTTAAACTTTTTCTCTTTTTGTGTTGATATTTGAAGACTTTCTATTTGAAAATAGATATAAAAGTTTCCTTCAGACTCATTTAAAGTGTTTGTAGATCCCTTTTGTATTTGTTGGGAGGCACCGGTTGGGAAACCAACTTATTTAACTTAACTTATTTAAAAGTTTCAACATGTTTTTATGTAAATTTTTGAATGATAAAACTTACCTGTAATTCAGATACTGGGTATAATTGACTAAGAATATACCACGAAGCAGCTTCGTTACAAGGAGGTGTTGTTAACGAACTACAACAACAATAGTAATAAAATTTTATTCATTTCACAATACCAATATTATTATCTTTTTAAAAAGTAGGAAAAAAAAATACCCTTTGTAATGAAAAAAATGATTGGTGTTTGTTGGAAATAAATCAGATAGGACAATTCTCGGTACAATTGAAATAACACCAGGGTGAGAAACCTCGGCTAGTTTGTCAGTTATTGCTGATAACTTTTCATTGTCTTCCTGTGACACCTGCACAAAACAATATTGAAAACATTTTTAAGTTTAAGTAGGACACCTCAACCTTTACATATACCTTTACTTATACAGTACCTCTACAATGTACACATAACTTACCCGGTATTTGCTTTATTGAGAGAGAAGTGTTTGTTGCCTAATGAGGGCGTTTTTTAGTTTTATGGATTTTTAAGCCAAACATGTAAATTAGCGCTTACAAATGCTCAATTTTAATTTTTAATAAGATTGGAAATTGGGGTGATAAATATTTCAGGTCTAGGGCGTTTTATAATTTTACAGGGTGTTTGCAAATTAGATAACTTATTCAACCTTCTTATACAAAATCTTGTACAGTGAAAACCTCTTAACAGGAAAAATCGGTTAACACAAAATAATAAATACTGCATTACCGACCAACCATTGAAGTGTTAAGAAAGAAACAAGACAAAACTCCATTGGAACTAATGAGATTTAGTCTCATTTCTTTATTGATTTTTTACTTAGTTTTAAAAAAGAAACGAGACAAAACTCCATTAGAACTAATAAGAATTAGTCTCGTTTCTTTATTGACATTCTTTTCTTATTTTTAATAAAGAAACGAGACATTGGAACTAATGAGATTTAGTCTCATTTCTTTATTGACTTTTTTTTAGTTTTCAGAAAGAAACGAGACAAAACTTCATTAGAACTAATGATATTTAGTCTCGTTTACTATTTGGAATTTTTTTCTCAGTGTTAAGAAAGAAACGAGACAAAACTCCATTGCAACTCATGAGAATCAGTCTCGTTTATTTATTACATTTTTTCGAATGCATTTTTTAACACAAAGAAATACTTTAATTTTTTTCCGTTTTGTGTTAAGAGGTTTTCATAGTATTACTACCATCAGTTAAAATAACTATTGCGTGGTGTATTAGTTTTAATAGGAGAATATTATCAAACTAGTTTAAACGTCAGACACAATTGGCAGTTTAAAAACTGAATTAAATAATTGTTTATAATTATTTAAACTTTTTTTGTTGATCTATAATATTGGTTTTTTTAGCATTAATACTGAGAGACATTGATAGAGGCCATCCGGTACAGTGGGAGGAGTTGAAATGTATGTAAATAAGTAAAACTGAAGGGTTTTTTTTTTGTTGTTACTCGTAAAATGTCAAATATGCTCTAAATATCTACTGTATGTACTGTGGGCTTCACTTTTTTCTAATACCTTACTTTTGAATTATAATTTTAATGTAATTTAAGGGCAAATCTGTCAGGCGTATACTGCACGTAACTCGACATTAAAAAATTTAATTAAAATGCGTAAATGTAATTGATAGACAAAATTGAATGCCCTCAAAACATTACAGTTACAGTGTACGTGTACGTCTACTTTAGATGTAATAACGATTGCCCTATTTTATATATTAAATAATAACTTAACTTAGGCGACTAGAAATTTCTTATGTTGACAATCAACGGTTCAATGAACGAGACAGTCATGGGGAATTTAGTATAGTGTAACACGGAATTCATACACGGTAGTACTGTACTTTATTAAATACGGTGGAAAACTCTTAACACGAAACGGTAATGACTGAAATATTTATACGTGTTAAACGATGCATGCAAAAAATTCTTTGTATTCACCAAAATTACATATAGTGGAACTTGGTTAACACAAAACAACATTGCAGTCCTGAACTAAAGAATTGGCATTTCCATACCATTTTTTTTCTGTTAACACGAAACAAAATCCTCTTAACACAAAAAAATTGCTTTCTATAATGAACAAAATTCATACACTGTCTTGAAAATGTAGAAAAAAATTAAAATTACAAATAACAAATCAATACAAAGAAAGAAATAAGACAAAACTCCATTGGAACTCATGAGAATTAGTCTCGTTTCTTTTTTGACACTTTTTTTTCTCAGTGTTAAGAAAGAAACGAGACAAAACCTCATTTGAACTGATGGGATTTAATCTCGTTTCTTTAATGACTTTTTTTTCTCACGTGTTAAGAAAGAAACGAGACAAAACTCTATTGAAACTTATGAAATTTAGTCTCGTTTCTTTATTAACACTTTATTTTTCCTTTTTTTTTTAATAAAAAAAATTAAAAATTGTATTGTTTTTTCTTAAATACATAATATTTTGAAATGTAAATAGTTCATTATGATGTAAATACTAATTTTAGTGAAATTCAAGCGAAATCTTTTCGTGTTAAGCGAGTTTTTGTTTGTTATAAAAGAAATAAAATGCATGAAAATACATAGAAGATGATCGGTACTGCATTATAATTTTGTGTTAACCAATTTTTCATGTGTATACATGTTTTCACTATATAATTTTGAACGTTTTTCGTTTTAGTTTTTTAATATTAATTTAATTAGACATAATAAACTGTGCACTTACATAGAAAAGAACAGTTACAATCGCCAATCCATCAGCAAAATTGATTGCTTTCTTATACGATCCGTGTTTTTCTTTGACATAAATGGCGTGCATCTTAAAACATGACATGACAATATACAGTAGTTACTAATCAATTAAGTTATGATAATTATCTTTAACTAACTAACCTCCATTGGAAACTTTTGATTATCAATGAGATGTTCACTTCCATGGTCACTGACGTCCCCAAAATGAAAATGCACCGAATCAAAAATATAACTTTTAACTTTTCCACTGTTTAATCTGACTTGAAATCGTGGTCGTGCCATATACCATTTGTGTATGGTCAAATTAACTACAGTAATAATTAATTGGTAGTTAAAGTTATGTAAGTCAAGGATTACTTTTTTATTATTATTTTGTTTAATCACCATTATGTCCGTTGTTATATAAAAATGAATTTTCATAGATTAAGTTGTGATGAAGAAATTCAATTTGTCTGCCTGTGTAAGCCACTGTTTTTGTATTGATGTTAATTGGTGATTGAAGTCGTCCACCACAGCGGTTTTTTTTGATGGAAAGATAGGGCCAATTATCAGGACCTGTACAGTACCATTCAATTTCATTTGAATTGATTAAACACTTAGTCAGTTATTTGAAAGGGAGAAATTTAATATAAGAGTTTTGATTGCGAAATAGTAATAAAAACGCCAAACTAATTAGCAAAAAAACCTGCAAACCTTTGAGGAACACAAACTCAGGTCAAATGACCTTGTCGTTCAAAATAACCGGCCAAATAACTGTTTTCAATCAAAACAACTTCTTTAACTACAGTAATGGAATTGTTGAACATTAACACTAAAGCTACCAACAATAACCAAATAACCGGCCAAATAACCGTTTTAAAAATTTTGAAATTTTAAAATTCCCTTACAAAAAATGATTGTATTACTATGAAACTTAATGACTTTTCCTACAATGTATGTACTGAAAATATTTTAATATTATTTTTTCAATATTTAGTTTTATGAGGTGTCTTGTGTACCACAACCGGTCAAATGACCTGTTGACCAAATCCTATTTTTTTAAGGAATATTCAGGTGTTACTAAACATATAAGTTTTACCGGAAATGCTTATCCTGTCATCAGTTAGGCTATTTTAACTGTCAAATATATTTAAAGTTATTTCCACACACCATCACTTCAAGAAAATTTTCTTATTAAGAAAAAAGTAGGTGAAAATGTGTTTTCCAAAAGCTAAAACAAACAAAATGTAGATGATTTGTTTCTAAATGAAAATAAAAACTGTTTTTAATTGATTAAACTGATCATTACTATTATTTTACATTGAAAAACATATTTTTGTCATAACTTTAATTTTCGACTTTAAAATGGTGCTTATACATGTTTGGTTGTGAAAGAATTTAGAAATATTTCCGTGGCAAAGCGGATTAAGTTCAGATGAAAAATGTGTTATCCAAAAGCACACAATTTTCAAAATGACACAACAAGAAATATATAAAATAGTAATTTTCCACATACAGTATAAACCGTTCATTATCAAAGTGGATTAAGTCACAATTGGACTTTGATCACTTTGATAAGAAACAGCTCATATGGGTCACTGAGTAGATTTGCATTTACAATACTGTATTACTTTTCTCATTAGCTTAAAGTAGGTAATATATGAGTGGTTCATTATCAAAGTGGTCTAAATCCAACGATGACTTAATCCACTTTGATAATGAACTACTCATTTACTGTAACTGTTCTCTTTTGAAGTAAGAAACTTTTCTGTGAAGTTATTGTGTGTGAAAATGACTAAAATATACTTGACAATTGACAAGCAAAACATTTCCTGTAAAAATTATATGTAAAAACAACAAGAGGTTACCGGTATTTGACCGGATGTGGTAGACAAGACAGCCAATAAAACTAACTACTCAAAAAAAAAAAAGATTTCAAAGTCATAAATTTTCAAAGTAATACAATAATTTTTTCTATGAGAAATTCCAATCAAAAGTCTAAAAACGTTGAGTTAAATTATTGTAATGATTGGTTTTCACTATAATTATCTGAATTTTAAATTTTTTTTAAAAAGTATTATTAGCTTTTAACTATGTTAAATTTGAAACCATGAAATTGGACTTGATTTAATTTGACATCAAACGTGTTATGTCAAACTGACAACTCTTTTCTCCACTTTTTTATATAAGTAACTTAACTTAAAAAATTGAATGGCAATTTGAAAGAAATCAACCTTTTGTTTTCTTCTTCTTAAAAAAGTTAAAATAATTATATTCAATTAAAATGTTATAATATTTCCATTGATACCATTTCGTGCATGTTAAATGTTTTTGAGGTCAAAAACAAAATTACTTAAAATAAAAGTTTTAATTAAAAATTTCTTACATTTTTGCTAATAATGTGAAGCAATGTTTACATCAAAAACTTTTGAAGTAAAAAAAATTGATTACAAGGTTAAATTTCTCATTGAGTTCAATCTGGAGGCATTTCTAAGCTTAAGTTTACTATTATTTGATTTTTGCTAAAGATTAAAATATCTTAGGACAATTTGCCATTCAAATTTTTAACATGACAAACACCAAGGATTTTTCTTTATATTTTCACTTTCAGTAGTGTGAGACTAAAGATTAAGCAACAGATAATTCTTTTTTTTTATATAAAAAAATAAATAAAGTGTAACAGTGGATGAATGATGATGGTTAATTTAAAGAAATGTGAATCATTTTACCTAAAACTCCATGGTAACTCCAATTAACTGCATAACCGAGTGTGCTGTAGCCCGGAAACACAGGACTCAAATGGTAGCACATTCCGTAACCTTTCATTAGAGGAAAAACTCAATTAAAGTGAAATTCGTTTAACACGAAATGGTCGTTTCTTCGTGTTAAAAGAATTTTGTGATAAACAAAACATACAAAAACATAAATATATACTCACTAAAATGATATTTCACAAAAAAAATAATGCAATTTTAAATTTCTTTTAAAAACAAACAAAAAATGTACTTTAAGAAAGAAACGAGACAAAACTCTATTGGAACTGATAGGAATTAGTCTCGTTTCTTTATTGACTTTTTTTTTCTCAGTTTTAAGAAAGAAACGAGACAAATTACCATTGGAATTGATAAAATTTAATCTCGTTTATTTATTGACAATTTATTTTGCATTTGTTTTTATTAAAAAAAAAACTTTTAATTTTTACTAAAATTACATTTCTTAGAAAAAAATCATATTAAAATCACAATAAAAATCGTTTAACACTAAACCGCTTAACGTAAAAAATGTATACAGTAAAATCCGGTTAATACAAACTCGCTTAACACAAAACACACTGCATTTCCATACATTTTTTCTGTTAATACGAAACAAAAGTCACTTAACATGAAAATAATTGCATACACAAAACGCGAAAATGTAAAAAAAAATTGCGAAATGTTAAATAAACGAGACAAAACTCCATTGTCACTATTGTCACTAATGAAAATGAGTCTCGTTTCTTTATTGACTTTTTTTTCTCACGTGTTAAAAAAAGAACCGAGACAAATCACCATTGGAACTCATGCGATTTAGTCTCGTTTCTTTATTGGAATTTTATTTTTGTTTATTTTTATTTAAAAAAAATTTAAAACTGCATTGGTTTTTCTTAAACGCACAAAATGCATAAAAATGCATGTAGATTTATTGATTTTGTATTTGTTTTTATAAAAACTTTTAAGGAATTTTTTGGAATTTTTTTGTGTTAAGCGAGTTCTCGTTAAACAGATTCCACTATATTTTTCAATGAAAAAAAAATTAACTTGGCAAAATATTATATTTTATAAAGTTACTAAAAAAACTTATTTTTTTTTAAATTGATAAAAAACATGATTTCATAAATCATTTAAATTAATTACAATTTAATTACAAATTACGTTAATTATTTGTCTAACTAATAAACTTAAAAGCAAAGACTTACCAAAAATGGCTAATAAAGCACAAAATCCAAACATAAGTATTCTCTCCATAACCAAAAATGAATGTGTGGTTTTAACTTTTTAAGTTTTTTTTTATGAATTAAAAAGTAAATGACCGGTTTAGTTTGCAAGCGTTGTATTGTGTGACCAGCACTTACACTACTTGTGTATAAAAGTAACTCTGATTTGAGATTGAAACTTACAGTATATATATCAAGGCTGTTACGTTGACTATCAAATATATTATAGTTGGTTAGGATTAAGTTGAAGGGTGGGGAATAATATGCATTGTTACTTTTTATAGAGGAAGGAGGGGGGAGGAGAGGGAGGGGGGTAAAGAAGGTTAAACATTTTCAAATTTCAATAGAGAGAAAAAAAATACATGTGTGATAGATGTACAAACTTTTTAAAATTCCATAACAAAAACATAACTATTTGACATTATAAGAAAAAAAGTGAAAGTTTGAAGGAAAAAAAGGAAATTTTTTTTTGATTAAATATTTTGGGTGAGTCAATGGTTTTTGAATTGACAATAGAGGGTCACTAGTGAGGTCCTGAACTCACACGCACGTTAGCCTAATTAGTTAATGAACATTGATGGAAATGAAAGGGTCAGCCAACATGTTATTATCCATTACCAAAATGTCTTTAATCCGAACTACTGTTTAACAAGAATTTCATAGGAATTTAACGTAACTGCAAAATGCTTATTTTTAATGATTTTGCTAAGGGAAAATTATTGTTATTATTTTAAAGGATTTTACAAAAAAAAAAAAAAAACAGTAAATCAATTTAATTAGGAAATTATGTAGACCATTGTTTTATGATGTTTTAAGAAAGTGATTTTAAGTCATATTTGAACTTTATTTTGACATTTTTAGAGTACAGTGAAAACCGTTTAACGCGAAATTGCTTAACATAAAAACCGGTTGTCACAAAACAATACAACGACTCAGACCAATTTCTATGTATTTTCACGTTTTTTTAACTTTTAACACGAACAAAATCCTCTTAACACGAAAATATTTTGCTTTTTTTTCTTAGTTTTAAGAAAGAAACGAGACAAATCACCATTGGAACTGATGATAATTAGTCTCATTTCTTTATTGACATTTTTCTTTTGTTTAAAAAGAAAGAAACGAGACAAAACTCCATTGAAACTCATGAGAATTAGTCTCGTTTCTTTATAAGCATTTTTTTTCTCAGTGTTAAGAAAGAAATGAGACAGAACTCCATAGAAACTAATGAGATTTAGTCTCGTTTCTTTATTGGCTTTTATTTCTGTGTTAAGAAAGAAACGAGACAAATCACCATTGGAACTAATGAGAATTAGTTTCGTTTCTTTATTTTTCTTATTGTTAAGAAAGAAACAAGACAAAACTCCATTGTAACTGATAGGAATTAGTCTCGTTTCTTTATTGAAAAATTTTTTCTCTCAATGTTAAGAAAGAAACGAGACAAATCACCATTAGAACTCATGAGAATAAGTCTCGTTTCTTTATTATAATTTTTTAACCATAAGTTTTTTATTTATTTTTATAAAAAAAAAACTAAATTTGCAGTTGTGAAAACACATTGTTTTTTCTTTAACACGAAAACATACTGTATTCCTGCCCCCAAACCATTTCGTGTTAAACGGTTTTCACTGTACATAAACCATTATTTCATGATATTTTAATAAACTATTTAAAATATTTCTTAGTAATTTTAAGACAATTTTATTTTGACATTTTTAGATTATTTTACTCATTTAAAAATCCAGTAGCCCATTATCAACATGTAAACAATTTCTTTTCTTTACTGAAATCCAATGCTGTTGTATATTTTATAACTTTTAACACAAAAGTTGATTATTTTATTTGTTTAATTGTAAATTGTAGGTTATTTTAGACAGTTTTAGAGCAATATTATGTTTTATGTGATGAAAATTCGTGTGCTATTATGACATTTTGTGGCTACTAAGTTTATAAAATTAACAAATCTTAGATGTTTCATAAGATTTGCTATTAAAAAAACTTTTTTTCATTTTAAAGAGAAAAGATACTGTAGACTTGATAGTTGTTTTTTTTTTTAAGTTCTTGTTTATTTTTTAATGTTTAATTCAACAATTTGTTTTTTTTAACTTAGTTATTACAGTTGAGTGTATAATTTAAGCATTGAAATTTAAATCGATTTTAAATATTTCAAAATTCGCTTTATCGAAGTTTAACGGTACATGTCAATTTGTCAGTTAGACAAGGTATTAAGTACAATTGCAGATTGCAGCTCCTCCCACTCAAACCATTATTTTTTATAACTTAACTTAGTTTATTATGTACTTTTTTTTTTCTTCTTTCCTTCTCCTTTCCTTTTGAAATTGAAGTAGGAACACTTAAGTTTTAGTTGATAATAACCACTTGTACCTAATAAAAATGGCCATTGAATTTGATGGCCTTGTGACACATTCACAAATTTTCTCTCTCTAAAACTTAAATAGCCCTCAAGCACTAATTACAAACTCTTTATTCAATCTATTTAGATTATATTGTTGTATTAAATTCAGTTTGAACAGTGAAACACCTATTTTGTACATCAGACAAAATAGTTTCTCATTGTGACAACTATTTCTCTGATTCAGTACTACAGTATGTGTTTGTAATTAAAAAATATTTCAATTAAGACGAAATTTTTTTTTTTTTGAAGGGTAATTAATTTATTACATTCAACAACCAACGTTAAACATGAAGACTTTTGCACCTAATTAACTCTAATTTTTAAAAGAAAAAAGTAGGTTTTTATTTTGGGGTGAATTAATTACAATTAATTTTAATAATTCTCAAGAGTTTAATTGAAGGAATATTAATCAAATGTCATTGAATAGGAACTTAAAATATAATTACAGGGGAATCTGTTTAACGTGAAATCGGTTAACACGAAACAACTGACTGTCCCGACTGAAGAATAGGCACTTCCATATATTTTTTTCTTTTAACACGAAATTAAATCCGCTTGGAATGAAATTTTTATATAAAAACAAATACAAAATAATGTGTCAAAAAAAAAAACGAGACTAAAACGCATGGGTTCCAATGGAGTTTTGTCTCGTTTCTTTTTTAGCACTGAGAAAAATAAAACTCAATAAAGAAACGAGACTAATTTTCATCAGTTCCAATGGAGTTTTGTCTCGATACTTTCTTTACACTAAGAAAAAAAATGCCAAAAAAGAAACGAGACTAATTCTCGTCAGTTTCAATGGTGATTTGTCTCGTTTCTTTTTTAACAATACATTTTTTTGTTTGTTTTTATGAAAAAATTTTTTTTTTGTGTGAAATGTCATTTTGATGAATATATTTTTGTTTTTTATGTTTCGTTTAAGACAAAATTCTTTTAACACGAAGAAATTGTTCTGTCCCGACCATTTCGTGTTAAACGGATTTGACTGTATATCGTATTTTAGTCAATCATATTAAGTTATTGACTTATATACGAGTGTATAAACAGCTACTACGATAAATTAAAATAAATTAAGATATCACAAATGAAAATCCTTGGTCGTAAAACTGTTTTATTGATTGATTGATTAATTAACTAATATCTTTTCTGGGCATTTAAAAAAAATAATTAGGATATAGAATTTTATCATAAGTAATACTATTCATATAATTTAAGTTATAACCAATGATTTCTTATGATATAAAAGTTGTTTCTATAAAATTACTACTGTACAAGGTTTAAGATAAAAGAAAATTCCTTTGAAAGTCATTGAAGCAACTTCTTAGCTAAACATGATACTAATTCTTAATATTTTATATTATAATTTGCAACCAAATATTTCATTAGACATTGCCAGACCAGATTGCACCTTGAGGTAAAAATCTGATGGTACTGGTCACAGTTGTCGGTGATTAAAAATATTTGGCCGGTGCTCCCTTATGAAGAATTTGACGCCCATTTTAATGAAATTTTGCTACATGGTCACACGTTACTACTAGCGCACTCTTGTGACTATATTGTTACACACATTGTTATTAACGTTGTCATAGCAACATTGCTATTGGTATTAGCTAACTTTAGTAATACAGTACCTGTATGTATTTTTATTGAAAATATTGAACATCGCAATTAATTAAAAGTTTTAATAGATAAGTACTTATTATCTTACCAATAAGATGACATTCTTATAACTAAAATCGCTGCTATGACGTAACTATGGTCATAAACCATAAACTCCACTTGAGATTTGCCTTTTGGAACATAAAATCTTAGAACATTTTTAATTTTGAAAACTATCGAACTGTCACTGTTGAATTTATCAGGGCTTAATTTAACTGTTCATTATTATAAACAAATAATTGTACTTGTTTATTTGTGTTAGCCCGATAATTTAGAGAAAATTAAATTAATGAAGATCAATAAATTTTACTATTTTGAAACGCCGCCTTTTCGATAACTACGCGTGAGACTAGCAGACGACTTTGGTGAAGAATGCAGAAAAAAATCATGACGTAACGAATGTTGGTAAACTGTTGGGCTGCGTGACGTCATAGTCAGCCGGGATGAAAGCTGAGATGAAAGATCGTATTTTGGAAACGAATTTCCTTGGCGTAGAATGTTTTTTTCGGTGTAAGATATCATCTTCGCTTTTATTAAGGATAAATTTAATTACGAATCTAATTTTTATGCTATAAATCAACTATGTAAGTGTTCGTTTTTGCTTTTTGCGTTTGTTGTGATCGTGAGAACAACAATTCATGATGGCCGACGTTTTTCCCCTCTCTCAACCCATCAACAACTACTCTCTTTTACAAAGCTGGCTCTCTTAATCAGACAACTTGACAAAGCGATGGTAAGGCATACTTTTGCATTCATAAATTTATGCTTACGTCATTTTTAATGTCATGCAACTCCACTTTATTTATATAATACTATATACTATATCGAGATGAATCAATGCAGGAAAGCCAATCGAAAAAATGGCTGTAGATTATACAGTATCGAAGTGACCTAGACCTTCAATAGCGAACTCAGCTGTTTTTTCCCTCTCTCTCATCTGATCTTGCACATGCGCAAAACCTCAATGCACCAAAATTAGGGGAACAAAATGTTCGAAATCGACTTCGAAAATTTTATGTATTTTTGCAAGTTATGTAAGGCTAACTCAGATGAAACGTAAAGTCATAAACGCACCTAACTAACCAAGCATACAGTAGATTTAACAACCAAAACTTCCAGAAGCTGATTAACTAACCAAACCAACCAACCTGAAATCCGATTAAGTAAGTACAGTATAATCATGTTATGGGTTTTTTTAGAAGCCAAATGTTGTGCCTAGAAAACGCCATACAAGTTTGTAAATAGAACTAAATATAGTTTTGCTACCTTAACAAAAAAGTATTGATAATAATAGATTAACCAAATTCCAAAAAATTGTGCTTTTGTTTCTCTTGGCTTGCAGTATAACAGTGCTTTTATTTTAATGCTGTAGTTGCTATTAAAACAGTAGAAAGAAATGTTAGAAGAGACTACCAGAAACAGAAAACAATGACTGCAAAGTTACAGTAAAGTTTGTCATATAACATTTATATTGTAAGTAAAAAAAAAGAAGCAAAATGAAGTCAATTTCTTTACAGTATGTGCAAGGTCAATAGAACTTCGTTGATTGAACTTGCAGTGAAAACAGTTTAAGAAATAATAAAGTGTAGGCGAAAACTGTTATCCTATCTACACTACAAGATTTGATTACCCCTGTCGATGCAGTTTTTCCAGTTGGGTAATATTTCCTTTAGGCGTGAAGTTTTCCAGCCTTGACCTGGGTCAGTGTACATTGTTAGGATAAAAAAGAAAGAAGCAAAAATAGGTTTGTACAGTAGTTAGTTGCATTGACCCTTATTTCAATCAGCCTTAACAAATAACGATGAAAAGATGAGCTCATTACTGCATTATTTTGAGCATAATACAGTATAATATAGGTTGTCCCCGTAATCTACTTTGCTTTCATTACGTGACATATCACCATAGGTGCTCAAATAAGCTAAAACTTAGCTAAGGGCTGCTTTGCTTGATGATTATTTACCCAAGGACAGATTTGCTATGGGAAATTGCTGCGCTTGTTAGTTACAGTCCAAATTTTTGTTTTCACTGCAGAAAAAAAATTGAACAAATGGAG
Organism: Helicorthomorpha holstii; assembly: GCA_013389785.1. Classification (NCBI taxonomy): domain Eukaryota; kingdom Metazoa; phylum Arthropoda; class Diplopoda; order Polydesmida; family Paradoxosomatidae; genus Helicorthomorpha; species Helicorthomorpha holstii. Next base: position 32,570,976 of record JAAFCF010006596.1, on the reverse strand, counting down.
ATTTAAAATCGTTGATTCAGCAACAAAAATCTGACTGGTAACTTGCAGTTTTAATTGTCTTTGTTTATGATTAAATCACAATTTTAGCTAAACAATCATCTCTTTTCTTTACCTCCTTAAAATTCACAATGCCAACATTATATTAATTTTGATATATTTTTGAGGTAAACATTCAATAAGTGTAAAACTGTAATGACAGGCACTCAAAAGGCTTTATAAATAACTTAGCATCAGTCTGCTTTGTGTAATTTGGCAGTTCATAAGCTTAATCATTTGATAAAATGAATTGTAGCTGATCTTGTGTAATCGTTTTTTAAATATGTGCATGATAGATTTACTGTGTTGTACACCGACAATATGGTTTTTTTTTAACAAATGAAACGTTGAAAATTGGAAAAAGCGGATTATGAGTGTGTGTGAACCTAAAGAAGTCCTTGAAAAATGAAAGAGTGAACAGTATTATTGCTTGGGTTTTTTCCTTTAAAAAATTCTTTGAGTATATTTACACCGAGCGACCTTCGTACTCAATCGCTGGAAATCGCTCTTAAAAGAAAAATTTATGTTTTCTTTTTAACTGTAATTTTCACATCCGAGATTTCTGTGATGACTGATGAGCGATGAAGAATCTCTAATGCGAAATTGAAGTTGGTTTTCTTACTGTATAACTGTAACTGCTTTATCAGTAGTTTTTGAAACTGAATAATTTAGCATCTTGTCGCTAGATGTGATACAGTCGATTATGTAAGAGTAGTTAACTTAGTTAACGTACAAATTAATGTTTAACTTTGGGATAGACAACCGGAATTTCCTGGCAGTGATTTTCAGCGAAATTCCTTTGGCAAGTTACACACACTGCAAGTGCGTCATTGCTTTTTAAGTTACTGGTTTTATAATAACTGCGCTAAAATTATCTTTCATTCACTGTGTTGACATTTGTTTGAAATAAAAAAAAACAAATTTTGTCAATTAAAACGTTTATTTTTTTTTTGCGTTTATTTTTGTTTGGATAATTATCGATAATCAATTTCGTAATAGCATCAATGATAAACAGGAAAAATGAATGTGGTTCCTTCTGCGAAATTGCTGTAATTAATCGTGTGTCATTGATGATGATACTGTAATAATCTTTGTGTGTCTATTTAACAGTGATGGTCAATTGTACGGATGTTTGGGGGAAAAAAAAGCTACAGTACATTTCTATTGATAATCAAACAACAATCTCTAAGATTTATTATCAAAGCCTGTTTGGATCATCTCCGGAATTAAGTTTGGAGACCCATGGCCCAACCTTTTATAAAACTCATTCTGGCCAACCAAATTGGAGTCGACAATCGACAGTTCATTTCAAAGACACAACAACGACAACAACAACGGTATAAATTTCTCCCTTTTTATATCATCGAGGTCGTTAGCAGTCACTTTGAAGTAATCGACCAGTTAATATGAATTATGATTTTTTTTTTATTGAAACTATAATTGATTTGTGTATGCGATCAATGTGTCCACATTAGTCGTGATATACAGTAGTTTTATCAGTTTTAGCAATGACATTTGAAAATCGTTTAAACTGCACTTAACCATAGAGCTTTTTTCTATTTATAAAGACTTTTCTTTTGCATTTAAGTTAATTTTGGCTCATCCGAAATTGCATTTTCAATAGCGACGAACAAATTTCTTAAAGTAATTTTAATTGACATCGGCATCTTGTGTGCCATTTTTAGAAATTTGTTTAATGTAAGTACAAAAAAAAAACTTTTTTTTCTTTTAATTTATTATAAAAGCTCAAGCAAAGTTTAGTTTTAAACAGCAGCAATTAATTTATTAAGAGTTCAAAACTGTTTTGAAGTTTATATGTAACGCTTTAATTTTTTTGTAATTAGGACATTTGGAAATTTTGAAGAGACAAAATGCATAAATCAGAATCCCAAAGCAACATTAATCCGCCCAGTGAGTCTTTCGACATGGATAACTCAGCTACAACCAAAACTAATTCTTCAGTGGCGGACACTAAAATATCTCTCTCATCATTTAACAACAACGACGATGTCATTACTAACAATAATAACACAAACGCTAATGGTTGTGTAACATTTCTGTCTCCTGACAGTCCTCGTAGCAGGTGTAGCACTAGCAACTCTAGTGATGATGGTACTAAGAAGCAAATTAGACGCCAACGCACACACTCTGAGCTTAGTAATATCAGCAGGAGTAGTGATTCAAGTAGCAGTTCTGAATTTACTGTAACACCACCTGATGGAGGATGGGGTTGGGTTGTTGTATTCGCCTCATTTATTACCTATATGATAGCTGGTACGGTACTTAATAACTTTATCTCAAATGTCTTATTGCTTTATTACCAAACTTTTTTTTTATTTAAAATCAGATGGCGTAACATTTTCATTTGGAGTGCTTTATGTCGATTTCTTGGAGCACTTCAAGGAAAGCAAAAGCAAAACTGCTTGGGTTGGATCCCTGTTTATGGGTGTACCTTTACTGGCTGGACCAATTGCCAGTACTTTAACCGATCGATTTGGATGTAGAAAAGTAACGATTGCAGGAGCTTTATTGGCCAGCGCTGGTTTTATACTTAGCTCAATGGCCAATTCTCTAGAAGTTCTTTTTTTTACTTTTGGAATTATGTCTGGTCTTGGATTGGCGTTATGTTATGTTGCTGCAATCGTTATTGTTGCTTACTACTTTGAGAAAAAACGTGCTTTGGCGACCGGATTGTCTGTTTGTGGCAGTGGTAATATAGTAATGTCGATTATTAATTTATATGGACTAGTAAAATGGTCTAAATTATGTTCTTAAATTTAGGTATTGGGACGTTTGTGTTTGCTCCATTTATTCGATATCTGGTTGAGAAATATGCTTGGAGAGGCGCCACGCTAATCTTGGCTGGATGCTTTTTAAATATCGTCGTTTGTGGAGCTTTGATGAGAGACTTGGAAGGAACAGTTAACCGTAAAGCCCGTAGCGAAAAGTCGCTGAAAACTACGGCATCTAGCGAAAGTTTATCGCAAAAATCTCCTATAACAGTAGCTTCAGATGACGTGAATGGTGGAAAGAAAGTTCCTTTACTTGAGCAACAGGTTCTTTTGGATGGAGAAGGAGGATATGGAGACATTCCAGAAGACCTGAAAGATTGCGAAAGGCTGTGTAATTCTCTAGTTCAATTACCCACTTTTCTACATCAGAGCGCACATTTACCTAAAGAACTAATGGAAAAGATGGGTCGCCAGGGAATAAATTACGAATACTTTATTGAAAATTATCCACATTTATTAAGCAGCGCTAGCGATCATCAATTTCCGATGATTGAATCTCATGAAGAGACGGTTCATGCTCATAATAGCATTAGCAACGGCTGTTTGGGACCGTACAAAACAAGAACTGCTGCTACTAGACGTTTGTCATCCGCTTATTTTCACAATCTCCGTCTACATAGGAAAAGTATGACACATAGAAACGCCATGCTCAACGTTCATCGGTATCACATTCGAGCCTCCAGCTGTCCAGACATTTATCGAAATAGTATGATCACAATCGCTCAAGAGGAAGAAGATGAAGTAAATTTTATCACATTTAATCGATTTAATGCGTATTTAAAGTTTTATTTGATTTATTTTATTGCAGATATGCAGCTTTATGAGTGATCTGAAAGAAGCTCTGATGGATATGGTTGACGTATCCTACTTTAAGAATCTCAAATTTTTGCTGTTTAGTGTGAGCAATCTGTTACTGTACACTTGGTACGATGTGCCTTACGTGTGCATGAACGACAACGCAATTGAGAAAGGCGTTGATGAAGATACGGCTTCTTATTTAATTTCTCTTATTGGAATATTGAATACGTTGGGAGAGTTAATGTTTGGTATGATTGGAGACCGACCTTGGGCTAACACCACTCTGTTGTACAGCGCTTCTATCGCAATGTGCGGGGCAGTTATATCTTTGGTACCTTTAATCAATTATTTTACTGGATGGGCGTTAGTAGCCAGCACATTTGGGTTTACAATCAGCGCTAACTATGCTCTCACTTCAATCATACTAGTAGATCTGATTACTTTAGAATGGTTTACTAATGCATATGGATTGTTACTGCTTGTGCAAGGCATTGCAAATTTAATTGGACCCCCTTTAGCTGGTTAGTATTAATCTATCAACTGTAAGTAACATCATGTAATGGTTTTGGCTTTGTTATTATAAGGTTGGCTGCATGACATGTCTGGTACATATGACCTGTCGTTTTATATGGCTGGATTATGGATCTTTGTGGCAGGAGCTATGTTGGTTGTTCTCCCACTTCTAAAATGGATTCAAAGAAGTACTAATGTGATGAACTGTGGGAAACCTCGTCCCTCGGTCGATGAAGATAAAGACGAAGATACAGAAGTTGGTCAACCGAAGGAAAATGGCAAACGAGCCAAGGATGCTGTGAATCAATACATTAAGTATAATAATAATCGAGACAAAGCTAACAAAGAGACAATTCTTTAAAAAAAAAATTACACAATTCAAAATGTAATTTTTTTCTCAATATTGTATTATCGACTTTTTCGAATTAGGTTTGACAACTATCACAATGATAGCTTATTATTAGATAATGATGATGATGGCAAGTCCATTAATGCGGTGATTATAAAATCACTGAACTTGTGAATCTGAAACTGCGTATTATGCACACCACGTATTAACGTGATACTTTTAACATAATAGCACTTGGCTAATACTGAATTAGTAATCCAGTTACCAAGCAATCTTTAAAAAAAAACAAATTCTTTCTCACTTAAAAAAGATAATAGAGGAAGGATATATAAATAAGACTACTATGATTTTTTAAAATCTTTAAAGATAATCTTAGTAAAAAGATTTTCTGTGGCCAGTTCTAATTGTTGCTCTTAGAGAGTATTTTTTCCTTCGAGTGGGTCGAGATGAGCCTGGTCAAGGCCTTTAGTAAGAGAGCTAGAGAAGTCCAATTTATTTTTTTGCAAAAAGAATTTAAAAAAAAAAAATTATTTTTGGTGACAAAAAAATTTATCACAAATTTTAATTTAATAAGAGACTGAGATAATTATGTCCCGATGTGATTTTTTGTTTCTAAGCAAATTATAGTATACGTAGAAAAGTATAGTCAGTTTATTAAATATTATTTGTTGTTGGATTCCAGATTTTTTGTGTGTGTTTTGATGGAAAGGAACCACAGTGTCCTACTACATATTTGCATTAAATGGCGTAGAATAATGTGGTTCCTATAAAGTATATTTACTTAAATGTCATTTGTATACGTGATTTTAATGATTTGAGGTCAGTTTATGCTTGGTAATGTGATTCAAGACGATGATTTCAAATCCACTTTTCAACCAAACTTGTAGTCATAATCAAAAAAGTATTTCCGAGTTTCTACACTTCATCTACTTTTCTTTCTTATTTTTGCATTTATTCTGAATTACTAATATTGTTGCTTAAAATTTCAAACCAAAATTTTCTTGTAGTGTTTTCCCGGTGACAAAATGCGAAATTTGGGAAGGATAACCAATGTATAAAGTATGTATAATAAGATTTGTATAGATCGCATTTACATACGATGACTTTTTTTAAGAAAAACAATTGTGAATTTGAATTGTAGGGCTTAAAATAGCAAATTTTTCGTAGTGTTGACTTTGATATTTTTATTTTGGGTTTTCTTTTTTTTTCCTTTCGTATTTCTAGAAAATGTAGCTAGGCCACAACAAATTATAGGCTATGCTGTATAAATAGCAAAACTGTTTAATTAAAAATTCTTCCAATTACATTGAAGTCTCGTATCATTGCTGTGGCATTGATAACTTGGAAATGTTTTTTACAGTGTTTTTATTGGCAATCCAAACCAGACTTTCAAATTCTCGAACAAATCGATTAGCGATTTCATCCGGACGAACTAGATTTCTCGAGTTACCAGAAACAACCAGTACAACATGGTCTTGCGACATCATCAGATTCATACTGGGAACTGTAAATTTAAAGGGGAGGAAAAAAAAAGATTATTAAATGCATTCCAGTTGGTAAATTAAGTTGCAAATCTTACCTGTTAATGTATTCCAGTAACAAACAGAGTCAACAACATTACTGTTAACTGTAATACCATTGCTTGCATAAGGTACTACCGTGTTGTACAAGTGGAAAGTGAACCGATTAGTTGATAAATTTGAAAAGTAGGAATGTATGAATTTTGGAATGTGAGGTGCCAAGTATCTGTGAAACATCATGTTTAAAAAATATTGAAATTCTGTGTCTGATCCGGTCATTTGTTTCTTAACGTTTTCAAGGTGCTCTTGTCTGTCATAGCATTCAGTTGAAATTGGTATTGTTAATTTCAAATATCCTTCTGTTGCATTGTTATTGTTTTCATGTCTCTGCAAACGATTGCAAATTGGTATAATTATGTTGAAAGGATCTTTTGATGTTGTATTGTATATCACATGTCTAATCAAAGCGCTGGACACAGCTGTCGTTAGAACTTCAAACACACTACTTTCAGTCAACTGAGCTACGTGACGGACCAAGTTCATCGAAAGTGGTTCTGACCAAGCCAACGTTGGATGTGCTGACACTTTATGAGAAGACCAACTGCTGGATATTCTTCCACGATGAGAAACATATCGCATAAATATAATAAACGGTGCTAGTACAATTGCTTTGAAAGTTAACTTAAATTCTCGTATACAATGCATAATTAATGTTTTTTTCGTTTTGTAGTGTTGTAACCCATCGATAACGGAATGTACTCTTTGGATAAACTTCATAAATACACTATGCAAAATTTGTATAGTCCAGTGTGGCAGTTGAATGATGCTTAACGAGATCAAGTTTCGAGCTAATCCAGAAATACTTGTTTCGCGTAACCAATCTAAAACAGAACCAACAATTCGAGGTGTCATGTGTACCAGTGCCATTGGTCTTGACCCAGATATTCGCATATTTGATGGACCAATTTCTGGGTAACTATCATTCAGCTTTTGCAACTTTTCGTTTAATTTCCTGGCAATTTTTACAGTTCCGCGAACAGATATCCACAGGGGATCACTACTGATATCCACATTTGGTACGTTAGGATCACATTTTATCCTGTAACGATTGATAGTTGCCATCGTAGACTTTAGAGATTCTTTAACCATTTTTACAGTTACGCTGTCCTTTGAGAACACTGGTAGACAGAAAGATGAGACTGGGTTGATGCTCAGTTTAAATAACAAGTGTTGCATGTTATCAAACATGTTAATTGCAGGCATAATACAGTTGATAGAAAGATAACTATGTGTCCGAACAAGTAAAGCTGTTAAATCAGGTTTTCTAGACACAGGACTTTGAACGTGAATTACAACAATTTCCCATGGAGGTTGACAAACACTGTTGGGTAAACGACGGCACAAGTCAGAAACAGTTACCTAAAAATGAACATTGCAAGTTGGTCAATAATGTCTTTAAAACAATGAATATACAATATATAATTACTTTAAGATTTCTGATAGTGATTGGTTTGCCGTTGTAGCGATCGCCCACACTGATAACATGATTTTGATAATCGAATGATTCATCTGGAGTCCAAACTGGAAGACCATATCTGCTACTGAGGACGCACTTGAACGGTGACTGATGATTGATTCTGTTCAAAGTTTTCTGCTTCTTTTCTTCAATTCGGTAATGCAAATTTCTAATGATTTCTTCCTTACTAAGAATGCCTTTTATAGTTGTTAACATGGCCACGTAATTGGCACCGAATACTCCTGAAGAATAACCATTACAGAGGAAATTTGGAATAATTATATCACGAGGATGACGACGATGGATGACAAATTTCCCTACAAAAGTCACACCTTTGAGACCTGTTAATTGATCCATTTTAAATTAGTAAGTGTAAAGTGTTTACTATGATAAAATATAACACTGCACTTATCAATTTAAAGACAATTGAATATTTGGTAATTTGGTATAACCACTACCAGTACCTTACAATTTACTGATAGATTAATTTACTCGTATCAAGTTCTCATTTTGTAATAAGAGAAATTTGAACTTTTATAAACATCATTGAACGCAGTCTAACTTTAAAAAGATAAGTGCAGCTGTCATGGCTTTATTAATGGCTCTCGTAATCAATGCATTAATTATTAGCTTACATAACTTATTCACTAAATATTTTAAGTAACTATTTTATTTTAAATATATACTTACCCAATAATAGTAGCACAGTTAAAGGGAACAATGTGAAAAGAATTCCAATGGATCCTACAAACGGGCCAATGGTTAGCAAGAAACACTTTGCAAACTTGGTTGTGTAGTGAAATATTGTCGTTGATAACACATGGCGATTGAAGTACCAAGCCATTCTGGTTGTCCATCTTTAAAAAAAATATAAAACAGCTGTTAATAGAACCTTGGGAAATTTTATAAATCCAACTTACAGCATGTTTGTCGATGTACGCCTAAATAGATCTATGAATTCCTCCAGCATTAACGTGGAATTTTAACATAATTAACGGTTCACACACACAACACAAAAATAAACTGAGCATCAACCCTTTGAAATCTTAACATTTCTAATATAATTTCATAGCAGATTAACAATGCGAGAAATTTCTCTCAGTGAATTTCGACGACAGAGAGGCTAATAAAACATCTCTTAATAGATAAGGATTTCTTTTTGAAAATGATTGATAAATAGACAGTGGACCCTAAAGCCTACTTAATCTTTGAACGTATTGAGAGTTCAGATTTCACTTTGAGGTCAACAAAATTCGATTAACAACAGTATGAAGAATTAATCAGTTTTTGACATAATCGAGTTTTATTGATTAAACTATTTTCAGTTATTTAAAAAATCTGAACTAGGATTTAAAATGTTGAGTATATTTAACGGTGCTTTCTTAATTTTAATATACTGTAAATTGTTATCAACTTAACTTATCGACCTTTTGAATTGTGGTTTTATCTATCTTGAGATCATGTGACTCGTGATGCTATTGGGTTTTATCATCTAATTAAAAGATGATCTAGCTCGATAAATAATAAGTTTAAATATTCATAATACCGGTACACACAAATCTAATGTTGTTGATTTGGGATTTTTATTTTAAAATCGCCATTAAGTATATGACACAAATGCAATGTTAATTATTTTTTTTTCGTCACAGATTTAAATGGTTGAAACTGCTTTCCAGGCTTGATTAATTCCACTATCAGTGGAGCAATCGTCCTTCCATCTCTTCACATGTTGTGGTAACTTGACATCGGATCTACTGATGATGTTCAGAAGACCAACATCTGCTACTGACAAGGTTCCTCCAACCAGGTATTTGTTTCGAGCTAAATGAGAATTCAATTTATCCACGAGACTTTTACCTGGTTTCTCATTGTTAAAAGTGCTGATATGAGCGACGTCCAGCCACTGATCAATTTCAGTGAGACGCACTGGGTCTTCGGAGCTGTATAACGGCCAAATTAGAGTTGCCAAGTATCTCAAAATATTTTCTTCACCAGTCACTGGAACGCGCTGTTTCGTCGAAACTCTCAGCTCGGGTAATTCAATACCTAATTTAAGAACTAAATTAAACCTCTATCGACTTTTTAGAAAGAAAAAAAAATCAATAGCTTGCCTTCTTTTATAATTACTGTAATAATTAGTTGATTCAGAGCTCGGTTGTGAGAGTTAAGTCTCTGACTATCTAAAAGTTTTGACCATTTATTTTCAACCTTCTTTAAAGTCGAGTGTAGGTGAACATTTAGTTGAACCGAGTAACGCTGTTTTAGCCAATTAAATAAAACTATAACGGCCCATAAGCTGCATTTTGGTGGACTAAAAATCACAACATCCAGCACTTGACCATCCTAGGAAAAATCAACATGTAAAATAACATGTAAGTTTTAAACTTTTGCAGTTTAGTTACTTGTAATGGATGAACAACTGGTCCAATTTTGTTTGGCGGACCAGATAATAGTTTCTCCTTGATATTTTTAAGTAATTGTGTCAAATCTTGTAACTGGTTTATGAGTGAAATTTGACGCTTCTCTAAATTGGCTACTTGACTCTTTTCATAACCATTCATCAAAACTGGTTCTTGATCCGTGGACAGCGGCTGAGAATCCGAGGACTAAAAGTGAATAAGATAATAAAAGTTAAAGGTAATTTTTAAGAAATTTGATGGGGCATTTTGTGCACCATCAATTCCAAATGCCAACTCAATGATGAACATGTGTTCAGGGACTCCAGTTGCTTACCTTTATAGGACCATCAGAATATACACTCTTCATGTCGTACATACACGTTGGTTTCTCGACTTTAATCGGATAATCGTATAGCGGGCGAACAGCGTACATTTTTGTAAATGAAATTACACGTTTTAAATATTATTTTTACAATGTAACACCAAATTGTCCACCGAGCTAAAACTTAAAAGCAACGCCGGCTAATCTGCTCATCGAAAGATTCGTCACGCCGCGCCGGCTGGAAAATGTGGACAAATTTGCCGTGTTCGAATTTTTTAAAATTTAATTCAAATAAGTTTGTTTTATGCATTATAATAATTGTTTGAAATACAACGCAAACTATTTATCAACATTTAAGAAAGTTTATTTACAGGTTTAGTATTGTATTTAAGACAATTATTATGTTTATACATCAGAAATTACAGTTTTATAATGAATTTTTTTTTTTTTGTTGCAAGAATATAGATTTAACGTTCTTTAAATTTAACGAATTTCCAATTTGAATTGATTTAAATTAATTATGAGTTAACGTGGCGTATTATACAGCTTTTTTTGATTTTATTTGTTTACCTACTTTCAATCGTACTTGATTATCAATAACAATAAATACTACGCTAGGTATGTCACGTCATTACAACAAATATTATCAGTTTATTTACGTAATCACACTGTAGAAGCAATAACAATAATTATTTTTATTTTTGATTACGGTATATGTAAATACGCATGCGCATAATGATGGTTCGTTTTCCCGGAAAATTTTGAGTAAACAGGAAGTGAATGACATTCCAAGTGTCGCGCATGCGCAATATTCCTTCTATAGTTGTAGCCGCAAGGAGCTTAAATACCCGGATGTTTTCGGTATTGTGAATTGGTGATTATTAATTTGATTGAAAATTTATTCAGTTTGGATTCAATTTACCTTAAAATCTAAATGGTAAGCAAAATAAGACTTTTTTACACGAAACCAAGGTACGAAAACATATATAAAATAGGTAGAAATTGTTTATATTTGCTGAGTAGATGGGAGAACGAAGATGTGTTGAATGCCGACAGAGCCATTTTGTACATGGGGAAACTACAGTGTAATGCAGACACACAATGAGATGGCGACACATCGGCGGTTCTTCATCTGTTTAGAACATGTTAGTTATTTGATCACCTAGTATGTTGCATAATAACGCTGAAGTCGATGCCGAATTATAAATAAATTGATATATGGTAGGGAATTGAAGTGGCCGGCGGGAGTGTGTGTGATGTAGTGCAGAGAAGCTGAATAATGTGGTTAGGCTTATTTTTCACGCCGTTGGTTGTCGCACGTAGCTAGGGTTGCCAGATGGTATCCAAATGGAGGACATGTCCTCCTTTTCCATGTTTTGTCCTCCCGTCCTCCCTTAGCTACTGTGAGTCCTCCTTTTTGCTAAACATCGAGTGGGACATTGAAGTTGCACAAGCAGTGGACAATCTACTTCAAAAGTGTTAAAAACATTGAATGTTTCTCAGAACTGCGAGTTTTATTTTTGTATAAGCGCACATAACGCAAATGTGGAAAGAGTTTTTTCACTGACAAATAGACTAACTTTGCAGTCAGTTAAAATGTTTAATTCTTACTCAATACAACTTCAAAAATAGTGTCTTGTCAAAAAAAAACTCGTCGATGTATCGAGAATCGTATTGTATCACTAAGAAAATATCACGATACGTCTTATACATTTAGAAAAATCACCACTAAGACATTTTTATAATTTTTTCGTTTTAATTAGGTTAAATTATGTAAGGTTAAGTTAATCATTTTTCTAGATTAGGTTAGTTAAAAGCAGATAAAGTTTTTTTTTACCTGTTAAAATATTTTAAAGTTTTTCTGACTGTTACAGACGTATCGCGATATTTTCTTAGTGATACAATACGATATTTGATACATCGAGGAGATTTTTTTGACGAGATTCTATCAGTGAACCTTCAAAAACATGACATGTGAAGATTTTTATAATTACTTGTTAAAAAACCAAGAAATTCTTTCCAAAATTGCCAGCTCAGCTAAATATGATTAAACAAAGTAAAATAATATTAAATATCGTTTAATTTCTTTATGTCCTCCTTTTTTACAGAAAATCCTCCTTTTTAGACCCATCTGTCCTCCTTTATCAAATTATCATCTGGCAACCCTACACGTAGCACACATGCTGTCGCGTGCTAATTTACACACATTCAAACCTGCTTTTCATTATACATTTGTACAAAAAAATTCACTGGATTTCATTTGATAAAGGTTAACATTGGTTTATGTAAAGTTATAATACGTCTAATTTAATTATTTTTATTAATGAATAATGATGGCAAAGTGATAATCAAGGGCTCTATTTATACGCCAGCATGTTACCATAGCAACTTTTTTTTATATGGAAATTGAGAGTCCGATTTTTGGTTTTTAGGTGCTGTTTTAACAAAAGTATATCGTGGAAATGCCAGTTGTAACGGCAGCCAACAGTTGTGATCCAATCGACTCAGCGTTGAGATCGTCATTGGAGAGCAAAAAGATTCATGATGGGAAGCATTTGGATGAGCAGTTGGTTTCTTCAGCCAAAAGAGTCTTGATGACTAAAATTGAGTATCATGTTGCTAAAAACGAGAGGAATTCTTCTTTAAAGGCTCTCCAATCAAAGTATATTATTTTAAAGCCAAACCAGGAGAAAAATAAGGAAGAATCTAATGGTATTGTAGTTTTAATCTTGTTACAGTATTTTTAATCAAAACTCATAAATTTTTACTTTGGACAGATTTGGCTCCTGCTTCTTCCAATGGAATTCGAGAAGAGTCTCAAATTGACTCTGATGGAATTCCGGTGCCTAAAGTGGTCATTCATCCATTAGATAAAGTGAAATTGGGATGGCAACGTGTGTACAAAATAGGCGCCGGTTTAGCGAATTTAGGCAATACTTGTTTTCTAAACGCTACTTTGCAATGTCTAACTTATACGCCGCCATTAGTTAACCATTTACTAGAATCAAACGAACATTCAGCTACTTGTAAGTACAACTTTTGTTATTTAAGTTGTATGTTTGAACTACCACTAACTATTTTATTTATAAAATTATAGGCCGGAATGTTGGTTTTTGTATGATGTGTGAACTACAGCGGCATATTCGTAGAGCATTGGAAAAGAATGGAGAAATTATTAAGCCACAGTGTATTTTGCAGAAGCTTAAATGTACGATAATCACTAAATTTATTTACATTTTTTACAAAAGATTTATATAATCTTATTTGTACCAGCTATTGCTGCTCATATGACATGGGGAAAGCAAGAAGATGCTCATGAATTTCTTCATTATGTAATGGAATCTATGATCAGCTCTTCCATAAACGGTTTATCTCATGCAAAGTAAGTTTTTCTCGAGCTCCTAAAACTAAGCTTTTAATTTAACTATTAAATTTATCAGGTTAGATAAGCATAGTTATGAAACCACGGTAGTAAACCAAATTTTTGGAGGCTATCATCGATCACAGGGTAACTATAACATATTGTTTGTTACTGGTTTTGGTTTACTAATGCAATTTTTTTACGTTGTAGTTGTTTGCCTTAGGTGCAAAGAGAAAAGTGATACTTATGATCACTTTATGGATGTTATGTTGGACGTAAAAGTAATTTTGTTTAGCTTTAAATGTTACTTTTTAAAAACTATTGATCTTAAATGTTAAAATTTCTAGAATGTTCAACAATTTGAGAACGCCTTGCATCATTTTGTACAACCAGAAGTTCTAGATAACGAGAATGCTTATATGTGTCCAAATTGCAAGATGAAATGCCCTGCTAGAAAACGGTTTACGATACACAGGGCACCTCACATTACAACGTTTACTCTGAAAAGGTATAAAGAACTTGTACATTGTATTTGAAACGTCGAAATTAAAAATTGGCTTTGAATAATTTGGGCAGGTTTGACTACAGCAGGTCAATAGGTGGAAAGATTACAAAGCATATAGCGTTTCCTGAAAAGTTTGATATGCGAACTTATATGTCAAATAAACAGGTATTATTCGTGATTATAAATATTAGAAATTGTGGAAATAATATTGAAAGTTTTGTCATTTAAAGGGTCCACCGATTACTTACCTTCTTTATGCTGTTCTGGTTCATCAAGGTGTTTCGTGCAACTCTGGTCATTACTTTTGCTTTGTTCGAAATTCGAATAACTTGTGGTACATGATGGACGACAGTAAAGTAAGTTTCAATTTGTTTAAATGAATGACAGATTATTAATGACAATATTTTTTTTTTAAGGTTCGGCAGGTCAGTTTGAACTACGTTCTCAGTCAGCAAGCTTATCTGCTTTTTTACACGCAAGTTCCAAATAATGGAAACATTTCCAAGGTAATAGATTTTGTTTAGTGTTATAAAGGAATTGTTTGTTCTAATGCTTGTTCGTGTAATGCAATAGAGTTCAATTTCTCCTCCTCCGCCTACAAAGCAGCCTTACACGCCATTGTATTCAACGCCAAGTAGCTCGGCTGCTAACGGATCTGGAAGTACGGTTAACGGAAGTGTAATGAACGAATCGTTGAGTGGTTCGGTTTCTAGAAATGGCGGTAATCAGACAATTGGCAATTTAGTCAAGCCGAAACCTTCTCTTTATACTGCTATGAAAAATGGAGATAGTTCTGTGACAGGCTCGTCCTCCAGCACTTTTAGAAATGCATCTTCCTCGTCTTCTTCAACTAACGGTCTGTCGTCTACGAGAAGTAGAATTTCCTTTGATTTTAAGTCGACAAATGCTCAAAACACAATTTCCAAACTTGTATCTGGATCAACGACGAATGGTGATGGTGCCAGTGCCAGAAGCGGCGGCAGTGATTCATCGACGGAGTCTAAGCATCCACGCATTGTCATGCATATAAAAAATGGTAAAGTCGTGAATTACAATCAGCCTTATTCTAGCTCGGCAACTTCCCCTGCTACTTCTGGACAGACGCAAAAGACTTCTAGCTTGGTTCCATACGGCGCTGATTCGTCAGAAGAATCAGATCAAGACAGTTGTGTGAGGTCGGCGACTGTCAGAACGGCAAGTTCGGCAAATCCAGGTAAAAATATTGAAAATAAGGACGGCTTAAAGTCAAGGTTAAAGTTGGAAGGTAATTCAAACTCATTGAAATCAGACAATGAAAATGCCAATGATAAAAGTTTATCCAATCATACAACGAATACAAATAATAAAAGTACAAATGTTGAAGGCACACTGACTGTACTAACAGCAGCGGTGATTAAAGCGAATGCTACGTCTCAATGGATGGTTCAGGACAGTAACCAGCAGTCTCCATCTCTCAACTCTGAGGGAAGTACTACTTCGGTGAACTCAACCACTGGCTGGATTGTGCGCGAAAAGGCAGATGCAAAACGAACCGAAGGTGACGTAAGTGAAAATCTCGCGTTGATAAAAGTGAAACTCGAAGGTGCAAATAATGAAACTGCGAGTGACTCAAGGGATGCGAAATTTTGGAGGAGACATTCCAAACCTGATAAGTTAGTAAGTAGCGAAAGCGTTGACAGTTCAGAGTGCGGCGTAGTAATCAATGGAAACCGATGCAGCCCTTCGGAGGACAACGGCAAAGGCGATAATGCTGATAGTAAGAGTGTAAAAACTGTGATTAATGGGTGTAAGAGACAATCTCAGTCACCAGAAACTGAGGGCGATGGTAATGAAAGCAGTAGAAAACACAAAAAGAAAAAGAAACATGGTCGAAAAGATGGCGACTCACCTGCAAATGAATTTAAACATAAACGAAGGTGACTATTGTGTATTATTAGTTGCATATTGTACAGTTTTACTAAATCAAATGTTTTATATATTCAGTAGAGACGAAGTAGACGGCATGGGCGACGGTCATTCTGTGAAGAAAAAGCGAAGACACAGCAGCAGTCACAGCCGAAGTAGTGATAACAGTTACGAATTAGAATGGGTAGAAAAAACCAAGGAAAGTTTAGAAGAAGAAAAATGCCAAGCTGCCCAAGGTAATGAATGTTAAATTAGTCTAGGAAGCTTTACATTCTAACAAATTCATTTTTTTAATGAAGGATTAAAATCAAGAGAAAGCAGCGAAGATCGGTCTTCAAGTAGTGGTTCTAGTGGTGTAAAAAACGGTGACATTCCAGCTACATCGTTGGGGTCGTCTGATAGTGACGGTGCAGCCTCGTCTGTCACAGCTATCAATGGTACTGCAGCCGTTGAAGAACTGTTACAGAAAGGAGGCCGTGGGTATGGTAAAGGTGGTACGTAATCTATTTATTGTAAAGATTGAGTGGGAAAATGGTGTAAGTTCCATAAAACTGTAAATGATAGTAAGTTGCATGTTGCACTAGTGGTTTAAAAATGAGATCTACTTCGGTTTCTCAAATGTAATGTTCAGTTTAAAATGTAATGAAATCTTTCTGCTGACAGTGTCGGCTTGGGACGGTGGACGTGGCTGTGCATTTAGATTTGACTCAAATGACGAACATAAAGAAGTTAATGACAGTTATAACGACGAACTAGATCGGGGAAATGTAAGTCATTTATCTGAATTTAGTGTTTAAATGCTATAATTTATGATTTAATATCTCCAGACAAAAAAAGTTCGCAATCACAATTTCCATCAATCTGGACCTCGATTTAATTCCAATCCTTTTCAACAAGCGCAAGAAATGAAAGCGAGGGGATACAGTTTTAACGTACGTGTAATTATTTTGATTTAGTTTGAGTTGAATGAATCAAACATTAATAACGATATTAATCAAAATTAGACTCGACGCCCTATGCGAACGAATTCATCTTATCATTGGGACGGTTATCATAAAGGTGGCCATCATTTACCTAATCATCACAATAATAATTACTACGCAAACAGGAATCGCCATTATCCTCGTCATAGCAGTTACTAAAGGTAAAAAAAAAGTAAATCGAAAACGTAACTACTTTTGACATCAATTAGTCTTCAGTCATTATAAACTATTTTGTACTGCTATGACATCAACAGACTGCCATTGAGGTAAGATACAGTATATAAAACAAATTATATATAAGTGGCATTCATAAGATTCTCCACCTCTTGGGCAGGTACAGAGAGTAACATGTCCAATAAACAACACACACAAAAGAAGAGAAAAAAAACAAAACTATAATGACCTGCCTTATTTTAACGTCCCTGTAATTAAGTGTACATAAATAAGAATTGTGTATATATAATGAACCAAATTATAGAAAATATATATACACACATTCACAGCTACAATATACAATATGTATATCTAAATAATTTAAAAAATATATATACCTTTATCTGGTATTGATGTAAATAATCAGGTTTAAAAACGAATCCCCCAGTTTATTCGTACTAAAATAGCAACAAAACAAAAAATTCAAAGAGTTATTCAATAATCAAGTTTCAAATTCATTATGTTTTGAAGATCAAGTGTTGAGTAAATGTGCAAAATTAAGCTAAAGAGAGAGAGAGAGAGGTGGTTCTGGTATTAATGGTGCATTCACTTTTATCATTTCCTTATTCAGTTCACAGTTAACTTGAATGGAATTGGTTAATGTGAAGTAATATACACATGCTTGTACACAAACAAATAGCAAAATTGAGACAAAAAGAATCTGCAAAAGTTCTGTGAAACCTGAAGTAGGAACCGACTCAACGTCTTTCCTACTCCTCTGATCTTTGTTCTTGTGACTTTTGTTTTTATGCCATCTATTCAAGAGATACCTCAAGAAAAATCACCTGAGTGCACCTGTCTCCAGTCACTGAGCTTCTACAGTTGGTGAACATAGAACTAGAACATGGATCCATTCTTTAGCTCCTCAAAATTCACTGGATGAAGTCATGTTGAGAAGAAATATGTGATTTGGAAGCTTAAGACAAAAAGGATCTTAAAGTACAATTCTTAAGCTTTGAAATGACTATAATTATTTGTTTTCAACATTACTTAATCCAGTAAATTTTGAGAATTAAAAGAACGAAACCTGAAGTAAGAACCGATTCGACATCTTTCTTGCTCCTCTGATCTTGGGTCTTGTAACATTTGTCTTTATTCCATCTATTCAAGAGATGCCTCAATTACCTGAGTGCACCTGTCTTCAGTCACAGAGCTTCTGCAGTTTGTGAAAATAGAACTAGAACATGTCTCCATCCTTTTGCTTCTCAAAATTCACAGCTAAAGAATTGAACTTTAAGCTTAAGATTGTCTGATCTTGCTATTTGGTTTTGTTTTTGCTCTGCAAGCATGTGTGATTATTTTCTAGCTCCCTAAATTGTTTAGAAAGGATTTTTTTAAGAAAATCAACTTCAGATTTTTATCTTTTCAGCTAAACAGAACTGCACCGAAATATTAAAAGACCAAACTCAACTCTCTTTTCTACAAATTACTAGATGATTACCGGTAGATATACATAACTTAGTTTAAGCTGCTACACACCATTATAAATTATTAATCAAAGAGACAGTTATGCAGTTGCAACCTAACAGTAATTGTGATATCCAATGTATTTGAAATATTCATCAGTTTTTTGTTGTTTTTTTTTTCTTCCTAATTTTAAATTTTTGCTTGTATGCGTGATGTGTCTGATGGGTCACACAACTACTGTACTGTCATTTCTGAAGGTGCAAGGGATTTTACATTGGTTTTTTTTTTTTTTTGTTTTTTTAATTGGCATTAGTGAAAAATGGGCAGGTATTATTATTTTTTATTGATTATTATTGTTATTACAGCTAAAAACATTCACAACAACGCGTACACTGTCACTTGTTTTTTGATTCAAATTGTATGTGAGGAACTAAAAAATTAACATGAAATGGTTAAGTGAGGTTAAGGATGAGGATGTGTTAGCGTGTGTAAAGTTAACAACAATTAATTACTGTCTTATCAAGTGACTTTAGTTGATGTAAATTATTTTTTAAAAAGAAAATAGTGATGGTAAATGTACATTATAGCCATTCAGAGTAAAAAAAGGGACATTAAAAAAAACACACTTATTTTAGCGTCGTTGTGACAGGGTGGGACGTATATCAAATTTATTGCATTTATAAATCGTGTTAAACATGAATTGAAGTTCATTTAAACATTTGATATTGTTTTTAAAAATTTCGCAAAGCGAGGTTTTTTTTTCTTTCTTCAAACTATAGACAACAGTCACATGAAGTTAGTTACTGACACACATTTTTTGGAAACTTGTAATTATGTAAGTGACTGTAATCAATTCTGTATTACAATATGTGCAAGCCATTGAAATTGTTAATACTGTATCTATATATTTTTGTTTTATTATTTTTGTTTTTTTAATTTTTACGTTTCGAGCTATTAACAGTCTTGTAGCCTGTGTAATAGGAACGAATTCATTCATAGAGGTTCTCTGTATGTCGATGCAAAAAAAGACTTTATTTGTCGGTTGCAAATAACTGTATAACGGTAACAATACCTGTTGAATTGTGTAAAGTCCAAATCACATACTGATTCATTTTGACTAGCTGTGCTTTATAAACGTTGTCGTATTTATAACTTGTTTAGATTTTTGGGTTTTTGTTTCGACCTTTTTACGCGAAATCGACAGGTGTTACTACAGTGGAAGTCGTTTAACGCAAAATACTGTAGCATTGCAGTTCTGACTGAAGATTATGAAGGCATTTTCATACCTTTTTTTGTTTTTTAACACGAAAAGATTTCACTGCTTTCATAAACTGGCTTGAGAATGCAGAGAAAATCACAATTTTGATAAGTTTTTATGAAAACAAATATAAAAAAATGAGACAAAACTCCATTGGAACTGATGATAGTTAGTCTCGTTTCTTTATTGGTGTTTTCTTCCCTCAGTGTGTAGAAAGAAACGAGACAAAACTCCATTAGAATTAATGAGAATTAGTCTCGTTTCTTTATTTGCATTTTTTTTCTCAGTGTCAAGAAAGAAACGAGACAAAATCCCATTGAAACTGATAAAATTTAGTCTCGTTTCTTTATTGGCCTTTTCTTTTCAGTGTTATGATAGTAATGAGACAAAACACCATTGGAACTGATGAAAACTAGTCCCGTTTTTGAATTACAAAATTCTATTAAACACGAAAAACTATTTCGGTCCCAAAACCTTTCGTGTTAAACAGTAAAAAGAGTAAAAGTAGTGTAAAAGAGTTCATTTTAACCTTTGAGTGAATCTTTAGGCTTTTATTAGTTCTTTATATATAAACAACTATGGTAGTTGAACCGTCAAATGCCATTTTATACAAATATTTAAAAAAATTAGTACATTTGATCAATTATGGCAATCGGAACACTATAATACTGTATAATGCTCTTTTTTTGCGTGGAAAAAGTGGATTTTAACAAGTATAAATTTAGTATAGCAGTTAAAACATTTCCCAAACAAGGACGGAGATTTTTGGGACGACTAAACTGGTGATAACACTGGATAGCAAATTGACGCTATGATTATCGAGGACGGATAAACCAGCAATGTGTCTCACACCTGGTCCTGGTCGTGAAACAACGCGACCTGTTTTTTTCTCAATGCCTGTAAAACAACAAAACAACTGTTCATACAGTAACTTTAACCCAAAAAACCTCATTAAAACGACATAAATTATTACCCGAGTATTGCAGCGTGGCACCAAGAAGAGAATCGAGAACAGAACCAAATAACCCAGCAAAAGTACCAATAATAACAACAGGCCATTGAGGGACAATTTCTCCCAATTGATAATTACTAAATGTTATTAAAAGGCAGATGTAATACGTCAACCCAATAACAAAACCTCCTGCAACACTGAAAAAGATTCCAGCAACTGATACACCACCATTTGTACCTGTAAACAACATTTTAACACAATTCTAGATAAGCAAAAACCTGTTTAAAACTAAATTTTTAAACCTTTAGGAACCGATTTTCCTGTAGTTATGAGGTAAGGTGTGGAGTATTTAACTACAGTTCCTAATTCCGAAGCCCAAGTATCTCCATTGCAACAAGCGACGGCTGACATAACTGAAATTGCCAACCAAGAAGCTCTGTAATCACTTTTGAAATCAATTATTCTTTCTCCGCAACCACAGTCAATCATATACAACAACGCCAATTCAGCAGCCATTCCTCCATTGCACAAAACCTGCATCCAATTTCGCTGTCCACCTATAAACATTGTTCAAAATAATGGAAAAAGACAACCACCAAAAACACATTACAACACAACTTTTACCTTCTTTAAAATCTTCATCAAACCGCTTTTTGAATGTGCTGCGAAATTTGGTGGCTTTTGACGACGTTAGAAAGAAGACCAGCAAGCAAGTCATGAAATAGTAGCTGCTGTATGTAGTAAGAAATCCAATAAACAAACCTAAATACGCATTTATCAAACAACAGTTATATTTTCATACAAGTTCTCATTTAAGTTTTTTATTTGCCTGCTATAGCTCCAGAGAAATCCAGACTTTTTCGTTTCAATCCATAACAAGCCATAAACACTGGAACCGCAATTGAAAGTAACCAACGTCCAGGAGATGCAGCACTTGCTAAAAACAGACAACAATTTGTAACCAAATAAAAAAAGCCCTTATAAAGTAATACAATACTGTATTCACTTACCATCATTATTATCGAAAAATATTGCAGAAATAACCCAAAATGTTGTAGAAAAAGGCAAAGCAACTGCAAATAAACACACCACGAATACACCTAAGGACTCCATTCACAAGCCAACAGCAGCAGAAGATGATGATAATATCCTTGTTAATATTCAAACGATTGAATAGACATAACTATAACTGCTATTCTTGATCGTGGAAGTAAATATCACAGTGAAATATCCCTTACAAATCGAATTGGTGTTGTTAATTCCTAATCTAAATAATGAAGAAAAGTCATTTTGTAAACACAGCAGTAACGCATACACACAGTTTTGGTATTCCCACGCAACAGCTGTACTGTCTGTGATCCCTTAACATCCTTTGACCTTCAGATTATTAGACTTCTCATGTTCAACACACAATCTTTTATTCATCCGAATTATTTATTACACTTTTCTGCATGTCAAAATGACAACACTGGGAATTTTTTTTAAATGTTGGCATTTGAGAGAGACCGAGGATTAGTAATGTTACTTTATGCTAAGTTGATTGGAGTGTCAATGGGAGGTGCTTAACAGCCACGCCTTTCAACAGTCAAGCACAACTAAACTACTTGATCCATGAACGCGCGCAAATACGTTAATTACGGTAATTTAGTTTTATAATTTGTCATAACTTTAATATCAGTTAATTAAACTAAGCATTTGTGATGTTAATTGAAGATTTACAGTGTTTATAACTGTAATTTTAACTCCTTACTTGGTCAACGACGCCTGTAGCTGTCAAGTCAACATTTTATTCTCCATTGTGGAACGTCAAGTGTGCAAGTGGACGCCTTGAAGTTGGATCAAAGACAAACTTATCTTTAAATGTGTGAACGGTTTAAAAAGTGAATTAAGTTTCAGTAGAAATTTTACTTACGGTACAGTGAATGTTAAATACAGTTAATTGAAAACACTTTGGAGTATCTGATCCCAATCAGAATGACTGGTGCCACGAACCAAACTTCTTTGTTTCACCTAAAAGTATCAAAGTTAATATTTTTTTTGATAGACAAATCATTGTTGACACTAGTACTGTACTTGTTGACAGAATGTGATAAAGTGCGGTGTCAATTCCACTTTCTTTCTCAACATGAATTGAATGGTTGTTGAAGTCCATTTATGCAGCGCCAAGTCTCCACCTGGAAAACTCAATAGATCTTCTTTAAATATGGAACCAAAGACAGTTACCTGGATTTAGGAAATGCACATACCAAGTTCAGGACAGTTTTGCATCATCGAACCAAAGTAAGAAAATATTTCGTCTACAATATCGCTGTTTAGACTCTTCTGCGTAAACAAAATCAGTTGTTATTGATTTTAAACGATTGATTTGAGTTTCAAAAATGTTGATTCAGTTAGGTACGTTAATTAGTAGATTTAAAAGACTGGAGTGCAGTATTTTTAACTGGGACACCGATTGACTTTGGTTATTATTCTGGGAACTTGTGAGTAGTTTGCAAATGCTAATTGTTGCTAAAACCAGATGTGGATCTGAAGAGAAAAGTGCTTGAAGCAAAACGCTGGTTTTGAGGTTAAGCTAAAATCATAATGGAAACTAACTTAGATTGATAGTCAGTTAAATAAGTTAATTTAAAAGTGTTTACAGTTATCTGTAGTTGCTCAAAGGTCTTGTGTTTTGCTGCGATTGTTAAAATAGTAAAAATACTCGATTGGAGTTCTGCATTGTTTTCAATTACGTCAGATGAAAGAACTTGGTCTAATGTTTTCATAATTTCTCTATTGGATAAGAAAACCTCGATTCCTTTACAAATAAATAATCATTAATGCGCATTTGTTTATAAAAAGATTCAAAACTTACCCTGGAGATTTTTTTCCAGGTGAAATTTTGAGAGAAAAAAACTTAAGCAATGCAGTGATTGTTGCAAGACCGCAATCGAGTTCTTGCTCCAAGCTAGTGGAACTAACTTTATCACTAAAATTAATCAAAAGAAACACCGGTTTATAGGAAAAACATTTAAGTTTTCATGCGATCAACGTTATTACAATGATAAAAGATGGCTTGTTCAAAGATGTGATTGTCTTCTTCAGTCGCTGTCAATTGCTGCTGAGACGACAACGTATCAGAGACGAATTTTAAGAAAGTGACAATCAACTCTTCTGTTAATTGCATTTCAAAAGTTATTATTATGATATTTTAATTGATCACTTAAGAGCTGTTATATTACCGTCTAGTGTCTGGAGTAACATTTGGTTGGAGATGATGATAGGAACTCGTTGAATTAAAGTGAAAATAAAGGAAGAACTAAATGTTTGCTCATCAATAGCTTGCTTGAGAATATGAGTGCATTTAGTTTTCAGTTCAGGATCACCGAAGGTAGAACAAAGGCAGTTCTAGGCAGTTGAAATATAATGGCAAATTAATATCGAAATAAAGTAAAATCAGGTACAGTGGCATCCGTTTAACGCGAACTCGCTTAACACAAAAACTCTGTTAACACAAAACAACATTGTGGTTCCGACTGAACAATAGGCATTTCTCTTAACACGAAACAAAATCCGCTTAACACAAAATATTTTGCTTCTCCAAATGAACAATACTTACATTGCCTTGAGAATGTAGAAAAAATCAAAATACAAATCAATACCAAGAAAGAAACGAGACAAATCACCATTGGAACTAATGAGAATTAGTCTCGTTTTTTTATTGGAATTTTTTTCTTAATGTTAATAAAGAAACGAGACAAACCTCCATTGGAATTCACGATAATTAGTTTCATTTCTTTATTGGCATTTTATTTTTTGTTTGTTAAATGCATATTTTGAAATATAAATAGTCTTTATAACATGATTTACTGTAAGAAATGTCATTTTAGTGAGAATTTTTATATATGTTTCGTTGAAGACAAAATTCCTTTAACACGAATAAAGTGTTTGGTCTTGACCTTCTCGCGTTAAACGGATTCCACTATAATATCAAACTAAAGTAAAACCAAGCATGTTAAATTGAGTTTACCAGAAAAACTCTTGCGATGTTATTATCTTTTAAACTCTTCAAAATGAAGCCATATTCTTCATCTAATCTTGCAAGTTGCTCATCAAAAATGCAGAATTTTAGCTAGAAAATGATCATATTGGCAAGCCATGTTTAATTAGTTCAAGTTTAAGGAAGAGTCTCTTACTGTGTTCATTGCTATACTGTCTGTAATATTTTTAATGGAAAAAATCCATTGAATAAACAATTGGCTGGGAGTGTAAATTAAATGGTAGTCGTTGAACTGCTGAATATAACGAAGTAAAATGTTTACACCTTCAATTATACAAGTTAATTAGTTTAGATTTAAATGGCAGTATAGGCTTATCAAAGTAGATCAAGTCCAATTTTCAAACCAAATAAGTCATCTTGTAAATTTTTCTAATTTAATAGAGAAGTTTGATCCTAAAATGGTGCTACATCAACTTTACCTCAAAATATCTCGAAATGTTTTTTGATGAACTTAATCCTCTTTGATAATTAACTACAACCAACTAGACCAAACTTACTAACCTTTGTTATAAATGTCAAGGAATTTGTGTTCCTTGACGCTCAGTTCTAACTTGAAGTAGCAGTTCTAGTTTAAATTAGCTTTTAGAAATATATATATTTTTTTTATTTTTAAAGCTAATCTACTTACAGCCATTAAAAACAGAAGAAATTTAAGTTCCCAAACATGAAAATGATCTTTCTGAGTTATAAATTTGACTAATGCTGGAAGTAATTCTTCACAGCTTGAAAATCTGTCGAATTTTTAAATGTATTAATATTGAAAAGAAATTTTTATCAAAAAGTTACGATTGGTTGTGGACTACGCTGTAGTATTCAAGAGATAAAATACTAAGTATCACGTCTTCATTTTGACTTTCTGTCAGTAAATTAGCAAACGTTGTCGGAGCTCCTCTGAGATACTGAAATCCAGCATCAATATTAACTATCAGGCTGTGATCAATGGAGCTTTTGATGACGTTAGTGAATATAAAGTTTAATAACTGATTGCGCTTGTTAAAAATTTCTTTATCTCTAAAATAGTTATTGCATCGTTAGTTAAAAGTTTTCGTTAATTAACTTTGATGAGGAAAAGACATGTATGTTACCCATCAGTTTGGGAAGAACTGCTTGATGAAAAATGAGAAGTTATCTGAAACGCTTGACGAAGGAAATCGATATTGACGAGATTAATTGCAAACGTTTCTGTTGTTTGTTCAGGTTGATCAGATGAAAAAAAATGACGAAGACAATCGAAATATGCAATTGCAATTGAGAGGTTTCTTAAACATTTTGGTCTGGCCTTTTAAATGATTAAAGCTAAGAATTATTAGAAAGCTGAGAGTTATTGAAACCGAAAAGGTTCACTTGCTTGTAATAAAGGAAACACAGCTTGTTCCAGTTCTTGTAAAACAAAGTCTCGAAGATGTTCCAGATTTGAGTCATGAATTGATAGTTTTTGACTGTTTGATTGACTATTTTGACTGCTTTGTTGTTGACTGTTTTGACTATTGCAATTGCTGTTGGTTAATGAATTTCTTTGACTGTTATTTAGAAGGCGTTGACTGTTCAGCATTTCTTGGCTGCTCATAAGATAAAGTTCTTCATGACTCATTGCAAACTGAATCGGATGAATTTCAAAAGAGGCTCCAGAATCCGTTAAATCTTGGCTGTAATCATCATGCAACCTGTCGATATCAAAAAGCAATCTCAATACTTAAGTAGTTAGTAAAATTGTTTAGATGTTGTTATACTTTAAAGTTTCTCTGTAAACATTTAAATACAACTCTAATATGAAATCTGAATTATAGGTTTGATGGTTTTCGCTGCTGTTCATTTCCTCAACGTGATAATTAAGCATGGAACTCATACTCTTCAAATTTTCTTGAATGGATGCAAATGGAATTGGAGAAAGCAAACGGCTTCTTCTAAACTTACAACAATTTCGTCTTAGACAACGGTGACAACAGAATGTTATTGGTAAGAACATTTTAAGGACCTTAGTAAGTAAGAGAAGGCGATTATAGCAGTGAGAGAAACGTTTTTTAAAGGGTCTGCAATTCCTCTTTTAAGAATATGCAAAATATGCATTACTTTTTTAGTGCTCTTGAAAATTACTGCTTTGTTTGGTTGTCTGCAAAAATAAGGAATTAATTTAAGATCTCCAAAATCACAACTTTACCTATTTTTAATAATAGTTGCAAGTTGTAACATTGATAATTTACAGAACTTAACGACCTTTCAAATATGGTGCACAGCAATTTAAAAGCCATTACTAAAATGTTAGTTCGGTGGAGTGTGAAAGATGTTTCAATAGCTTGAATGATCACGTCAATACCTGCAATTACAGTAATTAAGTGTAAAAAAAATGCGTTCAATTAGATTTATTACAACTGTAGTTTACCGTAAATATTTAAGCATTCAAAGTAGAAACATCGCTCCTTTGCAAAATGCATACAACAAGACACCAAAATTCTAAAAATACATTAAAAGTTTAAGCATTAAAAATCATATTTATGACTTGTAATAAATAAATCACAGATGCCAATGTTTTTACTCAGTTAGCTGTTCATCAGTAGTGTAGAAAGCTTCAAGAAGAACCGAGCCTATTTTGTTGTCGATAAGCAACTTATCATAGTTAGCGTTGTTATGGTTTAGTAAACTTAGTAAACATTGAGCAGCTGCAATAACCAATAGTTTATCACTAGTTATAAAGTATCTTTTAATCACTTGTGGTAAGGTGACGTTTTTAACGTTGACGCTCATCAATATCTCTACATTACTAGAGTCTGGTTCATTTAGCAACCCTCTAAGAAGATCTTTTTGAGAATTTAAAACTTTATTAAGACCAGATTTAGAATCAGGAATTAGGATCATTATTAGTTAGTTTACCTAATCCATTTTTTTGAATGAATTTGTTTGATGATAAATGAAGTGTTTGAAGTAGAGATGATGAGATTGAAGATAACACACCGTTTGGTGCTGTTGATACTCCAAGATTTGTTAATTTTACCAAGACCAGTAAAGCCCATCGTTGAATATCTTCGTTGTTAACATTTAAGACCGAATCCCACAACGTACTTAGGTGATTTGGCTCTGTGAGAAAGATATTTTAAAACTGATTTGATTGAATTCAATTAATTACCATTATTTTTGGCGGTGAAGAAGTCACTTATTGATGGTCTGCAATCAATTACCGCTGCTAACACTCTTAAAGTGAATGCTTTTGTTGCTTCATTGCTGAATTTTAGAATCTGTAAACATTAATTAATAGTTTAGAGTTGTTTTGGATGATGTACTGTATGAAGCAACAAGTGTCTAAGTTACATCCTAGCAAATCATCTTTTATTGGTGCTTTGCTAATATTTTGAGACTCTAAGCTTATGTAGCTTTGTGAAATTGGTATTTTAGTTTAGTTTGTAACTGATTTTGGTTCTACTTGTGATCGTTTTTAAGGTTTTAAGGGAATACCCGTGTGTTAGATGTCGCGCCTTCGTTCTTTGAAAGGACGAAGAGTAATAAAAAGTGTAAAAAGAAGGTTAGAAAGTTAAATTGGCGTCACTATTCAGGGCCATAATTCCATTTGAGGCTGTTCGATTTAAATACCATAAATATATTTCTGGCTGCTTCTAATCTCGTAATTTTCAAACACCACCATCGCCAGCTTTAGCCGCTCAACCAAAGCAGCTTTTTCGGTTATGAAAAGTGCAGAGTAGCAAAAATTTAAACAACAAACGACGACAATTTGATGAGTAATAGTAATTCCTAATAGTAATTTTGAAAAGGAAGTAAAATTTGAACCCTTGTTTTTTTTTATTTGTTTTTTAGAATTAAATGTTGCAGCCAACAATTTCTTTGACATGGTACGTGTTATTAACTGCTTCACAAATGTTTCTTTTATGTACATTTACTTGGATATATACACACATACACAAAATTGAGTCATTCCTGTCTAAAGAAATTTTGGAAAGTGTCCAAATTGAAACCAAAATTCAAGTACTTATATGGTACCGTAGTTGAAAGAAGTCGTTTATCTGAAAAATCAACTCCCATTAATATCAATATCTATTGATCTGAAAGACTGATAGTTGTAAAAAAGTTTTTGATATACAGTAAATTTTTGTATCAGCACACAAACATTATGTTGGATGGATGTGTGATAAGGTCGCAGGAAAAGTGATGGTGTGTTAACACCTTCTTTTTCTTTTTCTTACTTGTAACTTACTTTAGGTAAAATAACATCCAGGGCAACCCACGTTTTGTCTTCATTTTGCACACAGCTCAACAGCTGAACGGAACCTGCAACAATTAAGTGGGTTAAATTCTTTCGTCGCCAGTTTATTCGAATTTCAAGGAACAGTGTCTTTCTTTTTCGTTTGCGTATATCTTAAAGCTATATAAATAAAAAGAAACGGCTCGTAACATTCGACTTTAAGATGCTTTCTCTCGTAAAGTTAGCATTTAAAGACGAAGAATTTTCTTTTAGTTTTGCACACACACACACACACATACAAGCAGTAGTAGTAGGGTAGAAATTGTTAAAAAATAAGTCAAAGACAGAAAGAGAAAGCAGCTAGTTCTATTTTGATGATGGTGTCAGATAACCTGAAAGGATCGAGAGACTTCGTTTTAGACTAAATTCGTAGCACTTTTCGCCAAGTCAAACTTTGCATTGCTTTTGCTGGTGCTATACAATGACATTGCTACTTAAACTCAAATCATTTCTTACGCAATGAGCTAGAAATGGAATAATAATTTACCTTCAAATTTAATTTCGGTTAATGTGTCAACTTGAGCTTCAGTAACATCTAGAAAACGCATTAAAATTCAATCAATTTAATTCAATAACTATTTACAGTATATATTTCTTTTGACGACATGCCTAACAAAGTAGTTAATAATGCAACAGTTAAATCTGAACTTTTGCTTATGAGATAGTTCATGTTAGACAAAGTAGACCTTTTAAAATGCTCTGTTAATTCAGTAACAATCAAGCATTTATCTAAGTTCAATGTATATGGCGATTGTAGTATTCGAATGACGCATTTAAGACAGAAAACTGAATTTGACTGAAACGACATGGAAGTTAGAACAGGAAAGCAGTAATGCAGAGGGTGTAACGAATGATTGTCTGTACTGAATATTATTTTGGGCTCCATATTTCTATTTAAATAAACATTGACAGGTTGACGAAGTGCAGTTTGGAACGGTTAGTTAAACGCCGCGAAGCTCTCGGCAAGGGAGATGAGGAAAGATGGAGAAAAAGAACGAACGAGAAAAAAAAAGAACAACATGGCGAGAGCATAATCTGGCTTATGACGTCATGGCTCAAAAGATAATGATGCAGCACTGTCGCATCCGTAATAAAACTGATCCGCGTGTAACAGCAATTTTGACTGCCAAAAATTCTTCCAGGCTTTTTTTAATGTTTGTATAAGTAAGAAATAGAGACATTTCGGCCCCCAAAAATATGATTTATGGGCTTATGTTGACACATTTTTAGTCGTCTTGTTAATAACTTTATGAAATTATGATTTAATATTTGGGGAGTTTAAAAAGGTTTTAACTAATTTTTTTTTGGGTTTACTGAATTTATGGCTTTAGCACTCTTAAGTTCAATGTATCTATAAGTTAGTTTTATAAATTTTAAGTTAATTAGAGTATTGATGGAAGCTCAGCCTGAAAGCAGGCTAACAGTAAATGAGGAGAAGCTGTGCTAGAAAGCGTATAGGGAAATACAGGGGCTGACTAACTTATAACTTGGTTCCTTATTTATAAATAACGTCAATTACACGTTGAAATATTGACTATATAAGAGCATGTTTTTTCACACCTTTCTTCAAAATTTTATATTGTTTTTATTACTCCTACTCTACAGTATCAGACTTTGTGCAGTGCCCAACCCGATTCTAAGTTAGCTTTTCTGTGATCTTTAAATACATTTTTGACTTTCCTCGTACATAAATAAGATTGAGATCCTTCATACTCGTTTTAGATGTAAAAGATTATTATTAAAGTGTTAGTAAACTTTTTTTCTAATGAATTTTAGCCAAATAACGGGAGCTTGAAGCTGCTTTGTTGTGTGAGGAACCGACAACTGGGAAAATTTAAAAGCTTTTTTTTTTCTTTCTTTCTTCTTCTCCAAATTTTATCTAACGTAAATTGGTTGCTGGGAGAGGCTTTGCCGGTCCGCTGCCTTCCTGTTGTATTTTTAGTTTGAGATGAAAGATCATTTTGCAAAGCACCTTGCATGGAGGAAATCCGAGCATGTGGCTCTAAAGAAGTAATGAAGACGAGTCGATGTTTGTTAGTTAAGTTTAAAAGAGGTGGAGACTATCATCGATTTAGCTCTGGTATATACAGTACTGTATAACTACAGAAAAATAGGTACCGGTATATGGGGAGAGACTGATATATGTGATGGCTAAGTACAAGTTCCAGACGGTAGTGTTAGCTTTAGTGTTTAAGCTTAGAGCAGGGGCTGGTTAGAGATTCCAATAGATTCATTCATTCTTTTGTACCTTATTAGGAAAAAGCATAAGGAAGCGCTAAACCAGGCTATATACAATTTTGGGGGAGTTGCAGTTTAAAGGAGAATAGACAAGACTTTTGAGATGTGTAAGTTGATGGGAGTTTCTTCTTCAAAGAATATTCTTTTGAACAAGAGAATAATTAAATTAACACATTGACTTACGATTACAAGATTACTTCATCGAAATCACACTGTTTTGTTGCGTTATTAAATCATTACAATCCATTATAAAACTGTATTGACTGTCTAAATACAAAATATTGACGGAAAAATCACTATGAATGATTTTTATAATCTTTCTTAAACTTTTCAAGTAACCACTCGATTAAAAAGTGCAATATGTTGTCGTTAAATAAGACTGCTATCAATCTTTCTTGTAATTCGGCTATAATTTATCCTTAAAATTGATCTTTGATTGTAATGTTATCTATCAAAAGTTATAAGTTGGATTTTAAAGTGTCTTAAAATTATAATGTAACGAATTGCATTGTCAGCGTAAAATTAAATGTAAACAAAAGTAACTTCAAAATAGTGTGATTTTCTCGAAAAACTCAAATATTCTCATGTTTTTAATTATTGCTTTTGAATTTTTCTGTAGAGATTATTCTCCCGAGTATTTTTGCATTTCTAAGCAAAACAAAAGTGGGAGAGATGCTGGAGATGGTGGTTTTATCTGAGATCCAGCCTCCTTACTAGACTTCCCAGCCAATAGAAGAGAAGCTTGTAAAGTTTTAGCCCTGGTCTCACGGTAAAACAACGTTTCCTAGTTGTTGTTCATCCCGTTTAAAAGCGTTCAGACCTCTTGTTGAATAGTTAGAACGGCTTTTGAACGTAAGTGGAACAACATCTAGTGCTCCTTCTCCTCTTTTATATTTATTATTTTAGTTTAATTACATTTATCTCATCAATTGCATTGCCTTCAATCGTTTGTGCGCGTGAGTGCTGTATATGAATGATTTTTATTTAATTTAATTGATTGGAAGTTTAATATTCGGTTGATCAGCAATTTTGGCGGATACGGTCATTTCAATTTTTTTTGATTCTGGAATACAACAATTTAGCAACAAATTTGGAAATAATCATCAAAAGTCTGTAATAGTGAGCATTTTACAAAGCATTGAATATGCAAATATTTTAAAATTCATTTATTATGAAGTTAAAAATTGTTTCCTAAGTTAAAAGTTTTTTTTTTTTTGGGCTTTGTTTTAGTTGTATAAGAGTACAAATGGGCATATATAGCACTCAACGATAGATAAACGATTAGGTTTTTTTTGTTAATTGTTTTTTAAAAGAAATTTTTAATTGAAATTAACAGGAAGTCGGAGCTGTTCTGCTGCAGTTGTGGTGTCCTTTGAGTGGCGGTGCTCAGTCGTGACAACGTTTCGAATATCTTCAAAGATATAACTTAAGCTCATTTGTGAGCCTGACGATTTCCAACTCTTAGCTTTTTAACTTTAACTCGACAACAATGGGTCCAAAAGTCCAAAGCGATGACCCCGATCCAACTGAGTTTTTGTTCATTTCTTTGGAACAGAAACGTATTGATCAAACGAAACCCTTTGATGCCAAGAAGGCATGCTGGATTCCCGACGATAAGGAAGGCTACTTGTTGGGAGAGATCAAGAGCACAAAGGGTGATCTTGTTACCGTAGATGTCAAAGGAGAAGTGAGTTGGTTTTAAAATATATTCAATTAACTTAATTTAACCGTTTCAATCAGATGCTGGTTACTGATCAGAATTTTGTTTTAATTTATTACAGGAAAGAACCTTAAAGAAGGACCTTCTTCAGCAAGTTAACCCTCCCAAATTCGAAAAATGCGAGGACATGTCAGAGTTGACCTATCTCAATGATGCCAGTGTCTTGTATAATCTTAAGGAACGTTATTACGCCAAGCTTATTTATGTAAGTACATCTTTCTGTTTATCAAGTTTATAATTTTTTTTTACTTGGTATGCTCACCATCATTTTTGGAATTATTTACTGAATAAAAATATATGTAATGGTGATAACTAATTGACGTCAAAAATGGTGAAGCAACTTGAAAAAATGTAAGAGAGACACAATTCAATGGGGAAGTCTTTATTTGGTTGCTCAATGTGCGAAGAGACAGAATTCCAGATGCGAAACTTGAACACTTTCCAAAAATAATCCTGAAGGGAAAAAAAATCTCTGATGAACTACACATTCCGAAAATACATCCGATTTAAGCAACAAATAAAGTCTTTTTTTGAACTTACTAAACTACATTTTTCAAGTGCAATTCCAAACTAAAAAAAAAAAAAAAAGAAAAAAGAAAAAAAAGATAAAGAAATAATCCAATTGTGTAATTTTATTGTTAACTTGTATTGTTATAAATTGATAGCTATAATATATTAATTATGAAATGTTTTTGATGTTTACAGACCTATTCTGGTCTCTTCTGCGTGGCCATTAACCCTTACAAACGATACCCAATTTATACCAACCGAACAGTGCAAATTTACAAGGGTAAAAGGAGGAATGAAGTCCCACCTCACATTTTTGCCATTTCTGACGGTGCCTACAATGACATGTTGGCCAGTGAGTGATCACATCAATTTATTTTCTTAAAATTATTCAAAAAACAAAAAAAGAAACAGTACTTGAAGTTAATATGCTAAAAATTATTTAAAGATGTCAAAAAAAGAAAGAAAAAACTAGTATTGAAATGAAAACCTGAGGAGTTAAATTTAGAAACAAGCTAAGGAAAAAAATTCCGTTTTTTATTCAAGTTCTTTTGTTGGTTAAGGTAATCGTCCACCTCATCCTATATTTTTTTTCTGTTCCTTCCTATTTGAAAATAGGATGCTTCATTTTGCACTTGTCCATATATGGACTCCTTGAGGAAGAAATCCAAAGGGGAATCCGATAGAAAACACACCCTCTCTTCTTACTATGTCGTGTGTATGTTTGTATATTCAAACTTACGTCACACATCTTTTTGCTTTTTTTACTACTACTGGAGTTTTTTCTTCTTCTCTCTTTCATCTTCTTTAGATAACTATTTATAGATGACAGGGATTCTAGAGTTCCCTCATTCCCATTGCATTGCTATATATAGACACTTGCTTTTTACAACCACGATTATATTCTTGTACAGCTCGTAACCTAAGCCTGTAATTATTACGAGCAAGTTCAATTTTAAATGGTTACAATGTAAATGGCCATTTAACAATAGTGAAAAACAAACAACGTCATTACTTAATAATACCACAAGTCTAGAACTTTCTTAAGTGACTATAAGAAAAGGATTTAAAATAACTCAAGTGTCTTTTAATTTAATGTAGCGTATTATTGACTAAATTTTTAGATAATGATGAATAACCGATTTATTTTTAGGTGCAAAATATTACATAGTAAACATAATCATTATTCCTCTCGTTAACATTTTATTACTTATGACGAAAGAACCTAATAAACTGAAGAACTTCTTCTGACATCAAAATGATTTGCACATGTTACAAAATAGTACTGAAACTTTTTTGAAATTATTGTAAAAAATATATGAAATTTACATGATCATTTTTTATTTTTAGATCGTGAAAATCAGTCTATGTTGATTACGTAAGTATTTGTTAACAAGTCACTTAAAAATAAGTTGTTTTTGTTTGTGTATCATTATTATCAAAATATTCAAAATTCTAGAAACTTATCGATTTTAAAATTCAAATTCAATCAGAATTGTTTCTTCTAAATTTAATTGTTTTATCAGTTTAGTATTACAAAACTAATTTAGCAATTAAGGTACATGTGACCTTCCTATCCAACCTTCCTATGTATGTGTTTGTCTACCCTATAATTAGTGGAGAATCCGGAGCAGGAAAAACTGAAAATACCAAGAAAGTCATCCAGTATTTTGCTATCAGAGCTGCTTCCGGTTTTAAGCATAAATTTACAAGTTGTGTAAGTGATTATAACATTGTGTTAGAATTTGCATTATTTGATTTTAAAGCTGCGAACACATAAGTTATACGTTGGTGTATGTGAATACAATGCTTTAATTTAACTTAATTTGCAGCAAGAAATTGATAAACACCAATAGCTTTTTTTTATTTTATTTTTTTATCAAGTAATATTTGCTTTGTTTTCTCCTCTAAATGGCCTGTTGATGTCTTAATAATACACTACCTTACCTAATATTATTCTCCAAACCGTATACGTCCTTTTTATTCCCCTGTACTGTCGTCCTAAGTTCTAAGTTACGTCCGTCTTGTTAAGTTATCTTCGTTTATTTATCTCTGATTAATTTGGGGGTAATTCGTAAAACAGTGGTGAGTCTGGTGCCGGAAAAACTGAGAACACGAAGAAAGTAATTGCCTATTTCGCTAATGTCGGTGCTTCAACACCTAAAGAAGGTTCATCAAAAGACCCCAAATCGAAAAAGGTATTATAATCTCTTGTGCCCCAAAACGTTTTTCCCAATTTTATCTCACCTAGTAGATTTGTTTTGAACAATTTGTGACGTTGTTAGTTACACAAATGATGTTGATTCCTTTCTCCTTAGAGATTAGATTTTTTTTCTCCCTGAAACTACCTTAGCTGGATGGTGTGCAATAAAAGTTTCCTATTCCATACTTACTGTAGAGATAATAATCTGAAAAATCCTGATTCCAGAAATCCTGATGTTCAACTTTTGTTTATATTTCTTTCCCAAGTATCTTTACATTTTCTTTGATCATTTCTTTTCTATTTTATTATAATTAAACCCTATGAATTATTACTTAATGGTTATTAACTTTCTAGAAATAATTTTATTTTCTCTAATAACAATTTTTTAACACTTAAAAATGCTTTAATAGTAACAATGGTTGCTGAAATTGTTTTGCATGTTACTGCATTGTCATCAGTGCATGTTTCATGCTTACTTGTTGAAATCCCTTGCTCCTTTTTCTTAATGCTTTTGTATTAAGTTTTATAACTTTATGTAGGGTAACTTGGAAGATCAAGTCGTACAAACTAACCCTGTACTGGAAGCTTTTGGTAACGCCAAAACAGTGCGTAATGACAACTCTTCTCGTTTCGTAAGTACAATCTGCTTGAGGTTTTTGTCAAATAAATTAATAACACAAATTATTATTATGCTATAGGGTAAATTTATCCGTATTCACTTCGGTCCAGTGGGTAAATTGGCTGGTGCTGATATTGAAACTTGTAAGTTGTTTTTAATTATATTAATGGAGACTTGATTTGGTGATAAAACTAAAATTTGCTTAATGAATAGATTTGCTTGAGAAGGCTCGTGTCATCTCTCAACAGCCTTTGGAGCGATCCTACCACATTTTCTATCAAATTATGTCTAACAAAATCGCTAACCTGAAAGGTAAGATTCAATTAGTTACTGTAGTTAATAGTTATATTAAGGTAGTTATAAATTAGTAAACATTTGATCAGCCATTGTTAGTAATGGTGGTCAGTAGGATTCCTGTTTTCCATAATTAACTTGTTATTTTTTAATTTTTGAAATTTTTACTGCGAAAGATAGGTTAACAGCGAATTCAGAAATTTTAATTTTTTCCCACATATTAAATTCCCATAACATTTGCAACATAAAATCAATTTAAACATCTTGTTTTATTTCCACCATCCATTTAACGATTAGCAACGAAATTGCTCTCGGACAATATCAGAGAATACCATTACGTATCCCAGGGTAAAGTTGACATCCCCGGTGTCGATGACGCAGAGGAAATGGGTCTTACCGACGTAAGTTCTAGAAATAGCCCTCTCTGCCTGCCTGAACTTCATTTATTTAGTTCCTACAGTACGTCATTGTCCAACCCGTCTCGTCGTTTCAGTTTCCGTTCACCCTGACTTTTTCCTCTAGTTCCTCCAATTTCAATTTTTTTTTTTTCATCCTTAGCAAACGTTACTTAGTAACGTTAATTAGTTAATTTATTTTCCTCCTGTTGTGCTGGTCTACCCTATAGTTACAGGTTTCTTCTCCCAAAAGATGTTTTTGTCCAAAATCCTTTTGATTTTTTATTCCTCAATTAGCCCTCTATTTATAGATCCATGAATGATTTCCTTTTAGATTTTGGTGCTCGCAAAAGAAATATGTTTTGTCTACTTTTTTTGTCATGGTTTCAATTTTGAAGTTTTTTGATCTTGTTTCCTACTATCCTGTATCTTTAATCCTTATTCCTTAGTAATTGATTTATTGAGTCCATTTAGAGTCATCTTTAAAGGTAGACGTTTTAGTTATTTGATACTTTAGATTGGTCAGTGCTTTTTTTTCTCTCTTAGTTGTGTTGGTCTTTGATTTAGTTTAGTTTTATTCTTTTAATTATAGATTTTTCATGCTTGTTTTATAAGTAACAACAAGTTAAAATCAGTAATATGTTATAATTTAATGTGATTTTACATGCATTCGTATGTAAAAAATTTGTATAAAAAACTGATTTTAAGTTGTTTGTTTTGTTGTTTGAGTAGTGAGCGTTGACCCGCATATTTTTACTCTTTTCTATTTTCCCTTGTGATGTCTTTATTTAAATTACTCGAAAAATCAACTGTCATAAGTGCTAGTTGATATTTCGAGTTGACGTAGAAATTATAGAAAAATAGTTTTTGCTTTACACTAAAAAAAAATTCAAATGAGATTGAGTTTTATTTGAATTTTTTTTTGAGTTTATAACTGAGATGCTTGTAAGTACATGGACGACTTGGCAGTCTCCAGGGTCAATTGTCACACATTGATTGATATGAAATGTATATTATTTCAATCAGTCAAGTCAAGTTAATATCGAGTAATGATGGAGAAACATTTGGCTGGATTGATTTTCAGAAAAACTTTTGCTGAGTCCAAAAATCACCGAATACCATTACGTATCCCAGGGTAAGACATCAATCGCCGGATTGGATGACGGCGAAGAATTGCTAGTGACTGACGTGAGTCTCGTCAAATTAAATCATTCGTTATCTCTTTTTACTCTTTTAATTAACATTTTAAACTCTGGGGATAACAATGGGCAAAATTATGGCACTTAAATTGCTTAAATTCAAATTTTAAACTGTATAAACGTATAACTGACTAAGCAAATATTTTATTTTTGGTAAGTAATTTTTAGTAGTTTGTTTTAAAGTAGTTTTTTCTTTTTTGGTAAATGCATGTTGATTTACAATTGCTTGTTTGCGAGCATCACTCTACCAAATTCCTCAATCTTAAATGTTTTTTTTTTTGTATTTTGCCATTTGTCTGTATTTCCGTTGATATAATTTAGATTTTCCTAATCCTTAAATCACTTTATTAAATGGGTAAGACGGTCTATGTACTAATGATATAATATCTTAATAACCAAAACAGCAAGCTTTCGATGTATTGGGCTTCAGTGAAATTGAGAAAGACAATGTCTACTCTATTGTCGCTGCTGTCATGCACTTTGGTGAACTGAAATTCAAACAAAGGCCAAGAGAAGAGCAGGCTGAAGCTGATGGTACCCAGGAGGGTGAGAAAGTGGCTCACATTTTGGGATTGAACGCCGCTGATCTCTACAAGAACTTGTTGAAACCCAAGATCAAAGTAGGAAATGAATTCGTATCTCAGGGCAGAAGCAAAGAACAAGTAACCTATTTACTTTTTTATTTGAATTTCTCAAGATTTTAATGTTGAAATCTCTTCTTGTTTAGGTATATTACTCCATGGGTGCCCTTGCCAAGGCTATGTATGATAGGAACTTCAAGTGGTTGGTCAAGAGAGTAAACGAGACATTGGACACCAAGCAGAAGAGACAGCACTTTATTGGTGTACTGGATATTGCTGGTTTTGAGATCTTCGACGTAAGTCACAAATGCATTTATAATTTAAAAAATAATGGCTTGATATTTAATTGGGAGGGGAACAAACTAATATCATCAGCAGTTTCCATTATTTTCAGAATATGGATTATTTTTAATTTTGTTTTTCTAATGTAATGTCCATGTCCTTGTTAATTTGCTTTTTATTTACAATATGGGAAATTATTAAATGACTTAACATGTGGGGGAATGATGAATTATTGATGCTGTTGGGGTCCTTTTTGATAAAGAAATGGGACTAATAACATTAAACCAGATAGAAAAGTCCATGAGCACAGAAGCATATGTTATCTATGTTAATGTGTATAATTAGTTCAACAGTTTTGAACAACTTTGCATCAACTTTACGAACGAAAAATTGCAACAATTCTTCAATCATCACATGTTTGTGTTGGAACAAGAAGAGTACAAGAAAGAGGGAATTGAATGGCAATTTATTGATTTTGGAATGGATCTTCAAGCTTGTATTGAGCTTATTGAGAAGGTAACAATCAAAGCTAGGGGTGTACAAACCAAGTTAGGCTCAAGGTGAATAATAACTTAGTAAGAATATACTATAGAAAGAACAGTGTAACAGTTAGACACTGCTGTACCCACAAATTAGGGATTTGTTAGTTGTCCCGTTTTCAAACTTAGGCCTCAAACAACGTCCACTATTAATAACAAAATATTTTTCTCTTTTAGGTCGTCAACTGTGTGTTGTTTTGTACTGTCTGTTTAAAAGGGGGTCGTATTTGTTATGTTACTAAACTGTAAACATATTTTTTTAATATTTTTGATTTTTAACTTTTTTATGGTGATCTCTAGTATAACGGTTTTGAGCAACTTTGCATTAATTTTACCAACGAAAAGTTGCAACAATTTTTCAATCACCACATGTTTGTGTTGGAACAAGAAGAGTATAAAAAAGAGGGAATTCAATGGACATTTATTGATTTTGGAATGGATCTCCAAGCTTGTATTGAGCTTATGGAGAAGGTATTTTTTAAAAACGAGAGACAAAATTGGGCAGGGCAAATTTTAGGACAGGGTGATGAGTTTTTTTATTACAAATTATTTTTTAAATAATTGCTGTGAGGTCAGTGGTTTGGCTTTTCAACCATTTTTTACGACGTTTTTATTAATATTTTAGGAAATGCTGTTTTTTTATACTTTTTGGTTACTAAAAACATTTGAATTTTTCAGGATGGTTGTTCAGTGTGTGTTGATTTTTTTTTGGGTTTTTTTTTGCCTTTGGTTTTGTTGCTGTAACTTTGGGTGGCAACATTACTAAGCTTACTTTATCATAATTTGCTTTATTAATTTCCCTGGCTTTTAATATTTTTAAAAACCCTATTTTTTTTGCTTCCTTTTTATCGACTTAGTATAATGGTTTTGAGCAATTGTGTATCAACTTCACCAATGAAAAATTGCAACAATTTTTCAATCACCACATGTTTGTGTTGGAGCAAGAAGAATACAAGAAAGAAGGAATTCATTGGGAATTTATTGATTTTGGAATGGATTTGCAAGCTTGTATCGAGCTTATGGAGAAGGTAGTTTCATAAATCTGCAGAAGATCTGACAAAAATATCTTCCCAACTCGATACTACCAGTAGTTACAACTGATTTTTTTTTTGCCGCGTCATAACTAAGTTACTAACAAACTTTGTTTACTAGGCATCTAATTGGTTCAGAGTGCAGTTTAACTTTCATTTTTTAACTTGCACATTGAAATTAATTCTATATTTTTTATCTGATTTCCATCACACCACCACCATCTATCCAACCAACCATTCTCTATCTTAACCTCCATCAAACTTATTTCAAACACTTTGGGTCACTTTTTTCTCGAGATATTTTTACTCCTCCCTACTGAACACACTACAATTATAGTATAATGGTTTCGAGCAACTCTGCATCAATGTGACCAATGAAAAGTTGCAACAGTTTTTTAACCATCACATGTTTGTGGTGGAGCAAGAAACTTATAAAGAAGAAGGGATAGAATGGGAGTTTATTGATTTTGGGATGGATTTACAAGCGTGTATTGAATTAATGGAAAAGGTACTTTTTTACAAGCCAAAAACACCCCTTTCAATTTTGAATATTAGAAACTGTTTACCATTTTTATCAAATGTTATATATAAACCTCTCAAAAAACCTTAAATGTACCTCCATTACTGATATAATTTTACAGAATTTTGAATTGATCTACATGTCTTTATATCATTGGGCCCCTTATTCGTTATATATTCGTGAGTACCTGCCAAAATACTTTGTATAATTCTTGTATACCGTGTACGGTAAATCTATCCAGTGTGCATAAGGAGAACCAGACCAGTTTATCTGTGGGGAAAGGGGTAAATTATAATGTACTGTATATAACGGAGGTATCCTGTTTTTACCAATAATCCTATATTTCCAATCATTCTCTTTTAGATATTGAAACCAAACCATCCTTGATTCTGCCTTCACTTTGACTACCTGATCCGGAACCTTATTATATTTGTTAACTAAAAACCTTATTATTTTTTTTGCATTTTAGTATTTGTGCACTTTTTACCTTTGTAAAATTCCATTATGGATATTGGACAAATCCTCTGTCATCAAACTCCATTCAACTATATATATTCAATTTTCCTGTGAAACCTGAACTTACCCAATGTTTTTAAACCGATATTTTTTCTCTTTTTTTCCATTTTCCTGTTCCCAATTGTCAACTGGATGAACCAATTGTTACCATCAACCAACCATTATGCTCCTATCGCCTGTTCAACTTTGACCGATCAAACAAAACAAACCAAAACCAACCTATTTCCCCCCTCGTATTTCAACCTGATCCTGTTGTTTGTTTCCAACATTTCCGTTAATAGTTTAACGGATTTGAGCAAATCTGTATCAACTTCACCAACGAAAAGTTGCAGCAATTTTTCAACCATCACATGTTTGTGTTGGAGCAAGAAGAATACAAAAGGGAGGGAATCAATTGGACATTTATTGATTTCGGAATGGACTTGCAAGCTTGTATTGAGCTTATGGAGAAGGTGTGAACTTCGGTGTTAGCTTTGGCTTAGCAAGTCTAAAAAAGAAATATTTTTAATATGTAGAAAAATTGCTGCATCTATTTTTCAATTAGTCTTTAAAAAAATTAATATTTTCTTTTAGATTTTAGAGATTTTTATAGACGTTTTTCTATGTCTTTGTAGGACAAAACCTAACCATTTTCTATTATGGATCCACATTCATCCTATTCCAGACCTCCAACTGTCTTTGTTGTATTTTCCACTATTTATAACCTTTATTAGTTTGTCTGTTGTGTTATTAAGTTATATATGTTCTTCTTTGTAGCCGAACCAGGATGTGTCATTGTCTATTCTCTTGTATAGAATCCCTTTACTCTTAGTTTGATCCCTTTATTTCATTATTATCCCAGTCGAAGTTCTTCTCCACCTTTCCCCCCTCAGTTTACGTTATTTCCATCCGTTGTCAACTATTTTTGTCCATCCATTTTGGATCCTTCTTTAGTTTTGATCAAATTGCATCTTGGCCATTTTGACCTCTAGTGCATATAAAAAAGTCATAGATTTTAGTCAATAGATCTTTTATTCTTAGTAGATCTTTTCCAGATCCATTTAAGTACTTGCTGTAGTTAGAAGTACCATCACCTTTTATAGTATTTACCTGTAGATTAGCAAACATAGAAATTTTTTTAGTCATTTCTTAAAAAAAATATTTTGTAATACATCGATCCTTATACTTTCAAAAATTGTTTTGATAAAAAAGTTTGATTTTTAAATCTTCAATTCACTATAATTTAATTTAAAGTCTAAATAATTATATTTAATTTAGAGGATCGATGTATTTTATCAACCATGAATTTTATTGCATGTATTAACTCTGTTTTTCTTCTTGGAAAACACCAGCCCATGGGTGTGTTCTCCATTCTTGAGGAAGAGTCTATGTTTCCCAAAGCTACTGATAAAACCTTTGAGGAAAAACTTAAAGCCAATCACTTGGGCAAATCTCCCAACTTCCAGAAGCCTAAACCACCAAAGGCTGGTCAAGTTGAGGCTCACTTTGCTATCGTCCATTATGCTGGCACTGTAAGTTGTACATCACTTTGTTGCTGAAAGGACTTTAAACGTTACCATTTTGATCCCATAAATAGGTACCTTACAATCTTACCAGCTGGCTGGAGAAGAACAAGGATCCACTTAACGACACTATTGTTGAACAATTCAAGCACTCATCTAATCAACTTTTGATTGAAATCTTTGCCGACCATCCAGGTC
The DNA here is from genome assembly GCA_013389785.1 of Helicorthomorpha holstii. Classification (NCBI taxonomy): domain Eukaryota; kingdom Metazoa; phylum Arthropoda; class Diplopoda; order Polydesmida; family Paradoxosomatidae; genus Helicorthomorpha; species Helicorthomorpha holstii. The sequence goes on along the minus strand of JAAFCF010006596.1, from coordinate 32,527,515 downwards.
AATCACTTGAACCTGACACAAGTGGTGGTGGAAAAGGTAAAACACTTAACATTATTGTAACTTTAAACTTAATATTGATTCGATTTTTATCCATTTAACAGGTGGTCGTAAGAAGGGTTCAGCTTTCCAGACTGTATCTGCCTTGTACAGGGTAAATTTGCTAATTTCATTTAGAAAATAATTTTAAAATGCTAAATAATTTTTCTATCATTTTTAAATGATTTACTTTTTTATTGGATATTTTATCTCGACGATGTGTGTTACCCAATACCTATGAATTTTTTAATTGATTTTATTATTTCCCCATTTTGATATTTATAATAATTTTTATGATATGACCCAACCCAAATGTATAGGAACAATTGGGCAAATTGATGCACAGTCTACACAGCACACAACCTCACTTTGTGCGCTGTATCATTCCTAATGAAGAAAAGAAACCAGGTATTTTGGTCCCTTATGTGGAACCACCTAATGCCCTGCTGTGAACCAACCACTCCTTTCATAATTACCTTGATGGAGTGTGTTTTAATTTTTTTTGCACATTTTCTCAATATCACCAACACCTTTTTTTTGAGTGATCCCACTTAAAAAGTTTTTTTTAATTTTTTGCTTTTTTTAATTTTTATGTTTTTACTTATTTGATTGAGAACTACCATTTAATCGACTGATTGTTGATTATAATGGCAATGTAATCCTTATTTTCTGATCAATGATGACTTTACTTTTTGGTTTAATGAAGCTTGACTAATTGCTTGTCACCTTTTTTTCTCCTTTTTTTTGTTATGTACAATCCTATCCAATACCTTATGCGTGATATCACCTTTTACCTATCCTTGGAACCTTCAACCACCTTCAGGAACAATTGAACAAGTTGATGGCCACCCTTAGGAGCACTGCTCCTCACTTTGTTCGTTGCATCATCCCTAATGAAACCAAGTCCCCTGGTAAGCATACACCTCAATACTAAAATCAACTTTATTCTTCACATTGTGAACTAATAGCTTATCAAATAACTTATTATTGATACTGTATGTACAATTCATCGATAAGACTATAAGAATCAATGGCAGGTATGGATCGCCAGCTAAAAAAATTTCCATGAACTTTTGATTTAACATTTTTCCTTTTTTTATTATTTTTTTATTGACTTACAAAACATGATTATTGAAATTTAGCATGGCAAACATCCTACCTTCTCCAATGCTTTCTATAATGCGATTGCAAATTTTTTTTGGTGTTTAAAATCCTTGTGTTAACAGTCATATATTCATAACTCAATTGTTGTTTACTACTATTGTGGTTTCAATTGTGTAATTAATGTTTTGTTTTAATTCAACGTGAAAAGGTGTCATCGATTCTCACTTGGTTATGCACCAACTGACTTGCAATGGTGTACTGGAAGGAATCCGTATTTGCCGTAAAGGTTTCCCCAACAGAATGGTCTACCCTGACTTCAAGCACCGGTAACATAAACATCATTTTAATATGTCATCTAATAAGAGTTTATTTTATTTTTCAATTAATTTTACTTTTTAAAACTTAAAAAAAAACCATGTTTTTAAAATAATATACTGATTAAGTGGCTACTGCTATTAGATACATGATTTTGGCTCCCAATGCGGTGCCAAAAGGCACTTTTGCTGAAGCAAAAGTTATTGCTGAAAAGGTGTTGCTGGACATTGCATTGGACCCAGACCAATACCGATTGGGTCATACCAAGGCACGTTGTAAACTTATAAACAACCTTGTTTTTTTATCTCGCCAATCCTTACCCATCCAACTTTGAAATAGCGAATATAAGATGAATTCAGATCAAACTATAGGTTACAATTTTGTTAGGATGTTTACATACAGTATAATTTTGAGTGAAGATGCTTAAGGAAATTGTTTTAAGTTTGCACCGTAAGTCAGTGCAAATTGCACTTGTGCTTTGTGTTTCTTTCATTACTACATTTCCCATTCTGGTTTTACCTTTTTAAGCATGAGCAATTTTTTTGAAATCTTTCTCCACTATTTTGTAATTCCCTATTGCTTAATCTCCTCCACCATCACCAACTGAAAGATAATGATCTTATGCCAATATATTTGTTGCTTTTTTAATATTCTCCATCACCATTCACCACCACTGAAACCTTTTTTTTTATTGCCACACAATCAGTATTTAATTTTTTTGCTGTGGATATGTTGAAACTCAGCATTTTCAACTGTAACTTAAAACCATTTACCTGTTTATAATAACATATCATTTATTCCTCTGGTGTAAATTAACTACCCAGATATACTATCTTGGCTGCCAGTGTTTTACCTAAAACCTTTACCGATGCTAAAATGGTAACCGAAAAAATCCTGGAAGTTGCTGCCCTTACCGAAGACCAATTTCGTATAGGTCATACTAAGGTAAATATAACACTAGCATTCCTAGAAACGGTAGAACTTTCATTGCTATGACTATCTTAACTCTCTTAACATTTCATTTGCACGTTAATACAATTGCATGTTTATGTAAATCTTACTAACTTCAAATCTTATTAACTAGTATAACATAACATAGCTGTAAAATTAGTTGTTATAACCATTTAGTTATTTTAAAATTGTCAATAGTGACTATAGATTTATAAACTTCAAATAACTTTTGATATTGCTAATCAAAGTTTCATTAAATGATCATTTCATGATCGATTGTAATTGATAGTATTTAAGGAGATCAATCGAATTGGTTATTTATATCTGAGTAGCAATTTAGCTTAGTGTTTTTCTTAGAAAGTAGAAAACTGTAGGTGACTACATTTTGATCTATGTAGAGGTAGGTGCTGATGAGTTTTTAAGCTTAAAAATATGATCAAACTCAAGTCCAATCCTTTCACTCATTCCCTCAATTTTTGGTGAATTTTTTCTAACTTTTGTACGACTTGCAACTTACACAACTAGGTCTTCTTCCGTGCTGGTGTGTTGGGTAGCTTGGAAGAACTTCGTGATGAACGTTTGGGTAAAATTGTTGCCTGGTTGCAATCATATATCCGAGGTTACCTCACTCGCAAAGAATTCAAGAAGCTCCAAGACCAAAGGTACGAATAAAGTGGTCTTTTTTAAGTTTCAGAAATTTAATTTTGTGTTTATTGCAGAGTTGCCTTGTTGGTCATCCAGAGAAATCTTCGCAAATACCTTCAATTGCGCAACTGGCAATGGTGGAAACTTTACAGCAAAGTCAAGCCTCTTCTCAACGTTGCCAGAGTGGAGGATGAGATGAAGGTATTTCATGAGACATTTATTTGTTTATGTAGCCATTTATTTATGTATGACGTGCTTTACAGGCTTTGGAAGATGAGTTGAAGAAGACCAAGGAAGCTTTGGAGAAGGAAGAGAAATTGAGAAAAGAATTGGAAGATCAGAACGGCAAATTGCTTAAGGACAAAACCGAATTGGTCAACCAATTAGAGAGTGAGCGATCCGCATTGGGTGATGTTGAGGAAAGAACCTCCAGACTACTGACATCTAAGGCAGATCTTGAAAGCCAGATTCAGGTAAGGAGATTGTACGATAAATACCGCCAAACATTTTCTCAACTTTCTCTCTTAATGAATCTTCTAAGGCAGCCAGTAAATAAAAACGGAAATATTATCTAAATTTAACTGGCGACAAAATGTTAATTGCGGTCATGTTTATTGAGGATTTTTACAAGCTATTAATCTTTTGGCATTCATGTATACTTGTAAATGTAGAGCAGTTACTGCCAACTGCCAAAACTGGTAGCACTGAAAGTTGTTACTTTAAAATTGGCTTCTACTTTGTCAGGTATACATTACAACGTTTTACTCTGCCTTGTGATTCATGTTAAATCGAAACAAGCAAATGTTTTCCCGTTACCAGAAACTTTTAAGTACAGTAGTTTTGAAACTATAAACCCATAACTTCAAATTATCTTTTTAGTCAACCAAAATGCACTTTTAGTTGCTTAATTTTTTCTTCATCTTTTCCTTTTAGTAAATTCTCAATAATTATATAAACGCAGAAATGGCTTTTAAAAATCTGATAAATTCTTATCCAGGATAAAATTAGCAAATATTTAGTTTTACAAAAATGTAGACTAGCTTGTTATAGTGTAACCTTCGTTTTTAAGTGAAGTATGGAAGCAGCTGGCCATTCTTGTCAGGTTCATAGCTTAAAAAATCTAAAACAGTCATAATTAGGATGTTTGGAAGAGGGATCACCCCCTCCCTTCATGCACCTAGCAGTTTAGTATGAACAGGTGAAAATTCCATTTCTGTCAACTGTCAAGTTTTTTTTTTCTTATTTTCTGAAAAAGAAAAAAAATTCAAGGCACATATTTTGAAATACTGATAGCGTAGTTGTGTCGTTTCTAAATTTATTTAATGTTTAAACTTAAAGAGAGGCAGGCTGAGTGAAAGTGAAAAATGTGAAATCAGAGAGCGTAAAAAAGTTAGAATTTGTAGCTGAAAAATATCTAATTTTATCTTCTTTTTCTGCCCAGAACTATATTAGGCACATCGAAAATGTTCAGCTTAAACGTGTTTACCTAAAAAAAAATTTAAAAAAAAATATACACGGCGTAATTTAATACCAACATCCATTTACACTATAAAAGGCCTTTCAACTTTTTTAAAAAAAAACTTTTTAAAATTTTGACCTTCTGTTTTCTCTTCCTACACAAATTTTGCATTCATTTTTCATATCAAAATTTTGCGTTCATTTTTTAAGAGAAAAATGTATACATTTTCTTGGCAATTTGCTTCTTTTTGGTTCTCCTGAACAAATTCACATTTAGTATTTAATTCATTTTTATATTGTAATGCAACTTTCTTGCATTTTTTAGATCTCTCATAGACGTCATGTAGATAAATGTTTGCGGCATCTGAAATGCACCACAAACACATTAACATTTTTAGACTATGCGTAAAAATATGGTTGAGGCAGGCAAACCATAGGAGCACTGACACACTGTGGGGAAGCAAATTATAAAAAGTGCGAAGTATGTAAACTGTTACTGGCAGGGCACATAATTGAAATTTACAGCGTAAAACAGCAATTCCACCTACGAAAATAGCCATTTTTATTTTGCAAAACAGTTTATCTGTCTTACGTAAATAGCTTTAGTGTTGAGTGTTTTAATGTTAGTTTCATACAGGAGTAAATGGGAGGGATCTTCATCATATTATTATGTTTTTTTTACTTGCTATAATATCACATGTAGCTTATTTCTCATTGGCAATTGAGTTTCACCAATGGTTCAGCCCTAAATGCCGGTGTAGCTCATAACTGGTGGCTTATGTCATCATAAACTGTGGTTGACGATTCCTTTTAGGGAATATATTTAAGAAACACACATATGCTCCCTCCCTCTTTCTTTAATGTTTATTACTGTACATATTTTACTTTTTCATCTTCCTGTTTTTCCCTCATCTTCGCAATTTCATCACTGTTTTAGTTTCGTTTTGTGGGAGAAACGTCTCTTTCGCTCTTTCTCTCTTTACCCTGTCTCTGATCCTTGCTCCTCGCGTTTGTTTATAATATCCTTACATAATCCATCACTTTTTAGTTGAAATTAATTGGTTAAAATAGTCGGTTAACATCAGTTTTAATTTATATATTTGTATTCTTCAAGTGATTGATCGACATTCCTAATTGTGTATTTAAATCTTTATTACTATTATTAGATTTTATAATTTTTTTTTGAGTTAACCAGTTAAGTTTAATTGAATTAGCGGTGGTGGTTGTGTGTCGCGCGCGTGCTCTCCCTGTTTCCGTAGTTACATGACGAAATACTTCGAATAATATTTGAAAAAGAAAGTGATTCGAAAAAAGAATTAACTATTTGATACGAAAATGGCGGATTACGTGGTCGATGTTAAAACTTGTCCTAACTGTGGAGATCTTATTCAGGAATTGAACGACCGTCTCCAACAAGAGGAAGATGCCCACAACAGCTTGAATACTACCCGAAAGAAGTTGGAATCCGAAATCCAGGGATACAAGAAGGATATTGAGGATCTGGAATTAACCATCCAGAAGGTCAGTGTGCACATTTGAATTTAGTTTATTCGAAAGTTTAAAAATTGTTAGAATAACCATTTACGGTTTGTTGCTTTAACTTGATGATAACTTTGTTGACGTAAAATCTCTTGATTTATAGCTTGCATATAAGCTTATGATTCAGAGTTAGTAAAAAAACACAGTTTGAACGCTAAATTTAGATCAGTTAATCATATTATTTTTCTCCTTGTCAAAACAGGCTGAACAAGACAAGGCCAGCAAAGAACACCAAATCCGCAATTTGAACGACGAAATTGCTCACCAAGACGAGCTTATTAACAAATTAAATAAAGAAAAGAAACATAGCCAGGAAGTGAACCAGAAAACATCTGAAGATCTCCAGGCTGCCGAAGATAAAGTTAACCACCTTAACAAAGTTAAAGCTAAGTTGGAGCAAACCTTAGATGAATTAGAAGACTCATTGGAGAGGGAGAAGAAATTGAGAGCTGATATTGAGAAGAACAAGAGGAAAATCGAAGGTGACCTTAAATTGACCCAGGAAGCTGTTGCTGATTTGGAAAGAAATAAGAAAGAACTTGAACAGACCATTCAGCGGTATGTACAACAACAACCACAAAATGAGAGTTAAAGTTAATAAAAGTTATAACTTTTCTTGTGATTTTTATTTACAGTAAAGACAAGGAAATTAGCAGCTTAACCGCTAAATTAGAAGATGAACAAAGTTTGGTAGCCAAATTGCAGAAACAAATCAAGGAATTGCAGGTTAGTATTTTTTTTTTCTTCCTTAAATAAATATTTTTAGGAAATTCAGCACCAAATATGGTTCGCTGAGGTGTACAAAGTTGGAAATGATTTGCCAAAATATATATATTTCTTTCTTCAAAAGCAATTGAAGCAGAGAAAAAAATATATATCCGAAAATTCTTGAATGATGTAAAATGATTTTATGCCAAAAACAAAATATAGAAAAAAACTACGCACACACGTCAGATTTTTAGCTTTAAAAACTGTTTCCTTTTTTAAACTTAAGAAGAAAAACACAATTTTTTCTTAATTTTTTTTGTACGTGTTATTGTTGCACTTAAAAATTTCTTAAACTAAGTTATATTTATAATATACTTTTAGTAACTTACCATGTTGTTTATATTAAGTCATCTTATCTTAAGGGAAATTCCCTATACAATAACAATATTATTTAAACAAACACTTTTTTTTCACACAGCAAAAAAATTCATAATTAATGTAGCAGTTGTGTAAATAAACGAAGACAGGGGTTTACATACAGTAAGTTCAGAGATGCTTATCAATGATGGGTTTATTAAGATTAAACCGGTGATGTGATGTCATTGACGCAGTTTATGGTTATTCTTAGTTAAGCTGAGTTTAGGATGCAATTATGTTATACTAGATTTAGAAAAAAAACATAACAGAAGCACAGGAGCGTATACAGATAACATTGCACCTGCCATTTAAATTTATAAACAGTCAATTTTTAGTCTATAAGCTCAAGATGGATTTTCTAAATTAGGAGAAAACCTCATTTTATTCGTCTCTTCCGCTCCAGATTTTTTTAAAACCAGTTTTTACATTTTTAAATGAAGTTTTTTGGTGCCACGTTGCAGCATGTAGTCTTTGGTTCTCCAGAAATGTTTATGCTGATATTTTTTTATACAAGAAAAACATATTAAGACTTGGCGTTTACTGATGGAGCACTGTTTCCAACTTTGACATCTTGTCGGATAATATTTTTGTACAGTTTTGGCTAATTCTTGTTTGATTTGTAGGCCAGAATTGAGGAATTAGAAGAGGAACTTGAAGCTGAACGTCAAGCCAGAGCTAAGGCTGAGAAACAACGTGCTGATTTGGCCAGGGAACTTGAGGAATTACACGAGCGTCTTGAGGAAGCTGGTGGTGCCACAAGCTCACAGGTATAATTTACAATACTTTTTAAATCTTAATTAGTTTTTCTTCTTCGGTATATCAACAGAAATGTTATTGCTTTTGTAGATTGAATTGAACAAAAAACGTGAAGCTGAATTAGCTAAATTGAGGCGAGATCTTGAGGAATCCAATGTTCACCATGAAGCTGCTTTGAGCAACATCCGTAAGAAGCACACTGATGCTGTTGCTGAATTAAGCGAGCAAAATGACCAACTCAACAAAATTAAAGTCAAGTAAGTCGATTTAACTTATGTAATCTTAACTATTTGGGTTTTTCTTTTATTTAAAAAAGTTATGAATGCGTTGATATCTGATTTTGTTTACTATTGTGTTGTACACAAACGATCATCAATCAACGACATCAAACTACGACGATGTCTTTGTAAAAGCGGATTTGTCATTAATAATTAATGGCAAAATGTATGAAGATAAAAAAAACGAGCCTTCAGATGTTTAATTATGTTTTAGGCTTGAGAAGGAGAAGGCTCAAGTTAAAGGAGAGGTTGACGACTTGCGCGCTTCAGTGGACCATTTGACCAAAGAAAAGGTAGATAGAAATGAAAAGAGAGATCATTAGTAGTGATTTCTAGTAAAGATAATTAGCACCTAAAGGTTTTAGTTTATTAACAGCAAGTCAATCAACTGTCTTCGTGTGAAACTCCGTGTGTTTTATTTATAAATAATCACTTTTTTTGGTTTTTGTGTCACTCACAAAATAGCAGTTGAGTTTGACAACTGCAATCCGGAATGTTTTTCTATTATTTTTTGGTTCTCTCTCCCACCCCTCTCTCTCTCCTACTCAATTATATAATCCAATGTGTGTGTTTGCGTGTTTTTCATCTCCCAAATGTCTCTTTCCTTTATTATAATAGACTGGAACGAGAAAAGGCTGAGCTGATAGCAGAAGTAAACGAATTACATGCCTCAGCTGAATATTTTGCTCGAACGCAGGTACACACTGCCAGTAAAGCTCCAAACTTTTTAGCTTCAATTTTATATATTTTTTTCTGTTTTTATTTATATTATATATTCTTGCTATATAATAGTCTGGCTTTTAAATTATTATTTATTTGATACTTTTACTGTACAGCCTTTTATTGTTTTGGTTATGCTGAGTAAAATTTGCTTCATTTACTCGACTTGTTTTAAAGTAAATTTTTCCTGTACTAATTTGTGATAATTGTTGGCATGTATAAATTATTATTTGATGTTTTTAACAATGAGTTTTTAAAGGAGTTTGTTTGTTTGATTGTTGATGTTTCTTGAACGAATAGGCCAACTCTGAAAAGTCACAGAAGCAGTTGGAAGCTCAAATCGGAGAAATCCAAGCCAAATACGAAGAATCCAACCGAACACTTGGAGACTTCGATGCTTCCAAGAAGAAATTGGCTGCTGAGAACGGCGAACTCATCAGACAATTGGAGGATGCTGAATCTCAGATTAGCCAACTGACCAAACTTAAGTTGTCACTGACCTCACAATTGGAAGACACCAAGAGAATGGCCGATGAAGAGAGCCGAGTAAGTTTAATTATGATATTTTTAAGCCTTAAAAATGTTTTTTGTTAACATTTTAATTTATGATTTGTGTGATGTAGGAGCGATCTTCCTTGTTGGGCAAATTCCGTAATCTTGAGCATGAAGTTGACATCTTCAGGGAACAAGTTGAGGAAGAACAGGAAGCCAAGAATGACCTCCAGAGGCAATTGTCTAAAGCTAATGCTGAAATCACCGCTTGGAGAACAAGATTCGAGAGCGAAGGATTGGCCCGAGCTGAAGAATTGGAAGAAGCTAAGTAAGAACCATTCTCTCAATTAAACAAAAAAGATTCTTTAATCAGCATTAATCGATGAATGTGCTTCTCTCTTATAGACACAAGTTGGCTGCTAAATTGGCTGAAGCTGAAGAGACCATCGAACAATTGCAAGGCAAATGCAGTGGTTTGGACAAAGCCAAATTGCGTCTCCAGGGAGAACTTGAAGATGCTGCCATTGATGTTGAACGAGTAAGTTGGATAGTTGATTGATTAACAATATTTTTAGCAAGAGTGATAATATTTTGATGTTTGAACTTTAGGCTAACGCTTTGGCCAACGCTTTGGAGAAGAAACAGAAATCCTTCGACAAAGTTATTGCTGAATGGAAAGCCAAGGTTGACGACCTCAACGCCGAGCTTGACGCCAGCCAGAAAGAATGCCGCAACTACAGCACTGAATTATTCAAAGCTAAAGCTGCTTATGAAGAAGCTCAAGAAGCCTTGGAAGCCGTTAAGCGAGAGAACAAGAACTTGGCTGGTAATTTTCGATTTTTTTTTATTGTTGAAATTATTTAATGCATTATTTGTTATTAAATTTGCTCAGATGAAATCAAGGACCTCACTGATCAGTTGGGTGAAGGTGGACGAAGTGTACATGAGTTGGAAAAATCACGCAAACGATTGGAATTGGAGAAAGAAGAATTGCAAGCTGCTTTGGAGGAGGCTGAGGCTGCTTTGGAACAGGAGGAGAACAAAGTTCTTCGTGGACAATTGGAACTTTCCCAAGTTCGACAGGAAATCGACCGCCGAATCCAAGAGAAAGAGGAAGAATTCGAAAACACAAGGTAAAATCAATTTGTATAATTAATTGAATGCTTAATTTGTACTAATAATTATTAAAAATTACAGAAAGAATCACCAACGTGCCCTCGACTCCATGCAAGCCAGCTTGGAGGCTGAAGCCAAGGGTAAGGCTGAGGCTCTTCGCTTGAAGAAGAAGTTGGAGACCGATATCAACGAGCTTGAAATTGCTTTGGACCATGCCAACAAAGCCAATGCTGAAGCCCAGAAGAACTTGAAGAAATATCAGCAGCAATTAAAGGACACTCAATTAGCTTTGGAGGAAGAACAACGCGCCCGTGATGAAGCCCGTGAAGCATTATCTGTTTCTGAAAGACGTGCCGCCACTTTGCAAGGAGAACTTGAAGAAAGCCGAGCTCTTTTGGAACAGGTTTGTAGTATTTTTGGTTTGCACATTAAAGTTGAAAGTCATTTCAATTTTTTAATGGTGTTTTATTAGGCCGACCGTGCTCGCCGAACAGCTGAAGTTGAATTGGCTGAAGCTCATGATCAATTGAACGAACTTTCTGCCTCAAATTCCTCACTCTCAGTGATCAAGAGGAAGTTGGAAGGCGAATTACAGACCCTTCATGCCGATTTGGATGAAATCCTTAACGAAGCTAAGCAATCTGAGGAGAAAGCCAAGAAGGCCATGGTTGATGCTGCTCGTTTGGCTGATGAATTGAGAGCAGAACAGGAACACGCTCAGATCCAAGAGAAATTGAGGAAAGCTCTTGAACAACAAGTTAAAGAACTCCAAGTACGTGTTGATGAAGCTGAAGCTGCTGCTCTTCGAGGAGGCAAGAAGATTATCCAGAAACTTGAACAAAAAGTGAGTGAATTAATAGTTTTTATTTTACATATCGAATTTTTAACTGATAAATGTTTGAATGATTAAAGGTTCGCGAACTCGAGAATGAACTTGACTCTGAGCAACGCCGACATGCTGATGCCCAAAAGAACCTCCGCAAATCCGAGCGTAGAATTAAGGAATTGGCGTTCCAAGCTGAGGAAGATCGTAAGAACCATGAAAGAATGCAAGACCTTGTTGATAAATTACAGCAGAAGATTAAGACCTACAAGAGGCAGATCGAAGAAGCTGTAAGTTTTAAAGGTTTTATTAATTTGTGATTTGAAAGAGACTAAAACCGTTGGAATTTAATAATAGGAGGAAATTGCTGCCCTCAATCTTGCTAAGTTCCGCAAGGCTCAACAAGAATTAGAAGAAGCTGAGGAAAGGGCTGATATTTCTGAAAATACTTTGGCTAAACTGAGAGCTAAGAATAGGAGTTCAGCTTCTGCTGGACGACTTAGTCCACCTGTAAGTTATTTGTATTAAAAAACTTTTTGTGGTTGCATTTATGAAATGTTTTATGTACTTTTTAGCCCGCTGGAATCTTTTAGAAATTTCCCTGGCCAGTAATCATTGAAGAGTAAATTCAAACTTAATCAATATTTTGAGAAACATGACGTTATATAACATTAATTTGTTCATTTTATTTCAAATTGATTGTCATCTTCGAAACTGTAAGTCCTTCTCAACCTTCTCCAAGTTTGAGTTTATGTTAAAATAAACGTTTAATCCAAACGATAAGTGGTTTAATCGAAAGCTTTCTTGTGCGTTACGAAAATATCGTTTTCGTAAAAGATTTTGCGCAGATGTTTACAATTGAAAATTTACAGTACGTGCTGAATTGATGAGTTTTTTC